>JAKWJD010001763.1:15630539-16230539 GCA_027705065.1 Solanum peruvianum
TCTCAACCTAGTAGAAGTTGTCATTATTAAAATATTTTAATTCAAGTGTTTTGTGAGTGATATAATGTATATGAGGGATCAACAGCATAGTTAAAGTATTGTATGAGTTTAGTTTAGTTTATCTCAATTATCTTGCAATTGTGGAACAATAATTATTGTAGTGGTTGTTGGTAGTACTAGACTTTCTTGATCTCTAGTTCTTTACCATGTAACAATAACAACAACATTTTCAATGAAATCGCACAAAGAAATATGTCACTAAGATTGTAATGGTTGTTCCTGGAATATGTGTGGTGTATCAAGTTTATTCATTCATAATTCTGGTCGGGCTTGAATGTCTAATATGTTTCATATCTAGAAACATTCACTTCAGTGTAAACTAGTTAGTATTTCTCCAGCATAAGGAAATCCTACATAAAAAAAAATACGTATACGTTAAAATGAGATAAAGCCTCCATCTGCTTCTCATAACTTTCTTTTTCAACCTTCAAACATCAGAAACTCCTAATAGGAAAGAGAACAGATATATTGTAGAATTAATATACTAGTGGTTGATGTAGTTGTCCTCCAACTAAAAGCAATTGTAAGTGAAGAACATCTCGACACTTTTACGTCAAGTACAAAGGATAAGAAGTTGGTCGTACTCTATAGAAAAGGACATGTAAGTATATGTGTCATGCCCCGATACTACACCCTGGGCCTGACAGACACTCGATGACCATTGTTGGCCTCGAGCAGACCCTTGACCTTGCATACTTAATTCAGTGGAATACAATAATCATATTTATCACATCAATAGACATAACAAAACTTGAAAAGGATGAAATAACTAAGAATGTTTAAAACTGAAACATTCAACTTGGAAAAAATAGGCAACCCAAATCTTAACAATAAGAGATAATACTGAAAAACTCAAAGGACTAACATTTGAGTGTCTATGAAGCCTCTAACATGACTAAGATGGATATTGAGATAGACCCCACAACATCCTAATGATATAATACTAGAAAGCGTGTAAAAGAGTACTCTGGAACGCAAGGAGACTCATTACTAACTCTTGAGTTCTCAATGGATCAACGGTGCCCTGGATGTTGATCGTCGTTACCTGAGTTTGCATCATTCCATGATGAAGACCGACTAGTATCAGTACATTGAATGTACTAGTATGCGAGTTGAAGTGCTAAACATGCTAACATAGGTTTGAAAGGGAAATCTGAAGAACTTACCTGGCTTAACTCAACTCTATAAGACTGAAATCATATCAATATATAGCAATTTAAAATAAGTGCAATATATATAAAAGTTGTTTAAATGATGACAAATTTGTATGTATGCAAACATACAATATAACTCTGAGATGTACGTAAAAATACAAATGACTGTTAATATAAAACATATTTATCTTCTGTGGAAGATTCTAATCGATAATCATCACTATGAGCCTATGTGATGGTACAACGCTTTACCTCACGTTGTCAAGGACCATTCTATGCCTTGCCATCATTACAAAACCTGAAATCACTAAGTGGATCCACTAGTCTACGCTAAAAAGAACTAAGGAATCATCTAAAATGTATGATCCTTTCTATACCCATAATGACTACATGGTTTATGGAGGTTAGAGTTCATATGAACACGCGTCCACTTATCGGTGCTCAATATTACTCCCAATATATACTTAGCTCATATGTGTTTAAATCAACTTCTTCTCTTGGAAATCATAGTTTCCTGTTTACTGAAAAACTAACTCAATGTATCTTTTTGAACTCTCAGTTTTGCTGCTTATTTAAATAAGAAAACATTTCATATTTATTTGGAAATACTTAGTCCCCATATACTTTTTTGAAGAAAAGACTTTAGTTTACTCTGAACTAAACTAAAACTTAAGTCTTAGAACAAGTTAAAATGTTTGTGAAAGACTTATGAAACTTGAAATGAACTTCTTCACATTATATTTACTTTTTACACAATTTAATCTTTAGGTCTTAAAAAAGGTTAAAATCATTTGCAAAAGACTTTTTGAAAAGACTCAAAGAATTTTCTAGACTTTGCTCTTAACTGTTCTTGAATTTGAATTTATGGATTCAAAGTTGAAATTAATGTTTCTGGATGATATATGTTTACAAGTCATTTAGAGTAGTTAGAATCATTAGGAAGTGTTAAAACACTTTAGAATGGCTTAAACAGAATGAATTATGAAAAATAGGTGAAAAATGTCGATCCGGGAGCATCCGAGGCACGCCACGTTATCCCCAAAGTTCAGAGGCACCATTTGGGTGCACGCAGATGGGGCCGGCCGCGCCTAACCTACCAGGGTGACACCTGTCGAATATTTTGTCCCATTTTCTGATCTTAAATCGTCCTAATTTGAATGGTTTATGGCCTTTTAGAGCACGAGGAAACAGTTCATTAAATAACAGCATGGAGGAATGGAAGCCTTGGACACTGTTTTCAATATGAGACGTTAGCGATCACTTGAAGCATTTCTTTTGTGAGTTTCAGGCCTAAAAGTGATTGTTTGACAGTCATAACGTGAAGCCGAGTATCAAAGTCTTAGGTAGACACCGACATATGAATCAGAATGATCATGTGCAAGTTTATATATATAATTTAATCTAAAATCATGGTATGTGGTACTGCCACAAACAAGGAAGCTAGCTTATCTATTTTATCAAATACCAAAATGAGGGCAAAATCTGATCTCCCAATACTGCCCTTCAAATTCAAAAAGTTACTTTCCCATATCAACGTCTATAAAGGATCAAAAAGATCTTGACCCATTCCCCTTATATACCTATAAATCTCCTTCCTAATTTTCATTTTCTCTCATACCATCGTACCTTGAACACTATAACCACAAAAGATTAAACAAATTCTTGTCACAAACTACTGAAGTCTTTTGTAAATTACTTTTGAAAGGTTGCTTGTGGTAAATTTTATCCTTCAATTAGTAGGAGGATAATTCTAAGTTACTTAATAGACGAAAGGATTCAACTCTGCTACTGAATTTCACAACGTTCTGAAGAGATTTTTGTCCCTTGAATGTCAACATGGTATCTCTAAATAAAACCGTTTATTGGTTCTCCTAAAAAATGTACTTTAATCTCAATAGTTCCCCAATTCTAAATATTGTAGGCAAACTCCTACTATATATTAAGTCTGCATAATAGAAAAATACTCGAAATAGATGAATCATTTTCTTTTACCTCTTAAGAAAAATATAAATAGAGGAAATGGAATAATATACTCTTAACAAATTAGTGTACTCACTACAAACACAATATTACCTAGACCGTGTATATATATATTATATATATATATATATATATATATATATATAATATATATAATATATATATATAATATATATATATATATATATATATATATATATATATATATATACATATATATATATATATATATATATATATATATCTTAAATAAACAATAGATGTATTTACTGTTATACATCATTTGATTGAGGATAAAAGAGATTTAAACTAAGTTAGTTCTATCGTTTAAAAATAGTTGATAATGATTTGAAATTAAATTAATTTTCTCACTCTCATTTGTTCCATGAGCCCCTTCATAAATGTTCCATAAATCCTTTGTTTCCACTGTCATCATATTATATGTGTATATACATATATATATATATATATGTATACATATATATATGTATACATATATGTATGTATTTGTATGTGTGTGTATGTGTTAATTGCCACTAAAATATATATTTATCATTAATTAAGTCATTATCATGAATTAATTATCGTTAAAGATCATTTGGTCATACCCCGAGCCTATACCCTATGCATGACCGACACTTGAGAACAATTGCTTGCCCAAACAAACCCTTGATCCGACTAACCATGACACATATGACTCAGTAGAATACACGGAAGCTTTAATAGATGAGAACTTAAGACATTTAATGAACTTTATAAAAGCATTTGAAAATACTTAATACAGATATTGTTTAATAAAACAGTTGAGAAAAAAAATTAAAAACTGTCTAACTGTGCTTGTCCATGAAGCCTCTACTATTGAAATATTGGTGTCGTAAAAAGAGCTACGACATTTCAAAACCCTACTATTATAGACTAATATAAATAGAGTCTACTGAAAGAAGGGAGGTCTCACAAGATGTTGATGATTTGATTAAGTGATCTCAACAAATCGCCTTTTTTATAAACCTTAATACTATCATCATAAAAAGATGAGGCCAAATGACATCAATATATTGAATGTGCGAGTATGTAATATCCGGAATAAAACAATACTCGCACTGATGACTAATATATATCAAGTAAAACAATATATGAACATGTATTGAAAATCATGTGTACTTCAAAATAGCATATGCAACAAAAGGATTAGGAGAATAGAAAACTTTACTTTGTGCAGGGAGTTTCTCTAACCGAAAACGAGCAGCATAATTCTAGCAATGATATAATGTTTCATCAACGTTGCAAGGGTCATCCTATACTTTTCTAGGGTATAGGATTCTACCTATAACTATGGACCCGTCCCATAAGGCTTCTTGAGGCAATGAGAAGCCTCTTAAAAAGTCGGTGTGATCCTATCCTACATTAGCCACTAGTTCATGGGACCTTCAAGTAAAAAATAGACTCCTACCAAATTCACTGTTCGATACTTCTCAAAAAAAAAAAACCGTATGAACTATGCTCAATCACCCTTTTGATGAGAAAGGGATTATTTTTTTACTTTAATTTCACTTTTCTTTACATAAGTATTTTAGGATGAAACTTAATTATTCTCTTTTGCTTTCTCAACTACTAAATAGTACATATGAAACCATTGATTCTTCCATTAAAAACTCCTTTCAGAACTTATTTTTAAAATGTATACTCATGGACTTACTTTTCAAGTATGAAGTCATTGTCTCATAAATCTCATACAATAGCCTTTATAAATAAGAGGTTTATAAGCAATTAGGGTTCATGTTATGTAAAGTACGAGCAACAATTTAGAATTAAATATGCATAATAGATATCGAAATCTCAATGGTTAAGGAATTTGGAACACTGAATAAGAAAGAAAAATAATTTATACTTCAATAATAAAACTGCTAAAGAACTCTATAAATAACCTTACACTGACTGGATTTAGATTTATGGAGTGAAGAATTAGTAATTCATAATATGAAGCCATTACACCGAAAACTTTGGTAGCGACTTGATTTTTCTTGAACTTGCGGATGAACCCTAGCTTACTTGGAAGAAATTATTGATCTATGACTCTTCGTGCTTGATATTGACAAAAGAAACTCTTTTATGGAGTTTCTGTATTTGAAGAACTAGGTAAAGTCGTGGATTTTGGAGGCTTATCTTTGTATCTTAAATATTTTACTTCAAATTTTTGGGGTTGTTGATGAAGAAGAGGAACCCTGTGTGAGTTTTGAGAGAATTTCTAGATACTAGAATATTTAGATTAATTATTTTTAGAGGAAAATAGTTAGTTTAATGATGTACTCAGTCAAAGCACCTAAAACGACTTAGAATAGGGCTAAAAAGCTTGTGAAAGAACCAAAGTAGTCCTTGAACACATGTAGGAAATTTCTCAAAAAAAAAAACTATGAATTGTTTGTGTTTGAAAGAAAAAACAAATGTAGGAAAATAAAAATGGAAGAAAATTTAAGAATAAAATTTTACTGCACTAAGAACATTATATTATCGACTAGTATAACAAAATATATGTATTCAACACTAAAAACTAACAGAGAAATAGATAACCATGTACTATATTTTGACTTCCATCTACCAGTGGCATAACTACATATACCATAGGGCGTCCAGTTGGACACTAATCACAAAAAAATATACAATTTATATAGAAAATTGTATGATGTATATCGACAAAAATCATTTTCATACATATATATTGAAACCTGCACACCCTTGGCGAAATTTCTAAATTTGCCATAGAGTTTATTTATTTATTCAACCGCATAACAAACAATAGAAATCAATTGGTAAATACTATGACTAACTCTACATATGTTGCTTGGATTCTTCAAACATATCGATATGTGTGTGCCACATACTCCAAAAGTAATTTATTTTTGAAAATCTGACACAGGTGCAGCGATAATTTTGGAGAGTCAGAGAAACCTAGAGTCTACCTTAGTAAACCTACAAGAAAAGATACAACATATATAAATAAAAATCCAAGGTCTTCAATCTTGAACCTCATATGTATATCTCTTCCACTTGTGATGTATTATGCTAACGCCAATTTGAAAATCTTCAAGACTATATGTATCACCTCTGTGATTCATCTGAGTAAACTCAAAGAGGGTAGGCCATGTGAACTCGGGATATATTCGGGGGTTGTTGTCATCCACCAATTTAGTTGGTGGACTGACTACCTTATTATTTTTTGGATAAGGAATGAAATCATGTGATTTTCTAGGAGTCTTGTTGTTAACCATTCTCTGTGTATGAAGCTTTTCTCTCTCCCATTTGATAGTGCCTGCAAAAGGGAAAAAACCAAAATGTTATAACCTAGTAGGTCAATTACGTGAAGGACATCATATTCATGTTGTACGTCCTAAGAATGATCATGATGTATATCACTGCACATCATGTTTTGTTTGTCCAATTTTCTATGTTTATATGATTTGTATATAGTACACTACCTTATTATATAGTTCTGGTGTGCAATTTCCTTACAATAAATATGTCTCCTTTTAACCGTAAAATCATTTAAATATGGACTGATGGATTACCATTCGTTGTCCAAAAAAAAAAACACGAAGTTCACTAACACAACCTTCATGGAGAACGATTAATGATGTTGCATCATAGTATGACCCAGTTCCTAAGGTGAGATCTTGTTTGTTGGATGGTGGAAAGTAGTTGAGTCTCATAATGGTTTCATTGTTCTGGGATTATTTTTCAATGTGGCTCCAGTGTATGCCTAGGCTCATCCTTAAGAGCTCCATGATCCTAAGAGAAAGTGTTCTCATTGAACTGCAGTGTTCTTGATTAACATTCTTGTACAGTTAGAGGAAAACATGTTAGTTCATTTACATATTGAAATATAAAAAATAAATAGTTCTTTTGTTTCCATGTTTTTGTCTAGCTTTATTTGACATGAAGTTTAACAAAGTAAGTAGACTTTTTAACCATGTAGTTTTAGACTGAAGATATGTAAAATGTTTTAGAATATCATTTAGTTTTGTGGTCTTAAACATGTAATGCCTAAAAAGGAACAAAATATGTTTTTGAAACTTACCAAAAAGAAAAACTATTTCCAAATAAGACACCTTTTAACATTGTAAGGCTGTGACTTTTTTCGCAAGGTTATAACTATTACAAAAAATTGTGACTTTCCCCAAGTTCCTTGAATTCCAAGTATGCTTTGATCTATTATCATTGAATTTTAATTCTTATAATTGAGATTATAGTTCGTCAGGTATGTTGGAATTTGAATGATTGTTCGTTCTTATTTTATCACATTAACCCCATTTAGTTAAGAATTGTTGAAAGCTTTACATAATTAATTTCATGCATTGACTACTAAATTAAAGCTCAAGTATTTTGAATTACGTCGAGAAGAGTCTTAAGGGTAGAGTACATGTTTCATATGGATTGGTTTCAAAGTAAAAGTATGATTTGTTTTATGAAATCATATTCAATTTCAGGAAGAAGGTTTAGTCCATTAAAAGTAAGGACCAATAATCCTTGAAGAACTACTTTTGAGCAATAACTCAACATTGATATTACAATGAGTATAGGGCACATTATGGGAGTCATACTGTGCACCTATTTGGGTAATTATTAAAATAACTCGAACCCCCTAATATACGCAACTAGTATAGATAGGATCATGGTATTGGTTCGGGTAAATCATCACCCAACCTTGTTGGGCTTTTCAGATGGATCCATAACTTCAGTTTTGTTATTCTATATTCCAGCAAGGTATAGTATGACTCTGTCAATGGGGGTTAGAGGTTATATTATAACAAGGCTCCTAGTGATGGTTGTGACTTAGAGAAAATCCCCAATAAATGAAAATAATACTATTTACGTGTTGCTATTGATGTGGGACATATTTATATACCTAAAAGCCAAATTAATCCCAAATGCGAGCTAAGTTTGAGAGTTAAACATCATGTCATTGATAGTTATAGTAAATGATGAGTCCAAGATTTTACTCATTTAGGGCTTTGTTTTGATAGTTTGAGTGTCGTCAAATGCCTGGAAAGGCAAGGAAACTACAAGAAAAAAGGAGAAAAAAGAGCTGAAGATGTGGAGAAAAGGCGATCCATCTGATTGCCATGACCAATTGGTGAACCGCCGAGTGGCTCTCCAGTTTGACAAATGTTCAAGTGTAGCAGCCCCGGGGGAAGAAATCAATTCGGCAACATGAAATGGCAGTCGATGAATCACTGATCGGTTCAGCGATAACACACCGAGTCGCCCAAAGTTACAGGACTTGGATGCTGAGAGCTAATGCAATTTGGAGATGGAAGAGAGCAAGAGGAAGATCGCCAAACCACTCGACGTGCACAACTTATCTCTACCAATGGATTTAAGGCAAAATTTCGGGAAACTATAAGTTGAGTTTTGAATTGTAGATTTATTATATGTAATATAAAAAATCATTTTTTAGAGTTTTCCTTGAGTTTTAGAGTTCCATTATAGTCTTTGAAGCCTTTTGAGGCTGGAATTTGAAGATTTATAAGTGGGTCTTTGAATTTAAATTTTGGCAAAAAATGTAAAGGCTTAGAGACTATTACCCAGTTGATGGCTAATCGAGTTGGTAATTGTTTTTTTATCTTTTTATGATGTTTAGCAAAAACCCCAATTCTTGGGGTGTGATAATGTATTTATGGGTTGAATTAGCTTATGTGTGATGTTAGTTAGTGATTTAATTTCTATAGTGACATCGATTTAATCATTAGTTGCGTTTTAATCTATGAATTCTAGTTGCAAATGATGTTCTAATTTGAAATTCTAAGCTTGGTTGAGAGATAGGTTTTGGAACCAAAGCTTTTGATCAATGGTTTTTGGGTATTGGTTTGATACGGGTTCAACTCAAAAGAGTGAATCTTAAACCCGGTCCTACCCATCTAGATTGAGAGAGTGGATCTATTTAGGTTGTGGGCCGTTCTTAGTTGCTAAGGTTGTTGATGTTCGAAAGAAATCATTTGAAATGCGATATTTGATCGAAAGGAAACTATTTTACTTACTCACCGATATTTAGCTATTTATTAGTAATTTTTATTGCCCATATAGTGAAATTTGCCTATAATAAATCACTTCCTAAGAATCTCGTGTTATTTTCTCTTGATATAATTGCGTTGTAGCTAACAATTAGAACCAAAATTCCCCAATATGAAATTTTTATAATCTCATTAGGCTTGTTTATAGGTCTTTGTCGATAATTTATATTCCTATAATTAATTAGACCAAGTTTGTATAACATAATTGAATTTGAACACATATCGTGTGGGTTTGACCCCAACTATTTGTTGGGTTTTATACCAATTAACGATCGTTCACACCAACAATTGGATGAGTTACGCTTGAAACATTAAATCAAATTGGAGCCACTGTTGGGGAGTGGTGTTGTTTAAAATTCTTTAATTAATGTTGAATTTTTTATCTTTGTTTTTAGTTGAATAAAAAATATTGTGGTTAGTGTATGAATTAGTTCTTTTGAACAGTGCAAGAGAAGAGCGTAAACATGAGTAATGATAGCCAAGTGTGGCAGTAAGACAACATTGGGAATCTTAATGACGTGAATAACCTAATTCAACTGGGTGGTGTTGGTGCATTTCGTCTACCGCCTTTTGAGGCTAATAAAGTCTCCACTCTTAAAAGCACAATGCTTCAGCTTCTCCAACTAAAGGATTATATGGAGAGTTGGTACATGAAGACCCTCTGTCACAACCCGATCCTCGACCCCACAGCGTACAAGACTCTGAAATGCTTCAAACAAGATTATTAGCATTCATAACATAAGACATAAAAAATATTGTATAGAATTTAAAACTTTTAATCGATACAATCGAAGTCCTTATTTAAAAACATCGAAAGTCTAAATTTGACTCACATGACCATCTAATACAGTTGTGGAAACAATATAGGGTCACAACCTCTTAACATAGTCTGAAACGTAAGATGACATAAGGAAACTATAATTGAACAACTCTCTCCCTCGAACCATAAGGAATCGCCACTAGCTTTGGAGAGAATCAATCCAATCTTTAAATACAAAAAGTCACCTTATGATCCAAAACCTAAACTTTGTATGAATGCATAAGAAATATGGGTTAACACAAATATGTACTTAGTATGATAGACATGAAAAAATCATGCTAAAAGGACATTTTTGTTAAAAACCATGCATTTAAAAAGTTTGAGAATCATCATTCATCTTTTAGTATAACATCATAAGTCATAAGCATAATGACCTGATAAGTCATTCTAACGTATTAGAACCATCATCTAAGATAAACAAAGTTATACTTGTGTAATGTATGAGTAACATCCCTTAATGCCAATCCCACTAAGTACTCCTTTGAGACCACCATATATAAGGAACAATTATATTCAATAAGTCATAACAAGTAAAACAACTAATATTAACAATCCAAGTAAAGCATTCATCATTTCACTAAGCCTTTAAGTCAACATTCTCATTAGCATTATTATGATCACATTCATATCATTAGACATTATAACATTAGAGAAACACACAATAGCCCTATCAAAGACTACTAGTGTAATGCATGAATGTCATTTAATACTACCACCCACACTTCATAGAACCTCTAGAGTAATCATAACACGAAAATCACATGACAAGAATAAGAATTAACAAACATCGACCATGTGTGCAATTTATTGAATCCGGTGTCATATAGCACACCAAAAAGATTCGTCTACTTGCCTAAGGTAGAAGCGGTAACGTTTTAGCTTAGGTGGATCCACTAGCTAAGACCTACGATGAGACATTGTTATAGGATTAGGAAGGTGTATATAGGAGCCCGTCTTAACTTGGGAGAGTTTAAACCTTACAATATCAACTCGATGCTAAGCTTTATATTTCCATAGAGTAGTTCATTATCAGAAACATTATTTTACATGGTAGGGTTAACACCATTAGGTCTACAAAACTAGAGTACCTTATTGCACACACACAAAAGAGCCACAACCATTAGGTCTATTGATTCAAATTAAATTATCAGGATAGTTCATTGAATCCTCAATAAAGAGCCACCACCATGAGGTATACAAATTCTAGATTCAACATTACATTAGTCATTAGACTCATCATGAAAGGGATACACTCATTAGGTCTATTGGTTCAAGACAAAGCCTTAGAATAATTCATTAATTATTTATGAAAGGTATACAACCATTAGATCTGCCGATCCAATGTTCATCAAGTCAAGATACTTTAGTCTCACAAGAAGAGAATGCAGTATGTCTACCAATTAAAGGTATATTAATCAAGATCACTTTCGATTACACAAGATGATGATACCCTAAGCCTACCAATTCAAGGTATAACATTGCATTGAAGAAAACATTCACTACATTTCATCATCATTCATACATGTATAATTAAGAATAAACATTCAATAATATCACAATTTGCATTGTAGTGATGATCACATTACTTTAATTTGAATCATAAAGCATATACATAAACATTATACTATACAAAAATCATCATAATTTTCCCTCCAAGGGGTATGAATCAAACTTAAACGAACCATCAAGAATTAGTACATAATATAAGAGTAATATCGTTAATCAATAACTCAATCAATATAGACATAATCACTTGAGTTGCTACTATTATCAATCAACCCACATCATACATTCACAATTTAGAAATATGGGGAATTCATGGGTTATTGAGAAATTTATTCGTGAATCAACATTAAATCATAAATTCAATCATAATCCATAATAAATCAACCATTAGAAATGTTTTGAAAGAGAAACCATGACTTAGATTGAAGCCCTGACTTTTGGAGAAATTTGGAATCTTTGAAATAATTTTTTGAAGGGAATCTATTGATTATATCTACCCATAGAAAAAAAAAGCCTCCATACCAAAATGAGGCTTCCCCACTTATTTTTGAAGAAGTATTTAGGTTCTTCAATCCCTAGCTTGCTCTTCTTCTTCTTCTTCTTCTTGTTCTTCTTCTTCTTCTTCTTCTTGAACTTCGTAAAGATAGAATTTTTTTAGAAGATGAAGTATTTTTAATTTTTGGGAATAACAAAGTAAATGGGTCATTTAATGACTTAAAATAATTTATATATGTGAGCTAAACAACTTAAATCGACCCCATTAATTAACAAACTAATTAGGAATTTACCACAAAGTCCTCCCTAGGCAGCAGACTCCCTGGCACCATGACAGGGCTCATGAGCCGTGGTGCTGCCCGTGGTTCTTGCGGTGGCTAAGGTCTTGATTCTTGACCTTAACAATTTGAATACATCACCACAAGACTTCCCACAAATAGTGCTCAAGACCACTTGACGTAATCGTGGTCTTTAGGAAGTAGCTTGGCCTCAAGACCCTGCATTCCACAGGTCAAAGAATTCTTCACGACAATCTTCATGAATTGTGGTCAAGACCATTGGACGTGACCTTTCCAAGGTTGGCACAACCTTGGACTTTGGTTTAGGCTTTTCCCCCTTTGACTTGGCACTTTCCCTTATGAACCTCAACCTACCTTAGATTGTTTTCTAAATTACAAGGTCTAACACGTACCTTGACATACCATCACTTTTATGCTCTCGTTTAACCTACTATCTTTTAAGTCGTTACAGTATCTTCCCCTTAGGAATATTTGTCCTCAAATGACACTTTAAACACCTAACAGAATTAAAGACTCAAGACTAGAATCTCATCATGCATGAAACATGATAGTAATGCACAAAACAAAGAGGAAACATCATCTCCATCTTAATATACTCAATGGAACACAAGGAAGTAGGAACTACATCTACCAACCCATATGCATGAAACTTCAACATTTCTCATATTATTTGAGGAATTTCCATGTATAACTCAAAGCATTCTAATCATAACATCATGAAGCGAAGTATGCAAGTACTCTAAAAAGCACATTTAAGTGTGTTCAATAATTCATCTAATACAACATATAGGTGGCCTATGCTAAATGCACATCAACATGAAGATTATGAATCATGAAATCTCATTTTTCCATTAACCAATAATTCAATCAAGAACATGCATAAAATAAGGAGACCACGGGAACACACATAATCACATCACTACAAAACATGAAACAAACTAAAAGGAACTCTTTCTCTCAACCTTGAATAGGAATAGAAGAAAGATATAGGGATATTGAAAATCTTAACAACCTTGCATTCTAAAGCATACCATCTCCCCCATTGGGAGAAAACCCGTACTAAGTGTGATATGAAAAATAACATATGTTGCTTAATATAACATTTGCATCTATAAGGAGTTATCAACATACCGGTGCCATCATCCGGAAGGGATCCTTTGGTCTCTCTAGTAGCATTCTTTACTACTAACCCTTACTAAAAGGAACTTCCTTACTCTTCTATTACTTAAATTTCCGATCTAAGATCCAACCTGGTACTTCTAAATTGGAGATTTATCATTAATCAACTATAGCTCACAAACAATCTTATCAACACTACTCAAGGTCTCTTATGAGCCTACAAAACCGACACTAAACTTCCGAAACTCAATACCCTTCTCAAGGTGAGAATTTTAAGCAAACCTAACTCAAGAATATCAAGAACACTCAACATCCTTTCTATTTAAGCACATAATCTCCCCTAGGGATTAAATCTATACAGACTCTTCTAAGCCTCATTTCTTTCAATTCTAAAGTTAAAGCAAGCCATCGCTAATCCTTCACACTTGATTAACATTTCAAAGACACTTCATCTAATTCTATGTGTCAACTATTCAGCATAACAATTGAACTAAGTGAGTGGGGGTTCGAACCCATAAAGAGTAGATTTTCTTAAAATTCAACTATAGAAGAATAACAACAACCTCTTCCACTAACCATTAAATGCACCTTTTTTTGTTGAACTTAAAATTTCCAGTTATTATTATCATTCCTATTCAAAAGTTAACACGAGAGGATAAAAAGTGAGGTAATGCTAGGGGAACTGACCAACAAGTTATTGAATTAACCTTAATGGATGAAAATTGTTGCTAACAATGGGAAAAAATGTTGTAGGTATGTAAGACTATATTTAGAGCAATTTTCTGCCAAACTATTACCTTATATTTGTTCAATTCTCTAGAACTTCAACACTAGACGGAAGATGCCCAGTCTTGTCCTCATCAAATGTAGTCTGTCCGGCAATATATAATGGATAGATTCAATATTTCACACTCTCAAGCTGAAATAATGGTTACCCACTATTAAGGATGCTAATATTGATACTTTGGCTCTGCAATTCTTTCTCGAGCAAGCACAAAACACGGAACCTAATACACTAATCATGCAATATAACCTCAAAACGTAGAAAAAATTTCGACCCACTTGAAATTAACACCATTATTTGCATATCAATAACACCCACTTAGTAGAACTCAATAATTGGTCACATAGTGAAAACCCCAATAAGAGGGGTTTGGCTAATTAGAGTAAAATGTTGAAAATCAACATCTACTATGTTTTTTGCATCTATTCAAATAAATTTCAAAGTCAAACTTAACTAAAATCTTCACTATAAAAATCTCTAACAAAACATTCTTCAAAAATCTATTTAAATGCCTGTTGGCAGTGTATATTCTCTCAATCTTACACTTCTCTCCTTTCTAAATATCCTTTCTCCAGCAAAAATTGATTTAAACAAGTCTGATCTGTGATTATATAAGACCAATTGGCGAGGTAAGTCGGCCTTACTGAACGTTCGATGACTTGCCGATTATCTTTACTCTCGCCTTCATTTTTCACTCCTTCTTGGTCCAACTACTGTAATTTTAGGTGATCCATATCGGGATCGCTGAAGGAATTCATGTATCACCCATTTTCATTTCATTCTCTTATCAACACTTGTTTTAATCTCTATAAGAACTTTTGGATACCTGGTGACACGCTAAATTGAACTGATCCTCATCGGAGTTGCCCCTATTATAACTCCAGCATTCTTAGACATTAAGTGGTAAAGTGGAAACTTGTTGTCAAGACACGAGATTATCCCCCTAGTCATAACATGGCGTACTTGACCCTGAAGGGTGTCTCATAGAAGCCCTTAGCATAATCATCATTGCATAAGTCATAGAAAAATGCGGATATTTAAAAATTGTCTTTACAATGAACATCTCTTATGAAAATGAAAGAATATCTATGACACTATGCCTCAAACCATCTCACTACTTAAGATAGAACTCTTGAATACAAAGCTTAAGGACACGACCCTCACAATGTATAAAAATATAAAATTAAAGACAATAAAGGACATATGGTTGAGCCCTCAAATACAATGATAACTCACCAATCTTCTTATTCTTGATTTCCTATGAATCTAGCCATGAAGATGAAATCAATATCTCCAAAGCCTACACTTATCGAAATGTAGAAAGAAGGAGTTAGTACGGAAATGTATTAAGTATGCTTCAACTATGGAAGCATTCCTAAAAACATTTCAAAAATGCTTGAAAAGGTACATTTCAATTGAAAACAGGATATATGTTATTTTGAACATCACCTTTGATTAATTTGAGAGTGCAACCAATAAGACAACTCACAATATTTCATTACAATAATAAGCATAGAATCCATGTCTAGATAACACATGCCTTAATCTCCAAAAAGTAATACAGGAGAAATACAAAGATTATCTCATCATTAAATAGATATTACATTAACAACCATTACGAGACACCTGGCTAATAGTTGGTAACTATTATGAATTTTAATGTACAATATAAGCCAATATCACATTCATAATCATGTAATAGTAAACCTATTACCTTAGTAACCCCTAAGAAACACTTGTGCAATGTGTGGTTGGCATACCATAGTACCAACCCTACTAATCACCCCTTTTTAAGATACCTTAGTCATACACTTCATTGTTAGACCTTATAATACACCAGAGTCATATATAAGTAAATAGTAATGTACATTACTTGAACGATAAGGAAAGGTAGTCATATGAAATAACTCAAATGAAGCATGCAACAATTCAATTAACATCATATCATACAGACACCACCCGTAACCCCTTGTCAAGTTCACATGCGCAATGTACACATGAAGTCTCATACCTCCAATATAGTAAGTAAAGACATCAAGAAGACACAAGTGTAGTCACATACAAAGAAACATCATAATGAGTGGACTAAACCTTAAAATAATTCATAATTCATCATACATGAAAGACTCACAAATTGAAATCCTCTTAGGACCCACATCTGCAATTTATAGGTAAAGTCTTATACCCTCACCTATACCAAGTAGTACCCCTCAAAAAGCCTTAATTAAAGTTTATATTCTTAATATTAGGTCATATTCATATCTTAGATCATATTCTTAAAATATAGGGAGATTATAAATAACAAACATTGACCATGTGAGGTACATGGAATCCGGTGTTCTACCCCCATACCGAAAAAATATATTTCATTTTCTAGGGTTAAACTAACCTAATTAGAATCAAGGTGGATAAACTAGCAAATGAACTATGTGGGAACATAGTTATGGGATATGAATATTGCTTCTAGAAACCTTATACTCCTATCATGTGAGATTCCATCTCTTGAGACACCATAGTGTGAACCCACCTACTTACGTGAAAGAAGCCATCTCATAATCATATCCACTCGGTGCTATGAATAATTACCTTTATAGTATCATTAAGCCATTACTTATGCAGTAGTTCATAAAGAATGTTTTAAAGACTCAACTACTCATATCTTTTATAGTTCAAAGGTTCCAAAGATGAGAACAATCGTTCAATTCAAGAACCAAACACATGTTAAAATGTTCTTTCATATTATATTCATATTGTCTTCAGGAAAATTTCCTTTTATACAACATACCAACACTACACTTAATCATATGATAACATTCATATTCATATCATAACATAACATATATGTTCATATCATACCATTTTATACATATTCATATCAGAACATAACATACATATTCACATCATATAATAACATACATATTCACATCAGAGAATAACATATATTCGCATCTAGCATATTTGATCATAATTGGGGTTGTAAGGAAAAGAGATCATAACTCAACAACACAATTCATAAATCAAGTAAGCACCTCAACCATTACTGGATCAAAAATTCATATAATGTAACTTCAATATATCATACCTTTAAAGATTTCCCTTCAAGGCTAAAACTCAAGATCATGTCTATATCCTTGATTTAACACATTTACATAGAATAACATCATAACCCAAGTACATAACTAATATGATCATAATCAAGTCAATTTATTAAGCTCTACTGATAGTAAGTACAAAATTACATGATCTAGTTCGAAGGTCATTCATAAAGACTTAACCCTAATCCTTAGCAATATAGAATGAGCTAGAGTAACTTCATAGTAAAATCACCTAATCAATATAGATATTCTATATATTAAATCTATACCTATAAATCAATTCATTCAGTGGTTACACATTGAAAAAGAAGGGGAAGAACATGTGTCTTTGCGGCTTTTCTTAAAAAACTATCAATATACCATGAATTCAACCATAAACCATCATATCTAAACACAAATAACAATAATTTAACAATAGAAACGTTTTTAGAAGATGACCCATGCTTTGGATGTAAACCTAGAATTTGGGAAAGTTTGAAATCATAGTTGAAGGGGCTTCTTAGTGGTAGCTAACTAAGAATTAAAAGCTCCCATACCTAGGTTTTTTTTAGAGAAGTGTTTTGGAGACACTTTGGGGTAAAGTTCGTTATGATTTGGGTTAGTTTAGGGCCCTGTAATTTTCTAAAGTCCATCAATTTAACACCTAACCAACCTTTCTTAACCCCCGCTTATTAACTAATTAAAACTAAGACCCCTAACTAAACATAAAAATCTCAAAAACTGGCAGCATCTACGCCCCTCCACCTATTGACCGTTGGTGGAGTTACTGAACGTGGTTTTCTTCCATGGTTAGTGTCAGCAACTCTAAATGTTTCAAGCTCCTAAAAAACCTGAATATGGACCCATGAGTGTAACACCCTTTATCCAAAACAAACCAAGAAACAACTTTTAAGAAATTTACAGGTACCACCGACGGTCACTATTGATGGACCACAATCTGATCTACAGCCCATACTGCGCATCCATCGTTTGTCACTGAAACTCTCCCAAAATTCAGTTCAGAATAATGGGCTAAGTCTCGACTCATGGACAGACCTAGGGTTCATAAGTCAGACTATGGTCTGTAGTCTGTGTCCGTGGATAGAGACCCAATTTACCCAACCCCTGACATGAACCACAATTGACCACTATGGTCTGCAGATGGACCTACGAACCGTATGTGAAAATCAGTAGTTAGTTAGAGGAGAAATGTTCTTGGGTCAACTTCAAATGATCATAACTTGTAATACTCCAAAAGTGTAAAGCCTAATCTAGTGCCTAACATGAGCGTCTAATAGTGGTAACACTGTTTTGAGGAATGTGTAAAGTATTTGAGTCACTGAGGAAGTTTTAGAATCAAAATATCAAGGAACGTCCATGACATCTAGAAACTAATTCAATGAGGTATTAGTGTGCCTTAATATTTGACAAAGTTTTAGGAGTTGGAAAATGATGAATTTTCGTAGAAGGGTGTCTAAGACGTGTTAGAGTTATTTTATATTTGAAACGTCCGAGTACGACTCTCGATGAACAACCAACGTCCCTTGAGGTAGACCCTTGCAAAAGTGGCTAAAAGCTGTCAAGGGATAGTATCACCAACGAAAGCCATACACGAGGAGTGGTCCAATCGACAGGGCATCGATGGACACTTAGAAAAATTCATGGGAATCTATCTTGACAAATATCTTACAAAAATGACTGACCAATAGGATGTTTAGTCCCTTGGCCGTCGATTGATAAATGAAGCGTGGGTCGTGTTCTCGTCTATCAAGACTATTTTTCCCTACACGTTTTCAGGTAAGTCAAAATGATTAATTAGGTGGTTAGTTAATAAGTTAATGGTTAAGGGTTAAGGGAGGTCTAATTAAGTTAGTTAATCACCTATATAATGACTCTAACCTAATTAAACAAACCTAACCCTCATAATTTCCCAAACCGATATTTTTGCTCCTTTTCTCTTCTTTCTCTCTCCCAAGGAAATCCCATTGAAGACCAAGAAAAAGGTGGGTTTTAAACTCCATCCTTCCTATTCAAGGTCTAGGTGTTTAAGATAACCTTTCCTATGCGGAGGTTCTGTTTGAAATCCATGATAGAAAAGTATAGAAGTTAAGGCACAAAGAGGTGGCTTCCGTAGAGGTGTAATGGAAGAATCACCTAGTTGAGGGTGCAACATGGGAGGACGAGGCCAACATGAAGTCCTGTCACTCTAATCTATTTGATAACTATGGTTAGTTATCCTACTTGTAGTGAAAATAATGAATTTATTTAACGCTGCATTGATTCTTTGTGAATTTGTGCAAAAAAGTGCATGTTATAGTGAATTGTATGTCTAAAACGAAAATTTTGCTTTTTTACTTGTTCTGAGTTTTTCTTGTGCATATTAGTACATTGTTCCTTCATAAATTGTATTGAGCATGTTGATATGTGTTGAAGAAAGCCTTGATATAATGAATAAGCATGAAATGAATGTTGAACTCTTATGAATTGAAAATTGATGTTTTGAGTTGCATTGTGAAAAAGGCCATGTTGTTATGTTGATTTTGAGAGTAACTCATGTTTTGATATGTTGTTTGTTGGGCTGCTATTCTTTAGTCTATTCCTTCCGTTTTAAGAATTTTAGTGTTATTTGGGGACAAATGTTTGTAGAGTGGGCGGGGGATAATGTAATACTCTGAAAGTTTAAAGCCTAATATATAGCCTAACTTAAGAGTCTAAGAGTGTTAGCACTTATTTTAAGGTAAATTTTAAAATATTTGAGTCACTCAAGAAGTTTTAAAATCAAAATGTCAAATAATGTCTGGAAACTAGTTCAATGAGATGGTAGTGTGCCTTAGTCTACTTGACTAAGTTTTAGGAGTCACAAAATGATAAATTTTGGTGGAAGTGTTTGTAACACGTATTAGAGTTAGTTTATAGTGTAAACGTCCAGGTAAGACTCCCCAAAGACCAACCAAGGTCCCTTGAGGTAGACCCTTGCAAAAGTGGCTAAGAGTTGTCAAGGGACAGTATCACCAACGAAAGCCATACACGAGGAGCGGTCCAATCGACGGGGCATCGATGGACACTTAGAAAAATTAGTGGGAAGCTATGTTTACAAATCTGTGACCAAAACGACGGACCAACAGGATGTTTTTTCCCTTGGCTGTCGATTGACAAACGGGGAGTGGGTCGTGGTAACGTCTGTCAAGACTATTTTTTCCTACAAGTTTTATGGTAAGTCAAATTGATTAATTAAGTGGTTGGTTAATTAGTTGGGGGTTAAGGGAGGTCTAATAAGTTTGTTAATGACCTATAAAAAGAACTTAACCTAATTAAACAAACCTAACCCTCATATTTTCCGAAACCCAAATGGCGCCTCCTTATCTCTTCTTTCTTTCTCCCAAAGAAACCCCATTGAAGACCAAGAAAAAGGTAGGTTCTAGGTATTCTAAATTTTCTCAATCAAACTTCATCAATTAGTAAGGTATGGGATTTCTTTCACCTTTGGAATCACTTTCCCCAAAGGGCTCCTTCAAATTGATTTCAAAAGTATGTAATTCAAGTGGGTTTTCGTACAATACAAAATTTATCCTGTGAATTGCTTCGTTTTTATTTCTTTTTGTTACTATGTGTATATTAATATGCATTATGATTATATTATACTACTTGTTGACCTAGTTTGTGGAAGATCAACTTTTTCCCTTAACCTTAGGTTTTGATCTTTAATTGAATCGTAAAGTATTGGCTCAATTGGTTTGGTAAATGTGTCAATTACTATAGTATGTTTTTATTATGATAATTATGAGTATATTGTAATCCAATTATGATAGTTCTTGAGTAATTGACTTAGGTTGTGAAGTAGATTATGAATTTGATCTAAGTCTCTAAGTCTAGGCTATGAATCAGTGATGAGTTATTGTGTAATGATTCAATTGGACTTGTTATTATGTTGGTTACTAATTTGTGATGACATTACCCACATTGTTCGGTTGATTTGAGGGTATATGATAAGACCATGATGATGTCAATGTGAAGGAGATTGAGTAAGTCTTGTGATCTCTATTCATTACTTCAATAAGTGCAAAGGTTTTATTGAAGTTTACCTTTTATTAATATTGACAGGGTTGGTATGATGTTTAATTGAAATGTCTTACTATAAATGGTGAGTTGTTGGCTTATAAGGATGGTAATAACTTACCAATGCGCCTTATTATGATGTGACTATGTAAATGTGTTGACCTCACTTGTATGACTTGAAATGAAAGGAATATACTCATGAAATTCTTATTGAGCTATGATGATTATGATGATATAAGGGATAGACCCTATGACTTACATTGAGCTATGATATTTAATAAAGATATTAAAGACATTTCAAAAAGAGACTCTAGCTTAACACCGAGTGATAGAGTGAGGAGTGACTTTCCAACATAGGGAAGGTAGGATCACTAATGTACTCATGAGATTGGAGACTATAATGAGTGTATCATAAAGAGGGTCCCAACTATATATCCTAGTTCTTGAACTATGTTCGCCCCCATAAGAATACTAGTTAGTGGATCCACCTAAATTCGATGTTCATGTTTTGGTACAACCTTGGCAAGTAGTCCCCCTTCCTTCGTTGTAGGGTTCCATGACACCGGATTCCTCATTAACTCATGTGGTTTATGTCGGTTAAAGAAAGATGTCCCCAAAAGGTAAAATGAACTAAAGGAATGAACTCTAACTAGGATGATCTAAGTGGTTTAGCTTAGTGTAGGTAGCGGTATGGGACTCTACCTATACATTGCACTAGTTAGCCTTGAGGTTCAGTGGTATTAAATTCTTGATGATCTTTGTAAGAAAGGACAAAATTATGTGATTGTATTGCGGTATGTATGTGTTCTGGGAGTATGAGTGGGAAATCGATGGAGGTTTCTGTGGCACTTAGTGTCTTTGTGTTAATAATTGAATTAAAATTTGAAGGAAAAAATTAATCAGTTTCAGTGTATCATCTGATCTGGCAAAAAGTTCAAGGTGATACTCTGAATGAGAAAATTGAGTTTGGTATAAATATGGACGAGCACAAACACCTAGGATGCGTTTGATAATATTTAGGAAGTGGCGGTGCAAGGAAACCCCAGTGAAGATAAAATGGTAAAGAGGGTGTTTGTGTTCAACGCAGAGTAGCAGTCAAGTAGTTGAATGTTTGAAGAGAAAAAATGTAGAAACGTGCCCGAGATTGTGTTTTGGAGCCTTCAATATTAAAGGTTTTCTCATGTTTTGGAAAAGCAAAATAATGTATTACCTGTAAGTGGGTATTCTAAGAATATGATGACCACGTTCTTGGAGGCTGGTGGCATTTTTAGTGTCATGCCAAGTTTATAGATGTTGGAGATATCAAGAGCTGAGGGTTCAACTTTTATGAAGTTGACAATCAAATTGAGCAGAAGGAGACGGGACATGGACAATTTTGATGAAGCCAACTTGTTTGGGTCCATTGAAGCTCATCTTTATCGAATATTATAAGAAACTTTGAGGAAAACTGAAGGATACTAATTATAGTCGACATGTGGTAGTAGAATTAGTAGTCACAACTATTTCTGTTTCAAACTTGAGTCACCAGACCTATCGAATGTTTAAGGTGATACTCTAACTGAGAAAACAAATTTGGCAGGAATATGGACTGGGCTACGAGCACAAACTTCCAGAAAGTGTTTGATAATATTTTTTAAGTGGCAGTACAAGGAAATCTCAGTGAAGCTCAAATTCTAAAGACGAAATTCGATGAGGCTGTAAGATACTAACATTAATAATCATTTGATTGTCATGATAACAAGACATTCTGGTTGCTCATTTTTCCCTCTTGAATTAAAAAAGTTATTATTTCTCCATATTACAGTCTCTAAACCCTTTAGGTATTTTAGAGAAGGAGGATTCTGCATGATACTGTAAGTTTTAATTACGAATTTGCAAATTGAGACTATACAGATATGTGATATGACTTGTAAGGTGGTAACTCAAATGCGTATTTTGAGGCAGGGACGAGCTTACTTACTAGAACAAAGTAATTCTACTTTATTTCTTTCCGAGGGTGACAATGAATAGCCTACTAATGATAATATGGATGTGTAGAACGGGATCATGATCGAGATGTAGGCGCTAATGAACAGGATCATGATCAAAATGAAGGCAATAATGAGCAAAATGCTGATGAAGATAAAAATGCTAATGAAGACGATTATGATCAAAATGGGGGTGCTAATGAGGAAAATGTTGATCAAGACGGAGATGTTAATGGACAGGATCATGATCATAGTGGAGGTGCTAATGAAGAAAATATTGATCAGCATGTAGGCGCTAATGCGTAAAATGCTGTTAAATATAGAGATGCTAATGAACAGGATCATGATCAAAATGAGCTGCTTATGAGGGAAATGTTGATCAAGACGGAGATGTAAATGAACAAGATCATAATCATAATGTAGGTGCTAATTAAGAAAATCCTGATCAACATGTTGGCGCTAATGCGTAAAATGTTGGTCAAGATGGAGATGCTAGTAAACAAGATCATCGTCAAAATGGAGGCGGTAACAAATGGAGATACACCAATGAACTGAACAAACATGTAGATCTTACTGATAGATATTACTGATGAAAATGCAGACATGTTAGTCACTTACTTATAGTTGGTTTATCTTCTAACTTCATGAAGCTAGTCAACTGTCAAAGATGTATTTCCTTGACTACAATTTTTATATAATCAGAAGTTGAAGTATCTTGACAATAAATGCTAATGCACTTAAGTTTTCTTCTCTTTACAATCATGATCTTCTTGTAGAAATGTTAATGCACTTAGTTTATAATTAAGGTATTTCCCTTAATAACATGGCTGTGCAAATATCATATCATAATAAAACAACTCTCTCAAAAAGATTTTGAACCTTCCAACAAAGGTAGCATACACCATGTGGGCCTAATGCACCACATTTTCAACTTCAATATAATGAAATATCAAAATTTAGAACTCTTACATCGCTTAGTTTCTGAAATACTGTAAAAGAGCCAGACAACTTTCTATATCATATTAGATTGTCATTCCCATAAGAGGATCTTGTACTATGAAGTTATTCGGGGACTGAATAAATTTGATGAATTTTTCTTCATAAAAAAGACATAAGCAAAGTCTACAGAGAAAATGAATAGCACTATACTGCTATTGTTAAAAACTTAAGTACTATTGAAGATTTTCAGGAGAACTTTTCTGTTTTAGGAAGGAGTGATGACGAAAAAAAGTTGGTGATATATTCATCCACATGGAACCTCTGTTGCCCAAATTATTAGGAAGAAATAGGGCCACCAAAAGAGAACACCAATATAAAGATGGAAAACAGAGAGAACAAAATATAATAACTTGGATAGAAAATTAACATAAAACAGGAAAACAAAGCGGCTCTTGATAAAGAAAAAAATAAATTAACCTGAGATAACACGAATAATAAAATGAAGAGTAGATCGGATCATCATGAAAAGAAGGAAACAAAAAAACTATATAATAAATAATACACCGTATATAGGAAAAACAGAGAAGCTCTTGATGAATAAAGAAGGGATTTTTTTTTACCTAGCAATGATGTATTCTATTGAGGTAGAGAGAAGTTAAACAGATTAACGGGACAGTGACGTGTTGTTGTTTACATTAACATATATCGGTGAGAATTAGAAAATGTTTTATAATAATTGATAACAAGAGTAATGAAACTTGTCATATTCTAGTATTTTGATGATCCTCTCACAAATGTAGGGACCCGTTCCTTTGCAGAGTACTTCCGTCCAGATTCAAAGTGGTGCATACCTGTAAAGTTATCTATACATCTGTCTTGTCAGGTTGATTGGTGAAATGTGCAACATACTTCACCAATAGGAAAGGTGGACGAAGCTGTTTGTCTAAGTGGTCAAAACCCTTGTTGGTAAGTCATGTATACAACAATAAACAAACAACATCATTCATTCCAGAAGAGAGAGACATAGAGCTAGCAAGTCTTTTTCAAACTCAAGCATCAAAGAACGCAACAAAGGGCCTGGTCCCGAAAAGCCTGCGTACAAAAAAAGGATGAAAAGACAATTATTAAAAAGCTTCCAGCTGTGATATGGCTGGTGCACAAGTTTTTCAAAGACAGAATCTCAGTCATTGGCCTCTTCCCAAGAGTTTGTGTCCATTTTGATATAGTCTCTTCTTCAAAACACAAACTCAAGATTTGTCAAACAAAGTTGTGAATTTCTGAAAATTCGAAAGTTCAAAAGAAAAGGTCATCATTAAGGAAGAACATTGCTCATGCTTAACAAAGGGAACTGATAAAGTGTTGAAGCATATTTGTTGTATTTTTAGCTTTGTGTCTTATGTGCTAAATTGTTTAGTGAGAAACACTGTTGTTTCTTAGTTGAAGTCTAAATCATCTAGAGTTAGGTGGTTTAGCGGGTAGCATTGTCTTCTTAGTTGAATTCTAAATCATATAAGAGTTAGTTGTTTTAGTGGGTGTGTTGTATTTGCTTAGTTGAAGTCTAAGTTATCTCGAGTCAGGTGATTTATTCGGCAGTGTGGTATCTGCTTAGTTTTTTAATTTCAGGTAGAGTTACTACATAGAGGGGGAAGGGATTTAGAGTTAAATTCCTAGGTTACAACACTTTGTAATCTGAATCATTGCTCTGTTAGAATGAGATGTAATTTGGATTGAAATCCTGTTAGTACAACTCGTGGTTTTCACTGCCCTTGAGCAAGAGGTTTCCACATAAAATCATTGTGCTTGATTTACTTTGAGAAATTTATTTTACTCACTTTTACCTCAACTGCTGTTCATGCTGAGTCAAGGGGCCTGTTCTATAGACTAATAGTGGACGCATACATTTCAACAAAACTTGAGCATTGGAAAAGGGTTGTTACAATGAGGGAAGTTGAGCAACGAAACTTGAGCATTGCAAAAAGGTTGTTATTATTCATAGATTAAATGTCTAACTTAAATATTGAAGGTATAAATAACAAAATAGAAGGTTGTAAGTATTTGCGAATATGGATTTATTTAAGATTGATAGATTTGTATTAACTAGATACAAGCCTTCTCCGATAACTTATAAAATAGTTGGAAAAGTTACCTTATGGGATGTGAAATTAAAGGAATAATGTATTCGAGTGTATATCAAATGTGTTTGCATCCAAAGGAAATTAATATAACTGAATGGCTGAATATCAATATATGTTGTGCATTGACAGTGAAAGCTAGCATAACATATGGTGTTTAGCATTCCTCTCTGCGGCGATTAATTGAAATGTACCCTTCTTTTGTCTTTTAGATAAGATCAGTTGTATTTTCTATTATTAGGTCATTACCAATGTCGATTAACAAATATGTTTGAAATAATTGTATTTATTATCTGAGTTAGGTTACACTCTCATCAATAAGATGGAAACATTAATATACGAATGTCAGATAACCCTATATATCAAGGCGCATAGATATGAACAAATATCACATATTATTTTTGCCTCTTATGCAGGGGAGGTGAACGTACAATTTGGTTATATATATGAAGTAGAAATATTTTAAAAAAATTATAATACCTTCTATCGCATAGGAGTTCAATAAGAGTCAATCTTTAAAGTCATTTATTATTTACATATTCAAATAACAAACCATCCTCATGTATGCATGCCATTTTATAAGATCTTCAAAAATAACGCGACGATTTGAAGATTAATCGTTTAAAGGTACTATGAGATATTTGGAGCACGAATGGATGCATCATTTCCCGAATTAAGTTTAAGAAGTTCTATCATCATCAAATGTTATAAGAAGATAATAATCAAATGATTTAAAATATATTAGGAAGTTCTAAATCATTGGATAAACTGAAAAGAGATCATGCAACATGCACTCATTAAAGTTCACACATTCATTAAAGTTCTCTTCTTACATGCATAATGTATAGTTTTTCAGTAATCAATTTTATGATAAGGTATTAATTTTTCAGTACTTCTTACCTTTACTTGTTTTGTTAAGAGTTTCATTGTTCCCTTTCTAGAGTACATAAGATGAAGGATATGAAAATGTTGGAAACATTTTGTGAAGTGAGTTTTCGATAACCTTATTGAGATGTAATAAATTGTGGGGGTAGACGACCCTTTGAATAAACTCTGGCAATTTGAATGCTCGAACATGACTTAAAAATGTTGGAAGCATCTTATGAAGTGACACTAAAAGTTGACTTAACATATGGTGTTTAGCATTCCTATCAATTGTGACTAATTGAAATATGCCTTGTTTTTCTTATTTAGTTTGGCTAACATCAATTGTTGTATTTTCCCTTATCTTTTCATTACTAGTGTCGGTGAATAGATTTTTTAATAACTCTATATGCTGTCAAATCAAGGTTACACTTTCATCAATAAGATGCAAGCACAAATATATGAGTCCAACATAATTCTAACCATCAAAACATAGATTGGTACGATCCAAGCTACTGTACATGTTAGAGGCTCCCACACTACACCCATGGTTGGGAAACCAACCATTTTTAACATGCAAACAATTATCAACTAAAAAAAATATTTTAAATAGATAAAAAAAAGTTTTAGAAGGAATTCATCATCAAAACATATACCGGGAATAATCCTCCTAGAACCTGAAAGTTGCATACCAAAATATCTGCTAGTCTAAAATATGAGGTGTCAAACTCAAAAGCTAAACTGAAAATCTGAGTCTTGAAAATGGACTAGAGGTAAAGAGTTAACCCATAGTAGTCCAGAAGAAGTGGTTCACTTGAGTTCATGAAGTGTTGGAATCACGACTGAGGTTGCGTAGCAGCTACTGGAATATACCTTGTACTACTCAAATGAAGAGCAAGTATAGTATCAATACACCAAGTTAACAAGTATTAATAGGATAATCGGTCAGCTCTAGTTATGAAGAATATGAACATGTAACCACAATTTAGTCAAACTAGACCATATACATTTATAGATATAGTTAGAAAGGCAAACAAGTCTCTAATTCCTCATGCTAACTTAACAATCACGAAAAATATACTCACCAACATTTCAATTAAACTGACACACTTTACTCATGAAACCAACACATAAACAATTACATGTACAAGACGTGGTATCCGACCAACTAATATAGAACTTATGTAAGTCGTTGTACCAGAGTCAACCAATAATATGTACCAGGTGTAACACTCGAGCAATACAAAAACAACAACTTGAAATTCTGGGTGACATCCTCGAATTAACCTAGTGGTGGAGCAAGGAATTTTTTTAAAGGTGTTCAAATTTTGAAGAATAAGTACTTTTTAGTTGAATGTGCTTATATAATATATATTTTTAATTATTGATGAGTGGGTGCACCTAGATTTATAATTAACTAACATTTAATTTAAGCAAATTATACGAAATTTTTTAATTATAAAACTATTAATGGTATAAATCAAAGTCATAGAGAAAAGTAAACATAAATTGTTTCAGCTACTACTGCCTTGTTTATCTTCACTTGGCGGTTTGGCATGACATATTCTTAGAAGCAATAAATAGAGGGTAATTTCATTATATAATTCCTATAAATTATAAGGTATTTAAATTCAGGGAAATAGAAAGTATTTAATAGTAAGGATAAAATAAATTTAGTATAACAAATTGTCTCTTAACTTTTAAAATTGGACAAACAAAATTTGACTATTTTTATTTCCCGAAAAAGGCAATGGACTAGTTAACATAAATAAAGGAAGTAATTGAATTATATAGAGAATGCTAAATTTCTCTATAGCAATTTTAAAAATATACCTAAAAAGAGGAATATGTACCATTTTTAATGTGGATTTCATTATGATGATAGGGCACGTTTTCATGGTATTAGTAAGAAAAAGTATTTAGTGGTCTTGAATAAATGGGTAAGAGGACTAGTTATAAGATGCCATCAATAGGCAACAATTTCATTTATTACCCTTCTGGTTTCTTTAAAATTTAAAAAGTTGTTATAAAATCACTTCAACAAGAATCAAAGCGCAGAACTTGGACACTTGAATGCACATACTTACCCTGCTACCAACAACAATTGTGTTTGAAAGTGTGCATTTATTAATATAACCCAACTATTATGTGGCTATTAAATTTGATGTTTGTCCCGATATACTTTAAGAACCTTTATCAGTCTATATATATTGGTTACCCTATCATTGCTAAGGGAGATCATAGAAATTGTCCTGTTTTTGGTTCTCATAGTCACTCATATTTACTTGATAGATCTTGATATATTACACTTTTATATCATTCTTGAGATAAATAGGCTTCCCTCTTGCTTGGATTCCATAGATTTTAGGACCTGATTGGTCACATTCTAGGTTCCAAATGAACAAATCTTAGAATGAGGGGGAATTTAGCGCTCCTAAAGGTTAGGCAAATGATTTATGTGGGTTGCGTTTATCATATTGTTAGGGTTGGGGATACAATAAAACCCTTCTCTTGAGTCACTTATTATTGTAAATGAACTTCTGAAAGTGTTTCCCAATGATTATCGTAGTATTCCTCTCCAAAGGCAAAATAGCATTCGGTATTAACCTACTCCTAGATACACAACACATCTCTATGCCTTTTTACCATATTCCCAGTAAAAATTTAAGGAAATAAATCATCAATTGAAGAAGTTTTAGATAAGGGTTTTGTTATATCGATTATCTCTCTACGGGATAATCCAATATCTTTACTCTAGGGGATGAAATGATCATAAAAGAAAAGATTAAAGCATCCTAAGATACCAGTCGAAAGCCAGCCAATATAGATCCCAATTAGACTCTCCACCATTCTCTAGCTAGTTCACACAATTAAAATGTACCATAGCAAACTCATGAGACTCAACCAAACCAACTGGCTCATGTACATCCTGAATCTTTCAACATTGAAATTTTTATGGATCCATCTTCTGAAATTCTCTTAACAGTCCTTCATGTCATCTAATAGTATTAGCAAAGGTTGACTCTCGAATCTATCCCACCCCCAAGAAATCCTTGGATGCGACACGTACCTAGGATCACGAGTTACCATAAGCTAACCGTGTTGGCATAAGCTGAACATACTATGATAACAAAACTAGTGCGGAATCTCAAAACATAAATACTCTAAAATGAAAAGATGGGGAATACCCATATACTATAACTAAAATAAATGAAAATTGATGAGTTTACGAGTTACCTCAAGCTAATCGTGTTGGCATAAACCGAGCATACTATGACAACAAAACTAATACGGAATCTTAAAGCATAAATACTCTAAAATGAAAAGATGGGGATACTAATATACTATAACTATAATAAATGAAAATTGATGCTTAATACCAGAATGATGTCAACTCAACACACTAAAGTTTAAACTTATGATGTCTAGAAATAAGCCTTTAAACTAACTAGAAATATTGGGACATGCCCCAACTAGATCTAGCAAAATAGAAACTAAATCCGAAAGTGACAAAGATAAACATGTCACTAGTCCTTGAAGAATGAGGACACACCATTGATGCTACTTAAATGATGATTGGGAACCGATCTAAGCATTATCTTGATGCTGAGAACCTTGACCTACATCACGGGAAAATGTAGTGCATAGTATGCATGAGTAATTAAAAGGTACTGATTATGAGGGATAGAACAAAGCAGAACTATGCATAACAGAACAAGAACAAAAGCAAGTTATTATAGACACTAAATACTGATCTAACTGGATACAAGGACCACATTTATAACATGCTGACCGAATACCTACTAAATTATAAATATAGTCAATGAAATAGGGTTTAATTGAACTGTGGGAGCAATTGATAATTGATAATAAAATCATATTAGGTAAATATGGAGTCCGATGTATATGCCCCATCGAGAAGACCCAATACACCTGAGAAAGGTGTAGACGCATGATGGCCTGATCACTAAAATGATGCCCATGAAAGGGACCTACAATCACGTAGCTAGTAGTTTTCGAACTATCTGGGTACGCTGGACACTAATCCAACTTGGTATTACTGTACTCCCAATGAATTAACTAGTTAAAACATTATTGCTGAATTTCTGTAGTAGTAAATAGCTCAAAACTGAACATGCAAACTGTGAACGCAACAATTAATCTGATAATGATGCATTAATAAGCGAGACATGCATAACAAAATAATTGAAATATCTGACATAGCATGTGTAATCAAAGAACTAAAGAAATAGAAAGCTAGGGTTATGAAATTCATGTAATAAACTGAGTAGTTATATAATAAATTTGCTTGGATCATTCTAACACCTAAACACGACAATTCTAACATTCAACAAACCCTAGGTTTAGATGATATTAAGGGAGTCAAGAATATGACTGAAAACTAGGGACCTAATGGACGAAAGGAACCACCTAAAGAAAATCCCACATGCCTGGTGATCAATTCCACGGAGAAATCCTTCGATTTGAGGGCAATATCTAGGGAAAACTTGTTTCGTTCTTGAACTAGTGTTGGTCTCCTCTTTCTCTTCTTACACTTCTAATTTTTCTATGTTTTGATTAATCATTTTGACTATGGTGAGTTCTTGTAATGTTTAGGTTAAACTAACAAAAATAGCATAGTTAAGGGTTAAAACGACGTTATTTAAGGGTCCCACTCACAAGGAAACGACCAAAAGACCCCTCACTTCAATTATGCTTAAGCCACCAATGCGACTGATCGATGATTCATCGATGAATCCATGGTCCATCCTCTTAGTCTGTGATCTGGGGTCTCAACCTATGGCCTGATCAACGACCCATCCAATCAGTGTGTGATCGACTTAATAGACAAGGTTTTGAGGGTATCGATCTACAAAATGATTGATGATTTGTCGATGGATCCACGATTTGATCGACTACAGACACCAAGTTCTGAGGGTATCGATCTATGGAATGATCAATGATCCATCGATGGATCAACAAAATGTCATGTCAGTCTGTGGGTCATTCCTTAGAACTATTTCTTCTACATTACTGAGGATGGTTGCAGATGCTCACCACGGACCACCAGTGTGGGCCATGGGTCACTTTATGGTCCGTCGGTGACAACCATGGGTTGCACTTGAAATTTCTAGAAATATGCGTTAAGTTCTATTTTTCGATATAGGGTGTCACATTATCTCCCCCTTAGATCATTCATCCTCAAAAAAAAATTAAACTAGCTTAAAATGGAGGGTAAAGAGCTGCAAAACCTACTTCTAAGCACTAAAAAGTGATTTTCTGAGTCAACTGATTTGAACAACATGCAAGTACGCTGAAAAATGCAAGTACAAACTTAAGAAACATGATACTAAGAATGATTTCATGCACGAATGACTGAAAATTAAGAAGGAACTATTACCTCAAGCTGAAGTGGAATCGGAAGGAAATAGGAGAGGATACTTGGCCTTTCTTGTTGCTTCTACTTCTCAAGTAGCTCCCTCTATAAACTGACTCCTCATAAACTTTGACTGAAGTGACTTCTTTGTTTCTCAACCCTTGAACTTACTATCAAGAATCTGAACAGGTATATCCTCATATTAGAGACTATATTTCATAACCACATTATCTAATGGCACTATGGATGCTGGATCACCCACACACATAAATTATGAAGGAAATCGACGGGGCGTCTTAATGTATTCATCATTGAACACTTAGCAATTTTTGTAAAATGCACAATTTAGCAAGTCTCTAACCAAACGACAAACTTGCAGGATGGTTGGTACCAAGTCCTGTCGACCGACCTACGACCCGTAGGTCGGGGTCTCGTAGGTCAAGGTTGTGATTTTCCGGTCAGTTTTAAGTTACTTCATTTAGTTAATGAGTTGGTTAGTTAATTATTTAGGGTTTAAGGGAGGTCTAATTAAGTTAGTCAATGACTTATATAAAGATGTAAGCCTAATTAAGCTAACCTATCTCTCACAATTCCAAAACACAACCGCTCTGCTTTCTCTCTACATATTGTCTCCCAATAGAACAACTCCATTGAAGGGCTAGGTCTAGATCATTAGGTTATAAAGGAGGGTTCTTTTATACATAATTCTTCAACAATTGACAAGGTATGAGACCCTTTCACCTTTGGGATTCCTTTCCCCAAAGGGTTCTTCTAAAATTAATTTAAAAAAGATGAGTTTCATATGTGTTTTATTCTATTGCAAATTTGATCTTATAAATTGTATTTTCTATGGTTTATTTTGGTTATAATACTTAGATTATGATGTATTATGATTCAATTATGCTAGTTCTTGATTAATTAAGCTAGTATGTGTAGTAGATCATAAAATTGACCCAAGTCCCTAACCCTAGGTTATGAACTAGTGATAAATTGATGTGTAGTGATTCAATTTACTTCATTATTATGTTAATTACTATTCTGTGATGATATTACACTCATTTTTGGGTTAAATAGTATGGTTGATGGTAAAACCTTGGATGATGGCTTGTGAAAGAGATTGGGGTAACTCTTGTGATCTCAAACTTTACTTTAATTGTGATTACTTGTTTTTAGTGATAAAGTTCTATTTAAGTACACTTTATAACAAGATAGATTAGGATTGGTATGATTTTGAACTGAAATGTCTTGATTTATGGTTTGTGAGTTGTTGGCTAGGATGTAATGATTTATGGCTTGGAATGATTTAGGCTTGTGAATTGTTGCCTATATGACGTATTATAATATGGTGACGTAAATGTGCTAACCACACACGTGTAAATTGAATTGAAAGGATGTTCTCATGTAAATCCTAATGATCTAAAGACTATGACTATATAAGGAGTAATATCCCATGACCTAAACTAAGGATTGATAATAAATGAAAGACATTTCAAAAGGGATTATAGTTTAGCATCGACTGAACTAGTGGTGAGGAATGTCCATTCCCACGTATGGAGATAGGATCACTATCTTACTCATGACATTGGAGACTATGATGCATGTAGCATAAAGAGGGTCCTAAACATATCTCCTAGTTCTTGAACTATGTTGTGCCCATAGGAATACTAGCTATTGGATCCACATAGATTCTATGTTCATGTTCTTGTACTGCCTTGGTAAGTAGTCCACCTTCTTTCGGTGTAGGATTCCTTGACACCGGATTCAAAATTAGCTCATGTGGTTTATTTCGGTTAAGGCAAGATGTTCCTAAAAGTAAAATGAAGTAATAAAGTGAACTCTAACTAGGATGACCTAAAGGTTTTGACTTAGTCTAGGTAGGGGTATGGGACTCTACCTATACATTGCACTAGTTAGCCTTGAGGGAAGTCGTAGAAGGATATTCTTATATGTTATGATCTTCTGAAATAAATGTAATGTTTATGTTGATTTTTCATTCTAAATGGTCTATCTTGCTATATGTGAGGAGGAATACTTATGATAATATGATATGTGGAATTGGACATTATTCATGATCCTTTGACTAGTTTACTTGGTTGAGTGAGGTTATGGGGATTCACTTGACCATTGCACTAGTAGACTTGGTAAAGGGTTATGGATAAGGGACTTTACTTATGTTGTAATGTTATATACTCATTTATACACTTATGGTTATTCTATGAATGTAGAATTACATTGACGATGAGTCTTATTATGCTATATACATGTTGACTTGGCTAAACTTAAGTAGGTTGGTCTTGTGCTGAATATGCTTGTATCATTATAGATAAAATGGCAAAACTACCCTTGTACTATTTGAAAAGGTTTTAAAATGCCCCTCATCCATCTATTGAGCGAAAAATACCCCTTAGTCAACATTTTTGATTCACTATTACCCTTTAAACTAATAGCCTTTATATATTAAATATTATTATTATTATTACTATTATTTATTATTATTACATGACGTCTTTCAATTGGATAAAGTTAAATTTCAACCCACCAATGTTTTTACTACCCCACCCGACCCATATTAACATTCCTTAACCCAAATTGAATTAAAAAATCCTTTAAAAATTTGAGAAAAAATTGAATGATATCTTCTCCTCCTGAACTTAATATCCTATTTTTCTTCTTCCCCTTTCCTTATTGAGGGATTTCACGATCAATTTTACCTAAAATGATAAGATTTTCATTGAAACTTTTTATTGAAGCTGAAATATTCAATCATCTATTGAAGTTGAAACATTCACATGTTTTCCAATTAAAAATGACAAAATTATAAAATACTAATCTGTAAAATTCACATGTAAAATTCTTTTCCGATGCACAAAATTTATTAACAGTTTTAAAAATTCAAATTTGGATAGTATTTTCCCTAACTTTTAACTTACGCACATCAATTTTTTAAAATAATGGCCCAGTGAGCTTAAAAGTTTATACACATCAATGTTGTAAATAAAGAAAATTGGTAGTGATATAAGTGACAAAAAACTTGAATAATGAGAAAAATACTAAAGATTAAAAATATAGTAATGGTTATTTTTGGGTGAAATTTATCTTGAAATCTCTTAACAAGAAAAACGAAAAAGAAAAATAGGATATTAGGTTTTGGGAGGAGATGATTCAATCTTTTTAATTTTTGATGGATTCCTTAATTGAGTTTGGGTTAATGCATATAAATATGGGTTGGGTGGTGTAAAAGAAATTTTTGTGGTTTGAAATTATACTTTATCCAATAGAAAACGCCACACAATAATTAAATAATAATAACAATTTAAAAAAATATAAGGATGTCAGTTTAAAGGGTAATAGTGAACTAAAATGGTTCACTGAGGGGTATTTTTAGCCTACTAGAGGGATGAGGGGTATTTTTTAACCTTTTCAAATAGTAGAAAGGTTTTTTTGGGCCTTTTCCGATAAATATATGATTCTTTCCTTATATGTGTTCTTGTATTGTGCATAAATTTTTTCAAAGTAACATGGCACGGCTTTATACAATGTCCCTTTTTAGCATAATTTCTATTATGTGTGTGCATATGTTTCCATACATAGTACAAGTGATTTGCTAACCCCTATTTCTCCCTTTCCCCCAAAAATTTAAGGTTTCAGCCGTTGAGGGTTGCTGACTACTTTGAAGGAAGGCTTGGATCATTTCTCCAAGTGTGGGTATGTTCTCGTGTTCCGAGGATGATGCCTTTTTATCTCTCTACCTTTATTACATTGTTATAGTCTAAAGACAATTATTTCATTCATGTTGTTTTAAGATATTATTGTAAGACCTAAGTGGCATTTAATCATTTTTGTAAGGGCTTCGCCCATATTGGTCTATTCCGTTAGATGGTTTGATGTGAGACTTCCTTATTAAGACTATATTATGTATGTTATCTATATGTGACATAAAGGTAGAAGAATAAAGGATGAATTACCATACCTTATTTTATAGAAAACCCATGACATATGGTAAGAAATCACTCAAAAAGTGAAGTCTTATTTAGGTCTTAAGGGTATAAACTAACTTAAAACGCCTAAAAAAAACTAAAATAACCGTCAACAACTAATCCCCAAAGTACCCAAAAGACCCCTACACTCATTGGACCTCTTAACCATGTCTAATTTTACTTAAAAACGATGTGACCAAATTTGGGACACGGCTGCGTGTCCCGGGGACACCTAAATATCTTGGTTCTGGAATTAACTTTGAGGAATAATGGTTCATGACAATCCCACATCGCAAGGATAAAATTTTACCTTTTAAATGGCAGTTGCGCGACGCAGGCAGTGCCAAAAATAGGCTGCTTTGGCAGCCTTCTTGCTACACCTTGGGTCCTCCTCAAGAACCCTTTGGTTGGTCCTTAGGGATTCGTTCCAAGAATTTTTCACCCTACACATGTACCTCTACGTGTTAGTGTCATCCCTTATGATTTTAGAATCGAAACAACACCTAAAAACAAGGCAAACATAAAAGGAAAGAATAGCACACACAAGGCTAATTTTCGGACGTCTTGGTCGTTCTTCAACCTTTCAGATTCTAACTCTTACGACTGACTTCTAAATCTAGTATTCATCTTAACACCTTATTAACTCATAAAATTCATGTCACGACCCAAAACCGAGCCGCGATTGGCACCCACACTTACCCTCCTATGTGAGCGAACCAACCAATCTAAACCCCTAACATTTCAATATAATATCAACAGAAAGTAATGCGGAAGACTTAAACTCATTAATAAAAACCAATTCAATAACTTCTAAAATTCAACATCTATTATTTCCCAAAATCTGGAAGTCATCACCACAAGAACATCTATGATCAAATTACTAAACTAAGAGTATTATAAGAAACTAAACAAGTAAAAGCTAGTCCATGCCGAAACTTCAAGGCATCAAGACATGAGGAAGAAGATCCAGTCCAAGCTAGAAGCATTAGCTCACCCTGAAGATCCGGTGTGACGAAGACTGCCTAGAATTGCGGTTGAGTTGAAGACGACGACACGTTTGCTGCACTCCACATATAACAAAGAAGAAAACATAAAAGTAGGGGGTTAGTACAAACCACAAGTACTGAGTAGATATCATCGGCCAACTCAAAATAGAAAACAATATATATATCAAGTAATATCATAAATCAACTACAATACTCAACATGTAGCAACAACAAGTACTATATCATTAATAAGCACCGCCAAGTTCACACATGAGGACTCAAGCCTCAATATCATACTCATTTGGGAATTAGGTTCATTAGATTGAGTATGTTAACATCTTTCAAGATTCATTATCTTTATTCCTCTTGTGTCGGTACGTGTCACTCCGCTCCCTCATTATCTTTATTCCTCTTGTGTCGGTACGTGACACTCCACTCCCCTACTACTATGTGTCGGAACGTGACACTCCGATCCCCTAAATCTATGTGTCAGTTCGTGACACCCGATCCCCTAAATCTACGTGTCGGTTCTGACACCCGATCCCCTAAATCTACGTGTCGGTTCGTGACACCCGATCCCCTAAATCTACGTGTCGGTTTGTGACACCCGATCCCTTAATTCTATGTGTCGGAATGTGACACTCCGATCCCCTAATCTCATTCTATCAATTCATCAAGCATTCTCTTATACCAAAGCATCATTATTCTCATTACTTTAGTTCATCAAGCCTTCTCTTATACCAAGGCATCATCATTAACAAAGAGATTAGAATTTTTCAAGATTTAGGATTCAATAGTTTCATCATGCTTATTTTATCACAATTATATAATCACATTCATGCAAGCATACAATTAAGCATATAGAAGGGTTTACAATACTACCAATACATATCATTCGCTATTAAGAGTTTACTACGAATAGCATAAAAACCATAACCTACCTCCACCGAAGAATTTTGATCAAGCAAGCACTTTCCCAAAGCTTCGTTCTTTTTCTCGTTCGTATCTCTCTCGATCGATCCTCTCTCTTTCTTTGTTCTTTCTATTTTTCTTATTCAAACCCTCTTTCTTTTACCCTAATTAGCATATAATTAAGTATGAAAGATGCAAATAATAACCCACTAATTACTCAAGGTTACCTCTTTTAACCCCCCAAGTAATTAGACTTATTAACATTAACCCACTAACTTTTTAATTAAAGCAGGAATAGTCAAAAACGTCCCTTAAAACATTTAAAGAAATCCGACCCAGCCTGGGATTATGCAACCTATGACGGTCCGTCAGGGCTGTGACGGTCCGTCCTGCAGGTCCGTCACAAAGTTCAGAGACTCAATTTCCTTGAAGAGTCTGTGACGGTCCGTCGTACCCACGACGATCCGTTCTGCCATGTCGTCAGGAAGTTCAGAGAGTCGATTTCAGCACCCAAATTCCAGAATTTCTAAGTGTTTTGAAACGAGACCCCCTCGACGGTCCGTCGTGCCCATGACGGTCCGTCGTGGGGTCCGTCGTCTCAACTAGTTTTCCAGAAATAAAATCTGCTGCTCAAAACGACTAAACAGGTCGTTACAATTCATGATAGGATCTAGCATCTCCTATTTTACTTCAAAGGTTGTTGCATTGTCCCCCACTTAGAAAAACATTCATCATCGAATGACACTAAAACACTTTCAACACTTTCAAGAGATAAAGAATCAAGACTAGAAGCTCATGCCAGATCATCATACATACAATGTTCTTAGTTAATACACCAAACTCACAAGGAACACAATCTTCACATAATCATGCACTCTAAGAAACACAAGCAATTAGGAACTAGTTCCACAATTCATAGTGCACACATACTTCATAATTTTCATTGCATTTTTAAGGAATTAACTTCTTCAACATTATACATGTTCATCATTTCAATATAAGGCGCAACATGCATTAATTTTCATATTACACATTGGCATAAAAACACAACCACTTTTAAGGCAAATAAGCAAATTTTACTATGAGTCTAGAGATATCTATATAATGATGGAGCATTGTTGTACGACACTCTTTTTCAACCAAACTAGACACCCTCCACCCAATATTATCTTTCTATCCCTAGAGTTGGATACCAAGGTTGGCACACACTTAGATAGTTGGCTGAACTTGAGAGAATATTCCTTCACAGACATCCCCCCTTGACGAAGGCTCATGAATTCGACAAAATTATTCTCCCTCAACTCTAAGGGGAAAAACAAATCAAGAAAGTTTTTCTTGAACACTCCTTAATCTATTGGTCCTGCCCTTATGGGTATCTCATCCCACTTTTTCTCAAACCACACTTGTGCCACCTCTTTTATTTGATAAGCGGCTAGCTTCTCTTTTTCTCTAGAAGTCAGTCCTATAGCATCTACCACCTTGAAAGTCTCATCTATGAAGCGTTGTGGATCCTCATCAACCTTATTTATATGAAAAGAAGGAGGATTCATCCTCATGAAATCCAAGATTCTAGAAGCGAGAGTACTTGCATTAGGGTTCACTTGAGGTCCAACTCCTAGGTTAGCTTGGCTGTCATGGCTTGAGCATGATAAGTGACAACTTGAGTTTGAGTCATCATGAGTTGGGTTAGTGTGTTAAAAGCATCCCTTATCTCCACATTAAACATATTCCCTTCAACATAGGGAGCTTGAAGACCTTGCGACACTTGAGGGGGAACCTCTTCATTCACATTCTCTTGATTATCTATTTACCCCGAGGAGGAACTCCCTCATTCAGTACTCCTTCCTCCACTATTCCTTCAGTTAAACACAAGAGAACAAAATAGGGAAAGACACTTATAGAACTTAACTCTATGGTACGATACAAGAGTAAATGAATGAAGTGAAACATTTATCGTCCTATATCTTCTCGCTCAGAAATATGTCGCGACTCACACCAATGAATAAGACACTACTAGACATGGCTTGTGAGACCTTGGACCCTAAGACTATCTTCCATGACCTTATGTTTCCATACCAAGTTTGTAATGACCCATGAGAACCCCAAGTCGCTACGCGGTGTACTTGACCTCTCAGAGGTCTTGTACAGGCCTCATAGCTTTCATTCATCACATAATATGAAAAGTAGTGCGGAATTAAAAATTTTAACAACATAACTAATAAGAAACTCTTTCATAAATGTAACAATAAAGTCTCATCATCACAAGCCAACGTAGACAAGTCTTACTAGTATAGGGTTACGACCCTTACATAGAATAGAAATTAATAGTCTATTACAAGTCTTTAATAGAAAGAAAACAAAACATAACATCCTCATCCTCAAACATATGAGTTCGTACCAAAGGACTTCAGAGGATTCGACTTCCCAAGCTTCGACCTCTAGAAATCTTCACATTCCTTCTACTTATACTTGTAAAAATCGAGAAGAATATGGAGTTAGTTCAAACAATTTACTAATTATGGTAATATGTGAAAACATGCTTTAAAATTGACATTTTTGTTGAAACATACTTTTCATGATATTTTTATTAAATTTGATAAATGAATATGATAAGTCATGCCTCGGAACAAATTCTTTCTACACAAAGCTACTGTGTATATACGACAATCATGAGTTTGTTTCCAATGATGATAATTCTTAGCTTTGAAAGCTAAATCTGATCGTAAGTCCACAGACTATAAATCAATTTTTTTACTTAAGGGCACGACATTGGGTTAAAATCCAGGTGCACCATGATGACATGATATTGGGTTTAAGACACTTTTATATGTATAAGACATTTGAATTTGAGTCTTAATGAAACATATTGATGATATATTAATGACTAAAGAAAAACTAATGCGTTTTTGACGAGAAGTCATGAAATTTACTGAATGTACTGCATTACTAAAGTGAATGTGGTAGTTGTAATAAATATGTCTGAAAGATGAAAAGCGATTGAATAATGCACATAAATATGGAATGAGGTATTAAAGCTATCATAACTTGATAAGATCACATGTTTGTGTTCCATTCATGAAGAATGAGAACTTTTGATAAATGCTAAAAATATGGATCCATTCTCCAAAGGGAATGAGGTGTAAGCCACCATGCTAGGATGTGAAAGATTGCCACCTTTGTTCAATGATGTGGTATCACCAAGAATGTCTCTAACAAGACATGCATTATAAAAAAAATTATGTTTTATATTCAGGCTTGTATGGACAAGAATTAGTACAATTGAGACACATTCTATGATAAATAAGAAGTTTATTAATTCCAATACTTTCTTAATTTGACATAATTGTCTAGGACATCATTAATCTATAATTTTTTGACAAATTATGGAAAATTAAAATGGACATTCATGGAAGAACATAAAAATTCCTTTAAATGGTGAATTTTCTTGTACTACTTGTTAGCAAGGCAGCTTGTTTGTGAGACCATCATAAATGAAAGTTGAGATTGAATCTCCTGCATTCTAGGGAGTAAGTTTCCGTAACACTTTGTCACCCACATTGAACTGAACTGAGCGACGATGTTGATCAACATACTTCTTCATGCGCCTCTGAGCCTTGTGCAAGCTATCATGTGCTTCAGATAACATTTCAAGTATGTCCCTTGCAACCCTGTATGTTGCTGGACACGTTCCCTGATTTTTAGATTTGGCTACATCTAGTGGCGTCATAGGTTGTTTGCCTAAAACAATTTCAAAAGGGCTCATTTCTGTTGCAGACGACTTGTGTAGATTATAGCAGAACTGCGCAGTGTCTAACAATGCCACCCAATTCCATTGACTTGTTGTCACATAGTGCCTCAAGTATTCTTCCAACAAGTGATTAATTCTTTCCGTGTGCCCATCTTTTTGTGGATAATTTGCAGTAGAAATTTTAACTCGGTTCCCATCAAATTGAACAAAGCTGTCCAAAACCTACCAGTGAACCTTGTATCTCTATCACTCACGATGTCAGCCGGAACACCAAAATACTTAACCACATATTTGTAGAACAAATCAGCGGCAACTTCATATGAACATAGTTCAGGTGCAGCAATACAAACATAATATTTCAAAAACCTGTCAACTACCACCATGATAGATGCTTTGCCATCTATCTTAGGGAATCAAGAAATGAAATCCATACATACTGATAGCCACGGCCTTTCAGGAACAGGCAAAGGTTGGAACAACCTACTTCCTTCTTACGTTCAGTCTTGTCAACTTGACAAACATGACAAGTCCTGATGTATGCCTTTATATAGTCTTCCATTTTTGGCCAAAAATAAACATGAGACTGTAAACATCTTTTTAACACCTGGATGTCCAGCCCAAGCAGAATCATGCGCCTCTTTCATTAAGTCATCGCGCAATCCACCCTGATTTGGTACAACGATCCTCCCCCCTTTAAAATATAGCAGATCATCCTCGATCCAATACCGTCTCATTATGACATCTTGCACTTGACCCATCCATTTAACATACAATGAATCATTTGTAGCACACATCCTGATTCTATCATACAAATCAGTTTCGAGTTTTGAAATTGAATATACTGCAACAAATACTTCATTGCTACTCAGCGCATTAGCCACCTGGTTATGTTTTTTGTCTTATGTTCCCGCACGAAATCATATTCTTCCAGAAATTCTTTCCATCGTGCTTGTTTAGGACTCAACTTTTTCTGTGTCTTGAAAAATGTATTTGCTACATTATCGGTTCTTACTACAAATCGAGTACCTAGGAGATAAACTCTCCAAACCTGAAGATAGTGTACCAGAACAACCATCTCTTTTTCATGTATTGAGTATCTCTGTTCAGCATCATCCAATTTAGTACTTTCAAAGGCCACATGATGACCTTCCTGCACTAATACGCCACCTATTGCTTTGTCTCACGCATCAGTGTGAACTTCAAATGGTAACTGAAAATCAGGCAATTTGAGTATTAGTTCAAATGCAATAGCCTCCTTCAGATTCTGAAATGCTTCATCACATCGTTCAGACGAAACCCACTTCGTATCTTTCTTCAACAAGTCTGTCAAAGTCGTTGCCCTTTTTGAGTAACCAGTAATGATTTTCTGTAATAGTTATCCAATCCAAGAAACAACCTCAAATCCTTCACATGACGAGAATCCTGCCAATCAACAATGGCTTGCACTTTCTTAGGATCCAACCGAACTTGGTTTTTACTAACAAGATGCCCCAAAAATTTTATCTTTTGTTTAGCAAACTCACACTTTTCCATCTTAACATAAAGTGTGTATTTTCTCAACTGAGACAGAAACCAAACTTAAGTGATTAACATGTTCTTCCAATGTTCTACTATAAATGACAATATCATCTATATAGACAACAAAAAAGTCATCAAGATAGTCAAACAGTACATTATTCATTAAGTTGCAAAATGTTGCCGGAGCATTATTTAGCCCAAATAGCATTACAAGGAATTCATATGAACTATATCTAGTTACAAACGTTGTTTTTGGTTCATCACCTTGTGCTATCCTAACCTGCCAGTAGCCTGCCCTAAGATCAAGTTTTGTGAACCAGCATGTTTTACTCAACCTGTCCATCTAATCCTGCACCAATGGAACTGGATACTTATTCTTTATAGTTGCCTTGTTCAGCGCCCTCTAGTCTACACACATTCGCATCGTCCCGTCCTGTTTCTTTTGAAATAAAACAGGGGCACCATATGGAGCCTTAGATGGCTGAATCAATCCAGCATCCAACAACTCTTTCAATTGTTTACGCAATTCAGCCAATTCCTTAGGAGCCATATGATAAGGAGCCTGCGCAGGAGCAACCGTCCATGCAGCAACTCAATTTTATGATCGATATCCTTCCTTTGTGGTAAATTCTTTGGTAATTCAAGCGGCATAGCATCAACATACTTTTTAAGCAGTTCGGCAACACAATCAGGCACCTCTATCTTAACATAAGGTTTCACTTCAACCAAGGCAGCAAGTATAGTGTCATCACCCCTCTTCAGCCCTTTGTCAATTGACATAGCAGACAAGAACATTCCCTTGTCTTTCTCTTTTGAACTTTATTAACATTCCTAAATGGATGAACTCCTTTATGAAATCATGCATTACTTTCATTAATGACCATCACTCCATCGAAGTGAGGAAACAAAACAAACTGCAATTTCCTTAGAAAATCTATCCCAAGTATGATTTCAAATTCACCAAGCGGCATAACCATCAAATTATGTTTTCCCACCCAACTTTCAGTCGACATAGACACACCATAAGCCATACCCACAATGGCATGTGCCTTAGCATTCACTTGTTTTAACGTAGGAAGGACTTTTAGACATCTACGAACGTTTGAGTGGCTCATGTATCAACCATTGTCATCACATGTTGTTCTTTAACTGTCATTTATATATGTATTAGAGAAGCATGAAGATTTGAAGCACTAGACGTTTCTCTAACATTATTAACCTACGTAATATCGTTGAAGGACAATCCCAATGGATTTGCCATTGCAGCCACAATTTTCTCATCTTCCTCCCTTTGATTCAAATTTCCAGCAAGCAAAGCGTTTACTTTTTCCCGGTTTGGACAAGACTTGTCCAAATGAGGACCACCACAAGTCCAACAGCCCTTAGAATTACCATCTTTTTTATTTGGTCTGTCTTTACCGTCCTTCATTTGTTCCTTTCCTTTGTCATTTGTTCATTCCTTAAGAATATCCTTTTTCCATTCCCCTTTATTATCATTATTTTTCCTTTTTTTTAAGTAGAGGGAACATCCGTCAAAGGACGAGTTGTACAGAAATTAACCAACGAATCTATAGCAGCAATTGCCCCAGGCAGATTTTTAACATTCTGCCTCCAAAGTTCATTTTGAGCCCAGCCTTGCATACGCGAAATGAAGTTGTGTAACTTATCCTCATCAAACATATTTTGAATGTCTAACATCACAGAGGTGAATTCTTTAATATATTCCCTCACCGAACCTGTCTGCCTTAACCTTTTTAACTTATCCCTTGCAAGCCAAGAGGCGTTGCTAGGAAGAAATTCATCGCGCATTTCTTTCATTAACTTGTCCCACGTAGCAGTTCTAGGATGACCAACACTTACATAATCATTATTTCGAGTTCTCCACCAATGTTTAGCATCACCCGTCAAGTACATTGTGGTAATATTAACTTGTAAGCGTCAGACACCCTTGCAGCAGTAAAATACTGTTCCATGTCCCAAATGAAGTTTTTCAGTTCTTTAGCACTACTTGCACCACTAAAGGCTTTAGGTTCTGGAAGTTTAACCTTGGATGATTCAACAGGATTTGATCTCAACGTTGCCACAGCCCGACCAACACAACGATCTCTGCACAAAGGTTTTCATTTTCCTTCTGTAGTCACTCAAGTTGTTGTGTAGTTGTTCTACGAAAATTCAATATTTCAGTGATGTGTTTATCAACATTCTGTCGATATGCACCAATCTCCGCCTGAACATTCTTAGCATTAAGTCTCGAATCAATGATTTGTGTCAACAGATCCACAGACGAAATATCTCCCAGAGTATCATCTATAATCCCAACGAATGCTTCGATTTTTCATGTTAGTTCCCACAGTTCTGCATTTTTCATCATCGTTCAACTGTCCTCTAATACCAATTTAAAGAGGGTCAATTTAATTTTTTACCGAACACCACCCTAGGAAGTCTTGCAAACGTCTGCAACACTCAGTCTATCTTATTCACACAAATTTGACTAAGTATAGAAATACTTAAGTAGCAAAGTTAAACAGCGATAAGAATGTACAGGAACTCGTCCGAACCTTTATTAATCTTGTAATTAATACAAAGGGAAGGTTTCATGAATTTCTCTAAGGCCAGAATCACTCTCCCCAGCCTTAAACAAAATTTCCACCTTTATAAAATTTCTGCACATGGCAGTTACATGCGGCAGTTACAAATGACACATGTCCGACACTTATCATCACAGGATTCAAACTAATGTTTCCAACAACTATATTTTTAAGAGATAGAATCTAATTTAAATTACATCCTTATCCACACGAAATATTAATATTCTAACACATAGAATATTTCACGCTACATTCCAACACTTACAATATTTCAGCCAGGTTCCATTACTTAAGAATATTTTAGCTGCCCTCCAACACTTAGTTTTATTTCATCAATTCATGTGGAAAGCCTTTGTTTTTCTCATCGTCAAGTTTTCACAGTTTTGCATTGTCAAGCCAACACGCTACCTTGCCGATGACTCTAGCCCGCACATAAGCATTGCATGTTCGAGTTGCTTTGCCAACACCCAAGCACCTTGAACCTGTGTTTGCACTTATTTTCCCCCATTCATGTCAAGACCAATGCCCAAGTCCTTGACATGTCTGCGCGTAGTTAGATCATGTAGTTTACGGGTCTAACAGAATCTTAGTACCTTCACATGGAGAGTTCAGTAGCCATAGGATAAGCCTTTCCCAATTATCAGTGTAAAAGGGATGTAGGCAAATTTAGGCATGATGACATACATACATAACTTTAAATAGTCAGCTTCAATTCCAATGGGGATATGATAAGATGTGAAACATATTCAAGTGTTGAGATATAGTAATATGTTCAGAAAGAGTTATATCGATTCATTCATACTCTAGTGTATTCCTCTAGGCTAGTTGTTACAATATTCTACTTATGTTTCTAATATCATAATTCATTCATGACCTATACTCATACACTTCACACAGATCAAGTTTATCCTAAGTTTCTAGACTGAAAGGAAAAGATTTTAGCCCATTCATCACAATCTTAGGTGCGAAGACTTTAGCCCATTGATTACAATCTTACTTCACAACCTTATATTTATTAGCCTCATAATATCAACATATTCATATAAGCACTCATGTCTCATAGTATACTCAATATCACAAATTCATGATGTACTCTTAATGTCTAGAAACATAATGTTATGTCATATATATTCTTATATTACATTTCTCAAATGAATCGTGTTTATGATATTTAGCCCTAAATCTCTTTCACTGATAACTTTTAGTTATAAAGTGATGTTGATGATAGTATTTGAGTTGTGATAGAAGATGATGATTGATGTTTCTTGTGTTTATAGGGGCAGTGTACTTATTCCATCTAGGGTTACAAAATTGGAGGAAGGATGGATGAAGTTTTACTATGAGTAATAGTTAAGTGAAAATATCTAGTTAGTTCTTGATAGTAATGTGTGAAATTTAAATTGATAACAATGACGAGGGAAGAGGAATTCTCATAAGTATAGCTTGGTAGGATTCATGGATCGGAGATATTAATAAGCTTGAATATGGTGTTATTACATGTGGATGAATGCATGGCGCATTAGATGCTTCTTGACTAGGACTCAAAGTTTTGATGAATGTACTAATAAGAAATAGTATTCATGAGATGAGATTTCCTACAGAGTCATGAAACTTGAATCTTGTGGTGTAGAATAGTATAATCATCTCATATTTAGGATCTAGTATTTTAAACATAGGTTTGAGCACACTAAGAGACAACAATTTAAATTATGCCTTGATAAGAGTAGTCATAAACCCTTGTAGGAGTTATCACTTGCAACTAATGAACTGTTGTATTCCTAAAGTAGGGCATGGTTTAGAGGTGTTGCTAGCCTTGAAAACTAGCATTTTTATTGCTTAAGGCATAATAGTCCTATTCTTATTCCATGCGCTGCTACCTTTGTTTCAGGTATGATATTATCATATAGAGTTTGACAATATTCAAACTTATATCATTCATGACTTATGTGCTCTAGTCTAGTTTAAAAATTACTACTATCAAACAGTCCATCCTATGTTAGTACGCAAACACAAAAGTCAAAGAGAGGTAGTGGTCATACCTCTTTTCCAAAACATTCGGTGATGAATGATCCCAAGGGGGAGATACTGTAACACCCCAAAATTTTCTTAGTTGAGTCCCAAACTATTCTTGAATTGTGTATAAGGTAAAACTGAGTGATTATTAATTGTTCTTAGGTGTTATGGTCAATTCTTTTGTATGGGAATGATTTTGGATATGAATTAAGGTTACTCCAATCCCTTATAATAAAGTTCAGTTGAAAGCTTTCATACCGATGGTGATTCAATATGATATTATTCTGGGGACAACATCAAACAACCATAACTCCCCACACATACCAAATTACTTCGCCCATTATTTCTTAAATTAATGGTCTTTGGGTGCTCTTTCCAATGCCACAAATTTTCATCAATTTGTGTTTGGAGTAAAATGTTATGCCTGTTTGAGTAAAGCCTTAGCGGGCAGGTGAAGCATTAGGGTCGGCTATACGGACTAGAAGTGTTTCACGGACCGTGAAACCTTAAATTGTCCCTGAAGCCTCCCTTTAAGGTTCCACGTCAACTTTCTAATCTTGGATCATTTTTGTTGTTCCCATATGTGTTTGTACTCAAACAACATTGTTTTAACCTCTATTATTATCCTTAACCATACCTTTTTACACCTAATTCAAGGTATAAAATTTGATTATCATCTCTTTTACATTCATTAAAACATCCAGATAGTAGAGCAAGGTTCCCAGAGGAGAAACGTTAAGATTCAAGCGCTCTTCGAGTTTCATCGATTTCGCTAAGAACATTATTCTTCAAAGTATGTACATAAGTCAATCATAGTTTTGGAATAGTTTGTCTCCATTCCCTGCATCGTCTACTTTAAATTATGAAAAGAAGAATCTAGAGTCTGATCCTTAGATTTTAGTATTCCAGAAATGAGCTGATTTTGTATTCTTGACTTCTTGGTTCTTTTTGAAATTCGTTTCTTAATTATTGAATTTATATATGTTATGTATTGAGAATCTTGAGTTGGTATGTTTTTGTCTATATTTCAAGATGAACCCTACGAATTGAGTATTCTAGAGATTTGTAGTATCATTTAGTTCTAAGGATTGAGTTTTCCATTTTGTTATAGAGATCCTTGAGTAGATACATTCATGTCTATATTTGAACATGAACTCTACTTTGAGATATAAATCTTGAGAAACTTTTAAATCTATCATTTCTATGTTAAAAGATTTTTGAGGAAGTAAAGAGAAGTTTGAGAAATAATATAAGGGAATTAATTCCCATATGTTCCTTTTTCACATGCAGAAAGAGAATAGCTTTTTTGAAAAGTTAAAAGAGTTGACAGAAATATTGAGTAAAAAGCTTTTACCTCTTAAAAGGGTCCCCTTTTGAGTAATTGTGTCAACCCAGAAACTATTTATATTGATTAAAGACAAATCTTGTTTTCTAAATTAGCAATGAGTTTCAGAGATATTTCAGAATAGTTACCTCTTTTAAGAGAATAGTTTGAGCAATTATCTTAAAGCACAGAAAGAATATGTTATCATGCATTTGAGAAATATTATATATTATTGGGAGTAGTATTGATCATTCATATAGGACAAAGTTCAGAAAAGTCACTGCCCCCATAGACCATTTTTTCTAATATGGATAATTCTTTGCCATTTGAATTCTCGTGATCAACGTCACTATCCTACAATTTGAGTGTCTAAGAATCTAAGTGAGTACGGTAACCTAAGAAAGGGTTGGGATCGTGTCCGAAGGGAGTAGTAGTATAAATAGCAGTCAACTAGTTAGTGATAGTTTAAGACATTATCGAGTTGTGACACAAAAGTGTCAGATAATAAAACGAGGTTTTGTATCAAGTTGTAGAAAATAATTAAAATAAAGGAAATCAGGTATGGGGAAAAGTTCTTGGGGTACCGCAATATATATTAACGTCAACTAATGGGTACATGCTTTTGATAGGAAAATTTGGAAACTGGTGGTAACTAGGCTAAGCTTTAGGTGAAAGTAAATTCTCTCTCGGGAAAATTACCCCATCTCAAATGAGCTCTTCTCAAACACTCACTCGTTTAATGAATACCAGCCTACGCCTTCTCCAAACTCTATGTTCAAATGAAAGGTGCTTGGATATGAATCTAGGGATCACCCACTCGGGCTGAGGCTATTGCCACCTCACTCCTTAGGACATCAATCTAGCGGTCTTGGTTTCGCAACTTCTATGTCGAACAAGTCGAAAACACATAGGTAGTTTTTTATTTTCAACTAAAAACCCATTAACTTAAAACACAACTACAAGGTGAAATAACCATTTAAATACATCTAGTCCAATGAGCAAATAAAACCCAAAAATAATATCAATACATATATGCTAAATCACACTCCAACAATGGAGGTTTTAGCACACATCAAGCAATAATCAAATACACCTAAAATTATAAAGAAATCAAATGGGTGTAAGAAATTAAACATTAATATAAGCAAAGGAAGAATAATAGAGAAGACCCACTCCCAATTTGTTGAAGAAGAAATTCTTTCTTCAAGTTTCCCACAAAAGCCTCTCCAAACTTAAGAGAAAATATGAAAAATAGATTTATAAATGAAAAATTATAATAATGTTTGAACCTCTAAATATAATAAAGAGTTTAGTATTCATAGACTTCAAATTAAGTGCAGGCGAATCCGTTCGACGAATTTAGTCTTGAATCGCTAAGTGATTTGGTGATTCTCCCTTTTTTAGTATGTCACTGTTTGTGCTTTGACTTCATTGTCTATGAATGTTGTAACATTGGGAGGAATAAATTTACTTCATAAAACTATTCAGCGAAGCGTCGACTACTTCTTTTCATCAACTTCATAATCCATTTCCTTCAGGGCTTCTCATTTTGAAATAAGGGTAAAATGTAGCTCTTTGGCGGATTGCCAAGCATACTTGGTGATACTCCGGCTTCAACTTTAGCTCTTTTCATGCTTTTTGTTCCCATTTTGCGGCTAGCGTCCATGCTTATGCTAAAATATAAAATACCTAAAACTTAAGAGTTTTGATCAGATGTTGGGATAAAATGAGCATTTGAGGACACTGTTTACATCAAAATAAAGCCCTAAATAAGTCATTGAGGACTCATCAACACCCACCCAACTTAAACTTTTTCTTGTCCCGAAGTAAAACTCAAGTCATCATTTTAAAATAGGATGTCTCAAATAGTGCTACACAAGACTCATTCATGAACTTATACAACAAGGCTCAAATTACTCATGCATAGATCAATTGTATACTCAATGATCCAAGTAGTGACATACCATTAACAATAATTCTCATGCTCCCAATACGTGCTACTTATGCAAGTTCAAGCTCAACAAAAGTATCAAAACGCCCTCACTCAAAGAATGATTGAAATTCCACATGCAAATATCAATCAATTCAACATCAGGAATCAAATACAACAGTCACACTCAATAAGAGGAAGACACTTCGTGTTTTCACTCATAGGTTTGCCCTTATTTTCCAATTGATCTTCGGTTCGTCTTACTCAAGATCAGAAACTTCTTTCTGATAATTGTAATGGGGTTGAGTGCAAAGGTATGGTCATTTAGGCTCAGTGACTTTTTCCTAATGAGATGTGATTTCCTCAAGTAATTCCCTATCTTCCTTCCTCAATCCTTAGTGAAGTGCTTCTAAGCCATATCTTTATTCATCTTCATGGATTGCTTGGAAACCTAATTTTTTTTGTACTTCTATCCCACAACTTTTCTTTTTCATTATTTTGTTTACTTTTAATTTTCATTTCTTTTTTTTTTTAATTTATTTTTTTATATGGATGGTTTCTATTTTTCTACAATACCATGCGTTTACGAGACTTTTCTTGCACTTCTTGACTTCTCCTTTCCCTTCTTACCACGCCCCCAACTTATGATTTCGGCCTAACTTGCCTGCCTATTCACTTAAATCACATAACAATTGTATTATAGGTGATATATAACATAAGGTTTAGGTTTCATCAAGGTTCTTCCAAAGAAAAGGTAAGGTTCAAGGGTGTTTAAAAGAGTTCCACACATTCATGGGTAGGTCACAAAGAGGTATATGTGAAAACTGGCTCATACTCTTTAAAATGGCCTAAGATAATATTAAAAGGACACCTTTCTTAATCAATAGGACTAATTGGGCAAATTCTAGTTTTTTTCCTGCAAGATTTAAAGTAAGCCCATCACACAAGACATTTACACTTAAGTCAAAAAAGACTACACAGTTTCTCCAATGTGATATGGTCATTACAAAAGAATCAATTCGATAAATGGCTAATCATAGTGAGATGCAGAGAGTTCATATACTGTGTATGCAACTTCATATGTTCTCATCATAGCGCACATTCATGTTAGTTCAATTGAGAGCACTACTCAACTCATCGATATTGACTGAAACCAAGACTTGAATTTTGTACGAGAACAACCACTTTTGACACAAGGGGTGGCGAAGTTTTCAAAAAGAAATTATTTTGGGAGGGCAAAATTTATTTTGGAATTAGGACCCAAAGAGACTCATAAGCTCAAACAATCACGAAAAAAGTTTTAAAACACAATTAAAAACATGCAACCAAATATTCATCAAAACACAAGTATTCATAACAAGAACACAAAAGTATGAGTCTTACCCTATCAAAATCAAAAAGTATTTTTCCTCAAAATATATAACAGTGATTCAGAGGACAAATTAAATAAAGACAAAGATAGGGTTTGAGAATAATCTTGGTTAAGTAGCTGCTTCGAGTTGGAGTCCTTCAACAGTTGTAGAAATTAAGTAGAAGGTATGGATTGGACATTAGGTGCACTGCCGAGTGATTTATCAAGCTTTGTACCACTTTTCTCAGCATTTCAGTGCTCTTCGCTTCAACCCTTGTTCTCAAAAGATTCATCAGCCACCTTTTTTTGCATTAACTAACAACTTAACCAGTTCGTTTACATTTGGTGACAACATTTTGACTTTTGAGTACTTTGGCATATCGCCAAATGAATTTTTACTTCATCGAATTTTTACAGTTCTTCCTAACAAATTAGGATTGTTCAAACAACAGTAGCCATCGGGGTCGCTGATTCGGTAGGCGAGTCACCAACACCTTCTTTGTCTTGTAGAGTTTCATAGATTCAAGGTTTTGAGGATACTTGAGTCAAACAGTGGAAGAGAATTGATAGTTGGTATCTTCAGCGACTCGCCAACTGGGTCTGCTTCTCACCATTTTGCACCTTTTTAGTGCCTACTATAATACTTCAACCTGCAAAACTAACATACCATGATTTAACCAATATGAATTATAATCGACATTAGAGGGTTTTCGGTTGCCTCCCAAACACTGCCTGAGTTAACGTTGTGGCACGAAATGAGTCAACAATTATTCTTCACCCTTAGAATCATCCACAATATTTAATTAGGTAAATCCTCAACGAACAGAGGATAGTAGACTGTCATCAAATGGGTATTTTGAGCATCCTGCAACTGAATGGTCATGGAGTTTGAAGTAGTTATTTCGTTTAGCATATCAATGATTTCCTTCATATCATTCAGTTTTTTGTCATGCTCATCAAGTCTTTTTTGGATGAGGTAAGGGGTATCATCACTTTGACCACTCTCGTGCTTCTTTCTATGTTTTCACCCTCGAAGGGAAAAGTTTGTTTCCCTTTCTCTGGCTTGCTCTTCTAACCCCATCACCCATTTAGATAGAACATCTACTTGTGCCACCAATTAATCTCATTCGTATATCTTTTGGGCTTCTTTGTTGGTTTCGGCCATTTTATCTAGTAGTGTGACAATCGTGTAAGGTGGGTTCAACATTGTCCCATCGAATAGGTGCGAAGATATTTATCTAGTTTCGGGTTCAAGACCAAGCTAGGAACAATCCAGCAGTGTCTTATCGCATTCCATTAGACATGTCTGCGAGATTTGTTCGAAACTCAGGCACATTTCCAAAATTGTCTCCTCTCATGACTGTTTGAATGTCAATAGAATATCCCTGAGTTTCAATTGCTTGAGGAGAGGATGATTCGTGTTACATCCATACTGCTCATCATATATTGAGATAAAATAAGCATTTGAGGACACTATTTGCATTAAAATAAAGCCCTAAATGAGTCCAATTTGAGGACTCATAAATGGATATCAGATCATACTTTCTATACAAATCCTTAGTTCATTCAGGCAGAGCTTAGTGAATCCATTTAGTATAGAGGTTCTATATCCCAACATGATATATGAATGTGTTGTCCACGTGGACAATACGTTGTATCTTTATGCAATTCATAATGATGGTATCTATTAAAAAAATCTCCAGTAAATTAAATGTTTATTTATATATATCGCTTATTACGTTGAGTTCATAAATGACTATGTATTTTGTAAATATTTAAATGAGTTAAGTCTTTTATTTCTTTACATTCAGCTTGAGTATAGTTCTTTTTCATTTCTACCCTTTTATATCAATTATTTCTTATTTAGCTATATTACATAATCGTACATGCAAATATAATGATGTCATTAGATCGATATCCTTTTATGAAACAAATACAGGTGTCTATGATCATCAACAGCTTATTCGTTGAGGTCATTCTAAACTCCAACAAGATCTTTGGGAGTCTCCTTCACATCCGGAGGAATTCACATTTACTTTTATTTTAGTTATTTTGAGACATCGTGGGTCTTTTCTTTCACACCTATATTAAACATTAAAGGCTTCATAAGTAGATAAAGTTGCAGTATATTTTGGTATGTATTTTTTCTTAAGATATATTTGAAAACTATTATAGTTACTGTGTATCTTACAAACATTTTGAGTTGAGTATTTAGTTATAGTTCAAGTGTTCAAAATTCTATTTTTAAGCCTATCACCATTTGAATGAGTCTTCCGCTAAGTAGTCAAACAAGCCAAGGGTTCTCTTGGGGGGATAACAAATGGTTCTCGAGTTTCGACCATGTATAGGGTGTACGCTCAGGGCGTGACACTTTCATTTTTATATTTTAAGGTGGATTTTCTAATCTCAAATTTCAAAAGCTCCAAAATATGTAAAGTTTCACATGATCAAAATAAATGACCGGGTGACCAAACTCTCATTCAAGTATGTCATAATTGACTTGTGGTCACTACAAAATGCTCTAAACGATGAAAATAAGATAGTAATAGTGGAACTACTTGGAGGGTCATCATGAAAATTCAGATTTACTATGAGATTATATTTCTTTTGAACTTCATTCAAGGCGTAAATATACCTTATGCATATAACTTCATCAAGAACTTATGTGTGTTAAATCAGAAGTGCATTTGCAAGCTCAAATATGAAAATTTCTTTAAGATGAGTTTATCTTTGAAAATCATTATGCAAGAACTCAAAGTATACCACTAAGTTCTTAAATGCAATTTCAGCGTTAAACATATATAATAAGCCAATCAAATCATTATTAAAATAATGTTGAAATTGAATGAAGTATTCGTTTCAAGTATTTGTAGCATATAATTATGTTTTAATCAAAGATGATCAAAGGTTATTGAAATGTTTTAGACAAGTTTAAAAAGGAACCGTAGAATATATATGTCAACAATTTTCCTTATAAATCAATGAAACCTACATAGAGGCGACCCCCCACTTGATTCCAAACTTCTTGAAAAACCTCCACATAATTTGAATGGACAATAATAAGAAACATTAATGCATATGACATTGCTACACATAATTTATTTCGAACATTCTTAGATAGGTCACCCTTCTTACATTAACATGATATCTTGCATACTGAAATAAGTAAAATAAAACTACAATGTCAAAAGTCTGAGATCATTCGAATGAATTAATGATATAGAAAGTTTTATTCATTGGCTGATCAATCTGAATTTCAAAAGTCTTCTTCATTCAAAGCTTCATTGAGGAAAGCATCGATATCATCCCATTTGCATGCATCATTCTCCATCATATTCTCCTAATCATTGTAAAAACACCATTTAAGTGTGTGTTTTCATAATAATATAATAAAAACAATTTTATTGGAAAAAAATAATTTTTTGATAACAATAACAATAAAGTTTTGAACTAACCTCCATTGAATTGTTAAATCCATTAACATTAGGAGTCATTGCATCACTTTGAATAGAAGAGGGATCATTCTGTTGAATGATGTGATTGTTATTGTTGTTGTTATTAATGTTATTATTGCAATTTGAATGGACATTCTCCAACCCTAAATTTGAGGGTTCACTGAAGTTGTTATTCCAAGTAGAGACATGGCTGAGATAGAAAAAGAGTAATACCAACATCAATAATATAATATATTCTGTTTGGCATTTTTTAGATAATATTATTACTATTTTAGTAGTCTTATTTATGATAATATTTTAATCTAATATGGACTTCAGATGTGCTGAATATTATAATTCTAATTTCATCACTCTTTTAAAGCAAATTAAATATAATCTTGCGAATAATAATACATGACGAATCAAAGCTTTTCGAAAAAAACGTTATAGAGGCGCAAAAAATTTACCAAGTTTTTATGAGAGAGTTATCACTAGTTTCACCAAAAGTCACTTCTGCCTGTAAAAATGAATGACTTGATTAGTATAGTACAAAGGGGAGGGGGGAGGTGTATATTTTGACAAGGAATTACATTTCAATAATATTATGTACCTGTGATTGTCCGAATGTTTTTGTTGGATTATACTGGAAATCTACCTCCATGTTCTGTTGTTGGCTCTATTTGCGGATAAAAATAAATATATAAAAAAAATTCAAAAATATCTCAGCGATTTAAGGAGATCTTAATAAAGAATAATAATTCACGAATATAAATTTACCTGTAAATGTTTCAATGTTTGTGTTAAATTTTGTTGGACATCTACCACCATACTTTTTTGTTGGCCCTATTATGCGGATAAAAAATAATAGCATCATTTTTTAAAAATATCTCTTTTTATATATATTCTGCTTACTAAATTTTTAAAAGTATTACCTGAAACTTGATATGAGCGGATGAATTTTGAATTTGAAAAAATATTATGTTCTCACTGTGTGAAGAACTTCCAATGGAAGGGGTATATGTGTAATCGCAAAAACTGTTCGCTACTCTTTTTTCCTTGTTCATCCAATCTTGATATATGTTTCTTGGGATACTTGTACTGAAATAATAATGAAATAATGAAACAAAAATGTAAAAAATTAGAAGAATTATTATGTGTAAAAAAGAATTACCTATATGGATTAACCCAATTATTTGTCACAAAGCGCTGAGGAGTTGTTTGTTGTGCAGCAAAGTGAACAACCATCTTTTCTTGTTTCTCCAATTCGATCTAATCCAAATTATTTAGACATTAATAAAATCTTAATGATTACATATAGTTGTTTATTTGATTCATTATTTCTAAGAAAAAGAATTATTTTTCTAGAAAATTTTGATTTCGCATAATTCTTCAATGACAAATCAAGAATAAAAGTTGGTGAAAGAAAAAACCTTTCTTGTCATAACTTTTTGGAGAGATTTTTGCAAGTTGCTCTCACACCAAAAGAGTTGATGAGGAGAAGAAAATTTCTCTGATTCTGGAACATAGTCCCTATAGAACAAGTTAGACGATTTAGACGACTGATAAAGACAATAAGTTAAATATCCAATAAATTTTTAAGGTCATGTCTTTGTATTGAACCATAATGTTATAATTAAGAATAAACATATAAGAAAACACTTGTGATACTCAATAAAATGACCTTAAGTTAGCATCAACTATCTGCAATTCCAATGTGCACTTCTTGATTTGCAACTCCAGATTCTACATCAAAGAATTTCAAGTTAAAATAATTTTATTAGTTTCACTCATTAGTTAACATTTTTTTATTATGACAATTCTTAGTTTTTATTTCAATGTCTCTTTTAATTAAAAAAATACTTATGAGATATCAAATTAAGTTATGCTTACCTCTATCCTATAGAAATTAAGACACCAGCAACAGGTTGAAACATCCAAAGGAAGCCATGATGAAAAACTTTAATTCATTAGTAAAAGTAAATTTCACTTAATACAAAAGTAATCAAGTATGAGGTACTTGGTAGTAGTATCTAAGAACATCTTAAGAAATCAAAATAGCGTAAAACATATATAATATTAGTTGATTGAGATCTATTACACTGTCTATCCGAAGCATGCATAATGGATAAGGGTTATCGAAAATCAATCAAAAACTACTTTCTACCTCATAAAGAACGGAGTAAGATCACGAACATCTTACTATTTTTACTTAATAATTTATATATATTCATTTAATAACAAATTTTTCTTTGAGTGAATATTTTATTCATTTATACGCAATATCTTTTCTAAAATTCACTGTTTTTTCAATCCAACTTCTAATTCTCTCTTTATTCAATTATTTTTGTTTGTTAATCTTCTTATAAATATAATTTTTTTCTTACAATATTTGTAAGTAACTCTGAACAAAATATTATCATGGAGAGGCAAAAAAATTGACCCAAAAACTAATGAGTGAGAAAAAAAAGAAATTCATACCGTTGATCAAGAAATTGTAGTTTGCTAAAATCTCCCTTGATGTGGTTCAATTGCCTCAACTTTTCCACCTTTTCCTTCATTAAACACCCAAAAGAATTTATAATGGGGAGAAATATTGATCTCAACAATTAAAATTTATTATAATTCTTTACCAATTATACACTTTTTGCATAAAAAAGTCAAACTTGTTATTTATAATGAATAAGAAATCATTTAGTATTTCTCAAAGTTTGAGGATGTCATATTCAAAATCTCTTAATTATTACTGACTTCATTTTAACTTTATTTTTATTATTATTGACATAAAGTTTAATCAAAAGAATGATTTTTTTATACTATGGTCATAAACTAAAGAGAAAGAGAAGGAATGAAAAAAAACATGTTACATAAAAAGTTGAAACTAAGGAGTTGTAAAAAAATGAGTATCTTGATCGAGTAATTGGATATCACATAGCAGTGAATAATGAAATTTTTATATGACTTATACAATCATCCTCTCTTTGAAATTTTTTAAAAGTGTGAGTTAGGCTCATCGCGATCTAACTTGACATGATCAAATCCGAAACTGATGTGGGCCCTAGAATTAAGAATAGTTCTGGTCTGAAAATCATGCTTTAGACTTAACAATGAAATTTCAAATAAATAATATATGGATATGGACATAGGGGTGAGGGTGAGAGGATAAAAAAAATCCGGACAAAGAATGTCTATATGAAGAGGGAGTGGTAAATGAAATCTCGGATAAAAATGTGCAAATGAAGGTGTAGAGGGGTTGGGCTTACTAATTAATTCTTGCAAGGATTGAGCAATCATCCTTTTTGATATAGCTTTCAGACCATGAGTTATACTCAAAATCTGACATGACACATTCTTTTTACAAAAAAATAAAAAAAAAAAGGAAGAAGAAAGATTGTCGAATGTAAATGGAGAAAGTACTAATTTTCATTTCATACTCCATTAATTCACATCATTTAAAGATAACACATATTAATTGATATTGATAGACGCAAGACTTAATTTCAAAAGTAAAAAATTCATGCAAATAGATAGATATCGATAATGAACATGTGAAAGTATAAAGTACCTTAACATCTTCCATGTGACTAACCCAAGAAAAAGAAAAAACAAAAAACTCAAAAGTTAGTGCTACAGTATATAAGTTAGTGTATTAAAGTTACTGAATAATACCTAAACAAAAAATTCAAATAAAATAATAAAATTAATTAGTTAATATACGTCAATCTCCTCTCAACGGGAAGCTTAAGATAGTGTTGAAGCATGTCTTCAATTCTACAAAAGTAACAATTCAGTTAGAATAATTAATCAAACTAATCATTTTATAGATTAATAACTAGCGTAACGTAACAATAAAGTTTTGTTGGTACTGTATCTGCAATACCTTTTTTGGCTACAGAACTTGTTGAGTCGATTAGATGGTGAAAGCGCAACAAACAACACATCCACATCACAACAAATTGCAATCTCTTCTGCCTTCCTTAATAAACTACTACATCGCTTATAAAATTTCTTCGTATCTTCATTTTCTCTATCCATCTTTCAAGGGAGTCTCTTCTCTCCTCTGGAAGGAATAATAGCTATAAGTGTTGCTTACGAACAATGCAATGACAAAAAGAGAATGCTAAAAAAAGCTAATTTATAAGCTCAAAAAAGTTATTTGGGTCAAATAAGTATTAAATAAAAAGTAGTCCAACCGCATCCAAACATGGTCATAGTCCAAGTTACTAAATGCTAGATTATCTAGTTATTAAATGCTATATTATTACAATTAATAGAATCTTTTGACAATACTCCCTCGGTTTTAAAAATAATTGTCTAGTTTTAGTTGACACAAAATTTAACAAAGAGATATTTCAATCTTGTCATTTCAAATTAGTGTTATGTGATATTCCAAAATGCTTTTTCATATTGTATCCTTAAAACATACCTTTTGGAAAGTTAAATTAAAGTGTTGCCAAAAAATAAAACAGGTCATATCTTTATATAGACTAAAACAAAATTAAGTCATTTTTTTGTAACGGATGAAATGTCTCATGCCTCGAGGCTACCCCTATATGTAAACACAAGACCTAGGATAATGAGTGACCCAAAGATAATGCTAATTTGGCATATAATAAGCAAAACTCAGCCTATCTATATCATGAACTGATGTGGGGAATACCCAAAACTCGTCTTAATATATGTAACACTGAATAAGAGTTTAGTAATATTGAACAATCACCCAAAAGCTAAAGTTGAATCTAATATTACGTCTGAAAAAGCCTGTAACCTATTCGAGGTGCTGATACATGACCCCAACTAACCCTAGCAAAATTGAAACTTAAATGAAAGACTCAATATGAAAACATATTTATTGTCCACAAAGTATGGGTACTCACCAGTGATGTTGCTGAGCATGGACCAGGAACCTTTCTACGTGTGATCTGGATTTTGAGGACCTGAACCTACATAATGAAAAGATGTAGCGTAGAGTATATGTCAGTACTTGAAAGGTGCATGCAGGATAGGATAAAAGTTGAACAAAATATATAACTGAACAAAAGCATAGTACAAAATGATATAGTCTGAACATGATATACATATATGAACTAAACTGAATGCAATGACCAAATACATAACATGTTAAGACTGAATTCTGAAATATAACATAAAACCTAGACAAATGCTTAAAGTCTGACTGTGGGAGCTATTATTAACTTACATAAAACTAGGTAAGCTAAACGTGGAGTCCAATGTATATGCCGCATCGAATGTACTCAATATACCTTACCAGGGGTGTAAAAACATGACTAACGTGATCACAAAATTTGACTCCCAATCGAGGGGACTTATAATCTTATAAGGGCACGTAGTTTTAGTACTTTGAGGGTATACTAAACCCTAGTCCTATTGATGCTAAGCCTACTCCGAAGTAGAATAAGTATATAATACAACATAACTGGAGTACTGGATTAGCTTAATATTCAGACATGCTAATGGACAATGCATCATTTTTGTACGGACGATGACACATTCAAAATTTGAGGCATGTATATTTGCTTAACTGACCTAGTAGTGTAATTCATGAGCTATGGGATCTACAAGACTAACGTTCTGAATTTTATGCAACGTAGTAAGAAACGACTCCACAAAAACTTGATAATCTTATTAGGAATACTCTAGCAGCTAAATCACAACAAATATCAAAGGTTTAGAAACCCTAGGTCTAAGTATGATATAGTCAATAAAAAACCTGACTGAATTATAGGGACCTAGTGGATGAAAGGAACCCAATCCCACATACATGGTGATGAATTGATGGATAAATCTTTCAAGTATGGGGCTTGAACTATTGTAAACCTACTGCAATCTTGGAAGGGTTTAGTCAACTCTGCCTCTTTGCTTTAAGTTTTTACTAATTTTGGCAAATGATTCGCTTAGAGTAAAGTCAGACTAAAAAATTAGGCTAAAACATACCAGAACGACATAGTTTAGGGACTAACTGATGTAGCTTAGGTTTCCAATGCATAGGGGGAGAGACTAAAACGACCATAACTTAAAACATGACTGCACCGTCGATGGTCCTAAGCGATGAACCATTGATCGACTAACACACACACACTGAATGTAAATTATATTATTAGTATAATTTTCATTTGAAAATATGCGTGAAATTTGTTAGATAAAATATATACTTAAAGAGGAATATTATATCTCTCAATCACATATACACTAACAATTAACGAACAACATAAATTGTAGTTAACAGAATTCTATTTGTGGTGTAAAAAGTTTGAATTATGTTGGTATTGATACATGCAAACATACTCTAACTAATAAGACAGAAAAAAAAAACTGTAACTAAGCATAATAATATACTAGAACTACTTGCAGATGTAAACAACAATTGGAGGAAAATTCACACTATTATATATCTCTTTAAGGATAAATGGTTATGTTTGAGCATGTGTATCTGAATATATAATATTAAACATTGGGTTGAAGTACTTTAAGAATTTGAGCTGAAATTTTGTTGATTAAAATGAATTTAGAAGTAAATCTGCCGATTAAGGTTAACAATTTGTTTCTTATATTTGAGTCTTATAAAAATTATGTCATGATTTGACTTCTTTTCTCGCTTAAATTCATCAAATTTGTGGTATTGTTTTATTGAAAATTAATTCATTTTCTTTAAATACATATTAAGAATTTTCCTGATATGTGATTAAAGGTACATGTTCTTAGTGACTGTATATTAATTTGGATGGCAATGGGGATATTAGTTAGAGTCTAGTTCGTTAATACATCCAAATATTTTAAATTAAATGTCTAATAAATTTTTAATTGTCACTTAGTTAGATTTGAAATTATTTCTTTCGAATGTGTCTTATGTATGTTTTAAAAGGTATAATTAATAAAATAAAAGGTCGTAAGTGTTTATGAAAATGGACTTATAAAAAATTGAATGGAATGAAAAGTTTTAAGCAATAAAACAGGAATGAGGTGTAGAATGTATGTCTAATTGGAAGGGCAATTATATTGCATAAAAAAGAACGTAGTATGAAACAGAATGGTGAATAAATTTGGAATGTATGTCTAAGCAAAACCATGATGTATAAGGACTTATATCGTGGTCTTTGCTAATCATCTTTAATCTCCAAATAATCCATTAGATGCGTTATTAAATTTTGAAGGAGTTATTAACTTTTAAAGGAATTATTTTAAAGAATAGCAAGCATACAAACAATAATAAATTTTGTAGATATTGTTTAGTGAAATTTTAATTTTGAAGTTACAGCTTAGCCCGATCTTGCTATTCGCCTGATTTGTGTTAATCAAGAATTTGTATAGTTGAGTTTCTGATTGTGTAAATTCAGAATTTTGTGTATTTTACCCTAGAAATTTATATATGATTTATGAAAAAAATTGTAAAATAAGTTACCCTTCTTTTTATTGGAAAGCGTAATATTCAAACAAAGTTCTAAAATTTTCCTAAATGAATAAACACAAAACTTGTATATACTTACCTTACTGTTATATTCACAAGTAAAATATACAAATTTGTAGAAATATACAAATGACAACCTCCATAGCTATCACGACCCAAAAATGGATGTGATGACAGTTGTCTATCAAAAAAAGCAAGCCAGCCTCAAACCAACAAAAATGAAAGAAATGCGGAAAGATAAAAGTAAGAGAAAGAGAAATGCGGAAAACTTATTCATTCAAAACAATACTAAAAAAATAAGTTTTTCACGTGTGAAGCCACTAATGTAGGTTCATTATTCGAAAGATAAATAATAGTTAAATTCTTTTAATCTCATAAAAATAAAGCATAACAAAGGGAAAAGAGGGTCCATTGAGATGAAAAGCAGCTACCTCTCAAGTGCTTCAACGAGCCCCAAAGTTAGGAGAAGAAGATAATCACATAGGTCAGACTCGGAACCTACACAAGTGTAGAACCAAGGAGTGAGTCTAACCAATGCGGTACCTAACATATATCCTTAAATACTAGGAAACCTAACTAAATTGAATACCCCTCTCATCCCAACTAAGCCTCAACAAACTACGACCTACACAAAACTCATCCAAACCTAATAGTTTTATAATAAACAGGTCATAGGGCTCATATATCATAGACCAAAAGACATATTTTTCAGCATATGAGAATTATTAAATAATTGTTGGGTTTTAAAAGAGTGAAGATGAAATGAAGGGTCCAAAAGGTTGTGATCTTTATGAAAGGTTGTATCCTTTCTAAAGGGTTGTGGCCATTTGAAAGGTTGTGAGAATTGTTGTGATATTTTTGAAACATTGTATTCTTTCCAACGAATTGTGACCTTTACCCTTTGTTGGCTATAAATTGAGAGATTTCTCTAAACTTGGCTATACATTGAGATATTTCTCTCATTCTTCAACATAAAATTCTTCCCTTCTTATGCATACATTTCTTAAAATAAAATCGATCGATCGTGTCTGTATGTGTGATTAAATTTCTTAAATACATAGTGGATTCTATGAACTCGTATAAGTTCTTTGCTTTTTCTTTTCAACTTCATTATTTCTAGTTAGGTAATCTAAATACGGGAAATAACAAGCTTAAGAAATTTTATTGTTGGTATTTTCTATGGAAAGGAATGTACTTATATTTTTTGTGTTCTTTTTATTCAGAAAAACAAGATGAAAAATAGAATTATTTTATCATATGATAAAAGAGATATGGGATGAATCAGTACTACTTTAATATGTGCGGTCATATTTTCTGTAGTATGTTTGTCTTGGATGGGTAAAATTATTTTTATTTTATTCTCAATAGCATTGAAACATTGCACCCCTACCGTTTTCTTCTCAATAAAAAATAAATCAATTATTTTGTGCATGGATATTAAGATATGAACTTTAATTGTTTTTTCTATATTCTTGATTTTATATAACTATGAGAAGAAGTAAATGAACAAATATTGTCTCCTAACAATATTTGAACATGAGCTCAGTTTCTTGTTGAAATAAAATATTTTTTTGAACGAAAATTGGAATATGACGAGAACTAAGAAAAAAAAGGAAAAATTAGCAAGAAAAGTGACATGCACGGAATCATTGCTGACAAATAGAATATGATTCAACGAGGGTAAATCAAGTTTTTATCTTTATTTTTCTTGATTATTTTTCTATCCTTCATAAGTTATGATTTAATTCATAAAAATCTGGATAGGTGGTCATTATGTGATGATCTCATAATATACATTTATTATTATTAATATGTATTTTGTTTAGTGGAGAGAAAAAACATTTTTAGTTTTCTACTCAATGTGAAATTTGATTGTGTCTGGCTTTTGTAGACTTAATTTCTCTGATTGTTTACTCCTTTGGTTTGAAGAATATAAGAACTTCACAAACAAATCATATTGTGCATTGATTTGAAAAATATAGAAATTTCACCAATTTGTTAAATACATTGTTTGAATAAATATTCTGACTTGAAGATTACAAATTCTTCATTAGATATATTAAGGCTAAATGATTTGAAAAAGATAAAATCTTCATCGTTAGCCAGAGACATGGTTGTGTTTGAGGTTTCTAAAGATCAAAACCTTTTTGGTTTACTACTATACCTGAATGTGAAGCTAACTCGAAGAATATAAGAACTTCATCAGAATTCAAGGTTCATTCGGTTAACGATTAGAAGAATATAAAAACTTCATTATTATACTAGAAGCAAGTTATATAAATATTGAAGCTTTATTGTTAGTATTCTAAATAGTAAGTTGTATGTCTAATTGTAGCAGAATGGAAAAAAAAAACACTAGTGACATAAAACTAGTGATTTTTGTGCCCACAACGACTGTTTATATGGACTAAATCTCCAAAAGATGGTTTTTTCTTGCCAATGTGTATTTTGATGGCATACTAGAAAAAAAATATGTGAAAATTAATTTCAAATATTTGAAAAATATTTTTGAGGACATATCTAAAATGTGGGGGGTTCTTTACTTGTGATAAAGACAAAATAAGAATTATTATCCTATTTAAATTTGAAAGTACAAGATATGAAATTTAATAAGTTTATTTTATTTTGTTAGACCCACAAAATTCTTGGAGTATATATTATGTTGTGGTCGTTAAGTCTCTCTTTACTAGTATATGATAGTATAAAATCACAAAATTATGTTACTCGTTCAAAAGAATTGTATTCTTTGATGAAAAACTTTCTTTCAAAATATCGTGAATTTTCATGAAAAAATATGCCTATTAAAATAAAAAGAAATTTGTATAGACATGAACATTGATAAAAAGTGATTTGTTACGTTTGTGCTATAGAACAAATATTTGGTTCATATTACCCTTATTGGACCGATGAAACTATGGTCATTGGTGTTTCTACAACAAATTGAATATAATGAAAAGTTCCTTTTCAAAAGAACATATGTCAAGGTGTTAACTTGAAAACAATGTCAGTATTTGATAAAGTTATAATTTATCAAGAGTAAAGAACAAAATATTTGTGAAAAAAGGTTACCTCACATAAAGTCTTTTCAAACTTAGAATATTGTTTGTCATTACTTACTCGAATCAAATCATTTGTGACATAAATGGTTGAGAGATGGAAATTACAAAATCTTCAAAAAAACAAATCAACTTAGAAGTTTCACCTAACTTCTAGTGCAGTTAAATCAAAAAGTCAAGTATGTGTTTTTGAAAGAAATTTTAATACCTCATAATTGACATACAGTGACATTTGTGATATAAAGTCAACACCATCTCATTATGGAAAAAAGTGTTTCATAGATCTTATTGACAATTGCACTAGATACTGTTATATTTATTTGCTGAATGGTAAGGATGAATCAATAAGAAACATATAGGCAACATAAAAGTGAAGTTGAAAATCATATAGATGAAAAAAATTGTCATGATTAAAAGTGGTAGATGTGGAGAATATGAATCTTTCTCTTTACTTAAAGATATTTAAAAATATGGAATCATCTATCAAATTACTGCAAATTATCACATTACCTCAATCAAATGAAATTGTTGACAGGAAAAATTCAAACTTTGAAGAAAATGTTGAATGTCCTATTTATAAGTTCAGGTTTACGACAAAATTTATGAGTGTAAGATCTCGTAACTCGTAATAGCCAAGAATAAGCTAAGAAATTTAATTTTTCTCACTTTTGGAAAGAAAAGAGAAAATCTGCTAGTTTCAAAAGTGTTTTCGGGTCATTTTCTAACAGTCATATATTCTAGATTAGAATGAGTTAGAGGTAGTTCTTATTATAGGTTAAAATGCTATGGAAAGATCTTTCAAACGGCTCTCAAATTCTGCAATTTCGATATCGTATGAGGGAGATACACCTTTACGAAATTGGGTTGTTGACTCAAGGAAAGTCCAATCCGAATTTAAGGGAGAGCAAACTAGTCTTTATACCCATTTATTTCCTAATTCCTTTTGAGGGTTTAGTTGGGGTAAAAAAAAGTTTTAGTTCAGATTAGAAAAGTTTTTTACACTTGGGGCTTGGGAGAAACGAGAAAAAAATAGAATAAGGGAGAATCTTCAAGATTTTGCCAAGAACGCCAGCAGATTCTAGTGGAATTCATCGGCTGTGATTCCAATTAAGGTTGTGAGATCTTTCATGTTGTATTAATTCATCTGCACACCAATCTTGCTTCAGTTATATAGTTTTGGAGTTGTTTACATGATTCGAATAAGTTCTTTATAAATCTTATCGAATCTGTTTTGGTTGAGTTGATTGAATACCCATTGTTGTTGATTGGTAGTTTACGATGTTATTTTTTGGTTAGATATGTTGGGTATAGATAGAATTGATGATCTGAATGGTTTAGGGATGAAACCATGGAGGTTTAGGCAATGTGGATTGTGAAAACAAAGAGAAAAATTCGTCAGACGCACCTGGGAAAGCAAGGTGTGTTCCCCTGCATTACGTTAGAAACAGGCCTCAGCCTCTGAGGCTTGGCACCGCGCACCACTAGTACGCCAGAACCATCTTTTCAGTAAACAAAGGCTGGCGCGGCGCGCCACCAGTATGTCCGGATCAACATTTTTCGCTCAGTACTCGTAGTTTAGCCCTCGTACGTCCTTCCAAGGTACATCAACATTTTCCAATGATTCTAATTACTTCAAACGACTTTGAAACACCTAGAAATCATTAAATAACACAAATCATAACCTTGAATCCATAATTCAATTTAAAGAAAGTTAAGATAAAAGTCAAGGAAGTTATGAGTCATGTCTAAAGTTAAGAAGTAATTCAAAGTAAAGTTCATAAAGTTGTCAAGAGTCTTATCTAAACACTTTAACTTGGTTTTAAGAATCAAGTTTCAATCTAAGTAATGAGTTAAATTGAAGTTCTTTTCTTCAAGGGTAAATCGCGACTAAGTATTCCCAAAGATACTTTGAATGTCTTTCACATTTAAAAAAGGAAACTTTGATTTCCAAAGAGCCTTAGGGCGAGTTTTCAACAACAACTATAGATTTCTAAACGAAGCAGGCAGGAAAACTAAGATTTTCAAGATAGCCATTGAGATAAGTATTTTGAGAACTAACCTCAAACTACAGAATCAATATATGTTTTTAAAACATAAGAGCTAGTATATTTTTGGGAGATGTATTAACGACCAACATAGGGGAGACTTCAGATTACTCAAAGCCCCATAAATCATGTATCCGTATGGTAGAGAAGGGTCATAATTTTTAGATGAACCCTTTTCACAGTAGACTAGTGGATCCATTAGGCAGTTCAGGTCTTATACCTTTTGGCAGGTATAGAATGCGCTGGCAGCATGAGATAATCATCGTATCATCACTGCAGGTCTTAAATGATGGTTGTCGGGTAGAGAAACTTCCACATAAGTTATCGTAGTCTTATACACATCTGATTACTTGTATTTTACATGCATACAAGAGTTATTATTTCTTGCATACATTCATAGTTAAAAAAATTTCAGATAGATTTCTATATATTACACTTTCTTTTATATTGAGTTATATTTAAATGAGTTATTTATTTATTAGTTGAGCAGATCCAATCCTTTTCGAGCTTAAGTGTTGTTAGCATTCTAACTTGCTTACTCGTACATTCAATGTACTAAGGTCAGTTGTTCTGCATCGTATCATGATGCATATGCAAGTAACTACGACTGACACATGGTGCACCGTTGATTCAGTGAGAAGCTCAGAGTCACTTGGTGAGCTTTCTTTTTTCATTCCAAAGGACATATTTAGGATGATTGGGGGTACTTTCCCAACATCCCTTTTTATTTTAGAGGCTTCATAGACAAATGATATTAGTTTGCTTAGTCTTTTCCTTTCACTTGTGATCAACTAAGACTTAGGTTGCCACTTTGGCCATTTATTTTCTTTAAAGCTATTTCTAGAGTTTTATCTTATGTTTAAGTCTTCGCTGAGTTATGTAAGCCAGACCAAGGGTTTGGTCAAGGCCTGCAATAGTCATTGAGTGCCGACACGTCTAAGGTGTAGGCTCGGGGCGTGACAAAATTGGTATCTAAGCACAGAGCTCAAGATATCCTAGGGAGTCAATGAAGTTATGTCTGTAGAGTCTTACTCCTCGGTGTGAAGCACGCCACATCTATCATAAGGAGACTACATTATTTAGGAATTTCTCACTTTCTTCATATTCCTTTTCATGCCCGAGCTATCCCCAAAATGCTGATACGGGACATAGGATCACAAGTGATCCCAAGCTAACCCTGTTGGCATGATCATGAGCATACTAAAGATAATAAACTGATATGGTAGATCTATCATAATTAAAATGAAAAGATGGGTTATACCTATATAATATAATAGAGATATTTGAAACTGATGAATTTAATACAAAAAAAGATATTAACTTAATACTAAGCTTAAACTAACTATTTCTGAAAATAGTCTCTAACAGACTAGAAATGTTAGGACAGACCCCAGCTAAGTCTCGCAAAATCTGAAAACTAAAGGACTAAAAATACTTGAAGGAAACTCATGATTGTTGTCCTCGGAAAATGAGGACTTAGCACTAATTATGCTGAACTGGAGATTGGGAACCAATCTAAGTGTGATTTGGATGCTGAAAACTTAAGCCTACATCACGAGATGATGTAGCGCACGTATGCATCAAGACTTGAAAGGTACTTAGTATGTAGGATAGAGTAAAGCTGAAATAATACTTAATTTAACAAGCACAAAAGCATGTATAACATGATATACTGAACGCTGACCTAACTAGATGCAATGACCAAATTTATAACATGCTGAGACTGATTGCTAAAAGGACAGTAAATATGGTGAATACAATAGAGTCTGAGCGAACTGTGGGAGCTACTAATAACTGATAAAAAACCACATGAGCTAAATGTAGAGTAGGAGGTATACGCCCCATTGAAAGGACCCAATATACCCTTCGAGAGGTATAAAGGCATGTTGGCGTGGTAACTAAACTGATGCCCACATAGGGGACTTACAACCTACTTGGCTAGTAGTTTCGGGACTATTTGGGTACGCTGAACCCTAGTCCAACTTGGTATTATGATTTCAATTTTTGTAAACACTGGATAGCTCAAAACTGAACATGCAAACTGAGAATGCAATAATTAATCTGATAATGATGCATTAGTAAGTGAGAAATGTATAACTAGATAACAAAAATATTATATCTAGGATGTTTAATTCAAGAACTAAAGAAATACATAAATAGGATTTGGAAATTCATGCAATAATCTGAGTAGTACCATGTTAATGTGATTTGAAACATATAACTAGCTAATTCATGAAAATCTAATGAAGTTCTAGAAACACTATGTCTAATAACGATAAGGGAATCAAGAATCTGATTGATATCTAGGGATCTAATGGGTGAAAGGAACCCACTAGTGAAATTCCACATACCTGGTGATGAAATCCAGGGAGAAATCTTTACATTTCAGCGCTGGAAATGATGGAACCTTATTGCGTTCTTGAATTAGAGTTCTTGACCTTTTTCTTCTTTCTTGCTTCTACTTTTCTATGTTTTTGATAAATGATTTGACTTGAGTGATTTTTATTTATGTTTCTAGTCTTAAATTGACTAAAATCTTATGATATTATCATAAGGGTTAAACGAACTAGAAAAATAACAAAAACCTTGAAATAATTATTGTCAGAGCAATCAACGACATGGACTGACTGGATGTCTTTCAATCGACGGTTCGTCGTTTGGGTCCATCGTTTGAGTCTACTCATAGGCCTTCACAAAAATGGGCATAACTTTTTACTTGGAGGTCAGATTTTAGAAAATCGGTGTCCTAGGAAAGAGGATTCAATAATCAATCATATCATAGGTCATAGGATATTGATTCTTTTTATGCTAAGAGTTATGATCGTTTGAAGTTTACTGCACCAACCATTTCCCCCTAACTGACAGCTAACTTTCACCTACTTTCAGACCTACGAAGCGTAGATCGAACGATGGTGCGTGCTGGTCGTCAGTAGTTCATGTGATTGGCTGGGTGACAGGAGTCTTTATCCACTAATCGTGGTCTAACTTACGGACTGTAGGTCTGTCAATGGGTCAAGACTTTGCCGATTTTTCTGAGCTGAGCTTTGGAAGGGGCTACAGTGGTGAACCACGGACCTATAGTACGGGCCATAGATCAGACTAAGGTCACTAGATTGTACTTGTAGATTGCAACTGCAAATTTCTGAGAAGTTGATTTCTATTCTATTTTGGATATTGGGTGTTACAATATCTCTCCCTTGGGAACATTTGTCCTCGAATGATGACTAAACTAGATGAATTAGAGGGAGAGAGATGCAATCCCTACCAATAAATACTGAACTGAGTTTCTGACAGAATTGAGTTCCAAGAACATGAAAATACGCTAAAAATGCAAGTACAAACTAAGGGAAGATGATTCTAAGGCTGAATTCACGCATGAAACACTGAAAAGATGAAAATGAACTATTACCTAAAGCTGGAGTGGAATCGGAAGGTAAGAGGTGAGGATACTTGGATTTCATGGTTGCTGCTACCTCCCAAGTAGCTCCCTCTATGGAGTGACTCCTCCATAAAACCTTGACTGAAACAACATCTTTGTTTCTCAACCTTCTAACCTGATGTTCGAGAATCTCAACTAGCACATCCTCATGACTGTAACACCCCGTATCCAAAAAAGATAAGACTTCAGTTTTCAAAAATTGTGGTTACAATCTACAGTCACCATCTACGGACCGTAGTCTAATCTACGACCCGTAATGCATGTGCGTAGTTGACATCTGCATCCCCTCTCAAACCTAAGCTCAAAAAATTGATGAAGTCTCGACTCATGGAAACACCAACAATCCATAAGTTAGACCACAATTTTTGTTCTGTATCCGTGGATTTAGAATCCTGTTACCCAGCCTCTGACATGAACTATCGATGAACAGCATGAACCATCATTTTATCTACCATCCATAGCTCTAACCGTAGGCGAAGTTAGCTATTAGTTACGGGGGAAATTGTTGATTGGGTCGCTTCAAATTGTAATAACTCTTAGCACAAAATTAATTAGGTGTCCTATGACCTATGATATGATAGACAATTGAATCCTCTTTCAAGGGCCTCCAAGTTTGCTAAAAGCTGACCTCCGAATAAAATGGTATGCATATTTTAGTGATGGCCTCTCGAGTAGACTCAAATGACGGCCTGTCAATCCAGGTCGTCGATTCCTTCGATAACAAGTATTTCAGGGGTCTTTCTTTTCCTAGTCCCTTTAACCCCTAAGGTACATTGTTTAAACCCTAAATCATGATATTTTAGTTAGTTTAAGCCTAGAAACTTAACAAAAACATACCTTAGTCAAATCAATAATCAAAATTTAGAAAATTATAAGTAAGAGAGGATAAAAAAAGTCAAGAACCCTAGTTCAAGAACTCAACAAGGTTCCATCAGTTCCAGACCCTTAATTTAAAATTTTCTCATTGGATTTCATCACCAAGTATGTGGTATTTCACTAGTGGGTTCCTTTTATCCATTGGGTCCCTAGATATAAGTCAAATTTTTATTAGACTTAGGGTTTTTTGAATGTTAGAATTATTAGGCTCTTAGCTATTAGAAAGATCCAAATTAGATTATTACGTTAATACTCATTTTATTACATGATTTTCAGAATCCTAGCTATGCATTTATTTAGCTCTTGAATTACACATGCCAGGTCAGATATTAAAGTTATGTAGCTATACATGCCTCAATTATTAAAGCATCATTATCAGATTTCTTCTTGCATTCTCAGTTTGTATGTTTAGTTTTGAGCTTTTCAGTATTTACAGAAATTGAGTAATAATATGTTAATCACTTTTTTCATTGGGGGGGTAGCAATATACCAAGTTGGACTAGGGTTTAGTGTGCCCAAATAGTCCCAGAACTAGTAGCCAAGTATATCGTAAGTCTCCTCTATAGGCATCAATTTAGTGATCATGCCAACATGCATTTATACCTCTAGCAGGGTATATTGGGTCCTCTTGATGGGGCATATACATCGGACTCTAATTTAGCTCATGTGGTTTTATTATCGGTTATTAGTAGCTCCCGCAGTTCAGTCAAACTCTATTGAATTTTCCATATTTACAAATCAGTTAGTATTGAGTATATCATGTTTAGAATATTATACTAGTTTTTGTGCTTGTTCAGTTATGTTTTATTTCATCTTTGTTGTATCCTACATGCTCGATACCTTTCAAGTACTTAAGCATACATGCACTACATCTTCTCCTGATGTAGGTTCAGGTTCTCAGCATCTAGATCATGCTTCGATCGATTGCTGATCTCCAGTTGAGTCGAACCAGTGGTAAGTCTTCATTCTCCGAGGACAAAAATCATGAGTTTATTTCAAATAATTTTGGTCCTTTAGTTTTCAGATTTTGCTAGACTTAGCTGGGGTCTGTCCCACCATTTCTAGTCAGTTTGAGGCTATTTATAGACATAGTTAGTTTCAACTTAGTATTGAGGTAATATTTTCTTTGTATTAAACTCATTAGTTTCAAATATTTCAATTATATTTTATGGATATTCCCCATCATTTCATTTTAACTACGATTGGTTTATTATCTTTAGTATGCTCATGTTCATGTCAATATGATTATCTTGGAATCACTTGTGGTCGTAGGTTCTGTGTCCACGTCTAGGGGATAGATCGAGGCGTGACAAAGTTGGTTTCATAGCACTAGGTTAAGATTCCTAGGATGTCTGAAAATCCACACTAAGTAGAGTCCATTTCATGGGTGTGAAATGTGCTACATCTAATGAGGGAGAGTCTATAAAGTGTTCTATAAAAATCTTCACTTTCTTGATATTTTTGTAGTGTGTTGGTATGATCTCCTTTCTAATCCACTGTTATATTCTTAAGAACATGCCTTCTCGTAGAGTTTACACATGTAATTCTAATGCACACAACGCTACCATATTTCTTCTAGTTCCAGACCATAAGGTTTTGAACATTGAGTTTTGGAATGCGATTAAGCTTTTGGATCAAAGTATGACCAACAAGAATAATCAACATGTTCCAGTTCCTAGAAATAGAAATGGTGGATCAATGGCAACTAGGATTCAACATTTGGTTAAGAAGAATCACCTGAGTTTTAGGATCCCAAGTTGTGTGAGAAGCCACAAACTTCATTGATTAGGTCAAGAAAATTTTTGGTGTGATGAAAATAACAGGTAGTGATAGGGTGAAATTGTCATCCAACTAGCTTAAGGATGTAATTCACATATGGTTCACTTAGTGTAAAGACAAGAATGACTACCTTGTTTTTTGTAACTTAATATAGTAATAAACTTCAGTGTCAATCCAGATACTCTCTCAGAATTTTTCTCAGTTTGTACTTCAATTGGTGACACAGTTATAGCTAGATTGGTATACAGAAATTGCCCGTCACAGTCTATTAGAAAGTCACCTCAACAGATCTTGTAGAGTTAGAAATGGTAGACTTCGATGTCACTGTAGGCATGTATACCTCAATTGATTATAGAACTACGATTGTTCGTTTTTAGTATCCAGATAAATCAATCTTAGAGTGGAAAGGTAGTAGTTTAGCGCCTATAGGATGATTTATTTCTTACCTTAAGGCGAGAAAGATGATCTTTATCATCTAGTTCATGTCAAGGATGCTAACTCCGCAACCCCAAATCTTGAGTCAGTTTAACTAGTCAACGAGTTTCCAAAAGTGTTTCCAAAAGACCTTCCTAGAATCCCTCCCGAAAGGAAAATCAACTTTGGAATTGATATCCTTCCAGATACCAGACTATTTATATTCCTCCTTACAGAATGGTTCTAGCAGATCTTAAGAAATTGAAATATTAGTTAAACGACCTTCTAGATAAGGGTTTCATCAGACCTAGTATTTAGCCATAAGGTGCACAAGTGTTGTTCGTAAAGAAGAATGATGGTTCTCTAAGGATGTGCATTTACTATAGACAGTTGAACAAGGTCAAAATAAATAAAAAGTATCCCATCACTACGATTGATAACTTGTTTGATCTATTTCATAGTGCTAGTCATTTCTTAAAGATAGACATCAGATCAAGTTATAATCAACTTAGAGTCAGAGATAGTGACATTCCAAAAACAACCTTTAGAACTCGGTATGGTCATTATGAATTAGAATTTGTGTCATTTTTACTAACCAATGCTCGTGCAGCTTTCATAGATTTGATGAATAAAGTTTTCAAACAATACTTGGACTTGTTTGTTATTGTCTTTATTGATGATATCCTCATTTACTCTAGGAATAAGAAAGAACATGTCAATCATTCGAGAGTTGTTCTGCACACTCTCAAAGATCGCAAGTTATTCACTATGTTTAACAAATGTGAGTTCTGGTTGCAATCATTTGCTTTCCTTGGTCGCATTGTATCTAGCGAGGGGATCTAATTGGATTCGCAGAAGATAGAAGCACCGAAACAATGGCCTAGGCCTACCTCTGCTACATATATCAGAATTTTCTTAGGTCTAGAGGGTTATTACAGAAGGTTCATGGAAGTATTTTCATCCATAGACTCACCATTGACTAGGTTAACTAAAAAGATTGTCAAGTTTCAATGGTCAGATGATTGTGGGAAAAACTTTGCAAAATTGAAAACTAGATTGACTACAACTCCTATCTTTGACTCTAGAAGAGGGTTCAGATGGTTATGTGATCTCTTGTGATGCCTCCAGAGTTATCCTAGGTTGTGTTTTCATGCGGCGAAATAAGGTTATAGCTTATGATTCTAGAGAACTAAAGGTGCATGAGAAGAACTATCCAACTCATGACCTTGAGCTTGCATTAGTAGTGTTTGCACTCAAGATCTGCAGACACTACTTGTATGGTGTTCATGTATATGTGTTTGCTGACCATAAGAGTCTTCAGTATGTGTTCACCTAGAAATAGTTAATTCATCGCCAGAGGAAAATATGTGTTCACCCAGAATTAGTTAAATCTTCACCAGAAGATATGGCTTGAGCTCCTTACAATTAGGATATGAGTCCTTAGCAGATTATCTATGGGTAGTGTATCCCATGTTGAGGAAGAAAGGAAGGAACTAGTACAGGATGTTCACATGGTTGATCGGTTAGAAGTTCACCTTATGAGCATATCATTAAGTGGTGTAAAAGTTCAGAATGGCGCAAAATCTTCTTTGATAGTGGAGGTTAAGGAAAAGAAAAATAGTGGTCTAATCTTGCTTAAACTTAAGGGTGCATTCCATAATCTCAGAGTGCAAGTTTTCTCCAAGAGGACATGGTGTAGTACGCTACCAGGGTAGATTGTGTGTGCTCGATGTGGGTGAGTTGAGACAACATATTATTGTTGAAGCCAATAACCCCATATATTATATTCATCCAGGTTCCACTAAGATGTAGCGCGATATGCGGGAAGTCTGTTGGTGGAATGGAATGAAGAGAGATATAGCATATTTTGTGAGTAAGTGCCTCAATTGCTGTAAGTCTAGTAGAAAATCATAAACCATGGGGTATGACTCAAGAGATCGACATTTCTACGTGGAAGTGGGATGTGATCAATATGGATTTCATCACAAGGTTACCTCGTACTCGCAGACATTATGACTCCATTTGGGTGATAGTTGATAGGATGACTAAGTCTTCTCGCTTTTTGGCGGTCAAGACTACAAATTCGTCGGAGGACTATGCCCAGCTTTACATTAATGAAATTGTGAGGTTACATGGGGATCCTTTGTCTATCATCTCAGATAGAGGTCCTTAGTTTACCTCTCAATTTTGGAAGTCATTTCTGAATGGTCTAGGTACTCAAGTTAACCTTAGCACAATATTTCATCCGCAAAGGGATGGACATGTAGAGCTTACTCTTCAGAACCTAGAGGATATGTTGAGATCTCGTGTGATCAACTTCAAGTGTATCTGGGATAAACACCTTCATCTTATTGAGTTTTCCTAATATAATGGCTACCATTGTAGCAGCCCGATAGCCCCTTATGAGGAACTATATGGTCGTAGATGTAAATATCTTGTTTGTTGGTTTTAAATAGGTGAAATAGCTTTGGTAGGGAAAGATTCAGTCCTTTATGCTATGGAAAAAGTGCAACTAATTAGAGATAGAGCTAAGACATCCCAAAGTCATCAAAAATCTTATGAGGATGTATGGAGAAGGGAACTAGAGTTCCAAGTTGATCACTGGATTTTCTTAAAAGTGTCACCTATGAAGGGGGTGATGATATTTGACAAGAAAGGAATGCTCAGTCCTAGATATGTAGGCCCTTACAAGATCTTGAAAAGGGTTGGATAAGTGATATATGAATTAGAGTTTCCAGCAGAATTAGCAACAATTAATCCAGTTTTTCACATCTCACTATTGAAAAGTGTGTGGGTGATCCAACATCCGTAATGCCATTAGAGAGTGTGGCTGTGAAAGATAACCTTTCGTACAAGGATGTACCAGTTGATATTCTTGATAATTAGTTTAAAATTTTGAGGAAAAAAAAAGTCGCTTCAGTCAAGGTTTTGTGGAGGAGTCAGTCCATAGAGGGAGCTACTTGGGAAACAGAAGCAACCATGAAAGCCAAGATCCTCACCTCTTTCCTTTTGATTCTACTCTAGCTTAAGGTAATAGTTCCTCTTTAGTTTTTCAGTCATTCATGCGTTACTTTAGCCTTAGAATCAAGTTACCTCAGTTTGTACTTGCATTTTCAGCGTAATTACATGTTCCTGGAAAAAAGTTCAGTTAGAAATTCAGTTGTTAGTGTGCAGTTGTAGGGATTGCAACTCTTGCTCTCGTTATTTGAGCTAGTTAAGTCTTTATTCAAGGATGAATGTTCCCAAGCGGTCTGATAAACGGCCCGTACTGCAGGTCCGTTGTTGACATCTGCAACCCATCCCATATCTTAGCTTAGAAAATTAACTAAGTCTAGACCCACCACAGACCTATGGTCAGTAAGTCAGCCCGCAGTCTGTGGTCTATATCCATAGATTGAGACTCCTGTTACCTAGCCTCTGATATGAACTACAGATGACCAGGATGGACCGTCGTTTGATCTACGTTCCGTAGGTCTGACGGTAGGTAAAGTTGGCAGTTAGTTAGGGGGAAATTGCCGACTGGTCAACTTCTAATGGTCATAATTCTTAGCACAAAAATAAATTAGGTGTCCTATGACCTATTTTATGGTAGATAATTGAATCCTCTTTCAAGGGCCGTTGAGTTTTCTAAAATCTGACCTCCGAAGTAAAGAATTTTGACCATTTTAATGAAGGCTTCTCGAACAGACTCAAACAACGGACTATTGATTGAACGACGGACCGTCAGTCCAGGTCCTCGATTGCTCCGACAACAATTATTTTAGGGGCCTTTTGGTATTTTCCTAGTTCGTTTAACCCTTAAGTTACATCGTTTAAACCAAATCATGAGATTTTAGTCAGCTTAAGCCTAGAAACACAACAAAAGTTTACCTTAGTCAAATCATTAATCAAAACCATAAAAGTTAGAAGCAAGAGAATAGAATAAATGTTAAGAACCATAGTTCAAGAACGCTCTATCAGTTCTAGCCCAGTAATCCCTCTTGATTCCATTATCATGATTATATTTAGGGTTTCTTGAATGTTAGAATTATTGGGTTCTTAGCTGTTGTAAAGATCCAAATGAGATTATTACATTAATACTCCATTAATTAAATGAATATCAGAACCATATCTACGTAGTTCTTTAGTTCTTGAATTACACATGCTAGGTTAGATATTTCAGTTATCCAGTTATACATGTCTCAGTTATTAATGCTTCATTATCATATTAATGTTGCATTCTAAGTTTGCATTTTTAGTTTTGAGCTATCCAATATTTAAAAAAAATTAGTCATAATATGTTAATCACTTTATTCATTGGGAGTAGAATAATATTGAGTTGGCCTAGGGTTTAGCGTACTTAAATAGTCCCAGAACTACTAGCCGAGTAGGTTGTAAGTGCCATATGTGGACATGAGTTTAGTGATCACGCCAGCATGCCTTTATAGCTCTAGCAGGGCATATTGGGTCCTTTCGATGGGTCGTATACATGGGACTCTACATTTATATCATATAGTTTTATTATCGGTTGCTAGTAGCTCCTACAGTTCATTTAGACTTTATTGCATTTATTATATTTACAAATCAGTTAGTATTCAGTCAGTACATGTTATAAATTTGTTCATTGCATCCAATCAGCTCAACATTCAATATATCATCTTTAGAATATTATACTTGTGTTTGTGCTTGTTTAGTTATGTTTTATTTCACCTTTACTCAATCCTACATGCTCAGTACCGTTAAAGTACTAACGCGTACGTGTGCTACATGATCTCGTGATGTAGGCTTAGGTTCTCAGCATCAAGATTACGCTTAGATCGATTCTCGATCTTCAGTTTTGTTGAATCACTAGTAAGTCCTCATTCTCCGAGGACAATAGTCATGAGTTTATTTTCAGTAATTTAGTCCTTTAGTTTCAGTTATTCAAGGCTTAGTTGGGGACTGTCCCAGCATTTCTAGTCAGTTAGATGCTATTTCTAGACACAATTAGTTTCAACTTAGTATTGAATTAATATGTTCTTTAATTTGTATTGAACTTTTCACTTTCAAATATCTCTGTTATAGTATATGGGTATTCCCCATATTTTTTTTCATTTTAATTATTATATAGATTCCGCATCAGTTTATTATCTTTAGTGTGTTCATGATCATGTCATCAGGGTTACCTTGGGATCACTTGTGGTCTTAGGTCCCGTGCCTGCGTCTCGAGGGTAGCTCGAGGCGTGAAAATAACAAAGACTATCTTTCACCGCCACACTCTTTAATGGCACTACAGAGACTGGATCACCCACACATATCTAGGATTGGGATTCCCTTTCTTGCCAAATGTCATCACCTTTTTCATATGTGACACTTTTAAGAAGACCCATCATCAACTTGGAACTCCAGTTCCCTTCTCTTTACATCTGCATAAAATTTTTGACGACTCCAGCTGTCTTAAGTCTATCTCTGATGAGTTTCACTTTCTCCATAGCATAAAGAATTTTATCTGGCCCTATCAAAGCTGCTCCACCTACTTCAAACCAACAAACAGGAGATCTACATCTATGGACACACAGTGCCGTATAAGGGGTCATCTGAATACTTGAATAGTAGCTATTGCTGTAGGAGAACTCAATAAGAGGAAGGTAATCATCCCGACTACCTTGAAATCGATCACATAAGCTCTCAACATATATTCTAGGGTTTGAATGGTACGCTCTGCTTGTTCATTCGTCTGCAGATGAAATGTTGTGCTAATGTTAACTTGAGTGTAAAGACCCTTCTGAAATGACTTCCAGAAATGAGAGGTGAACTGACGACCACTATATGAGATGATAGACAAAGGAACCCCATGCAACCTCACAATTTCATTAATGTAAAGCTTGGCATAGTCTGCGTAGACTATGTAGTCTTGACCGCCAAAAAGCGAAAAGAATTAGTCATCCTCTTAACTATTACCCAAAAGTCATGTTGTCTGCGGGTACGAGGTAACCTTGTGATGAAAAACATATTGATCACATCCCACATCCAAGTAGGAATGTCGACCTCTTGAGTCATACCCCCTTATTTTCTGATGTTCTACCTTCACTTACTGGCAATTTGGGCACTTACTCACAAAATCTACTATATCTCTCTTCATGTCATTCGACCAATAGACTTCCCGCATATCGGGGTACATCTTAGTGTCACCTAGAAAAATACAATATTCGGAGTTATGGGCTTCAGCAAAGATATGCTATCTCAAATCACCAACATCAGGAACATATAATCTACCCTATTAGCGAAGTACACCATCTCCCCCTTAGGAGAAAACCTCCACTATATGATTATAGAATGCAACCATAAGTTCAAGCAAGATTGGATCACTGTCTTAATTTTCCTTAAACTCCACTACCGAAGAAAATTCTGCCCCATTCTGAACTATAACACCACTATCTGATATGCTCATAAGGTGAACTCCCAAGCGAGCAAGCCTGTGAACGTCGTTCACTAGTTCCTTCCTTTCTTCCTAAACATGGGCTACACTACCCATAGATAATTGCTTAAGAGCATCTGCTACTACATTCCCCTTACCATGAATGTAATGCACACTCATATCATAATCTTTAAGGAACTGAAGTCATATCCTCTTGGAATAATTCAACTCTTTCTGGGTGAACACTTACTGAAGGCTCTTATGGTTAGTGAACATATCTACATGAACATCATACAAGTAGTATCTCCACATAATGAGTTCAAACACCACTGCTGCAAGTTCGAGGTCATGAGTTGGATAGTTATTCTCATGCACCTTAAGTTCTCTAGAAGCATAAGCTATAACCTTATCTCGCTTCATCAATACACAACCTAGGATAACTCTGGATGAATTAGTATAGATATCATATCTATTTTAACCCTCTGGTAGAGTCAAGCCACGAGTTATAGTCAATCTAGTTTTCAATTCTGCAAAGCTTTTCTAAAAATCATCTGACTATTGAAACTTGACCATCTTCTTAATCAACCTAGTCAATAGTGAGGTTATGTATGAAATTTCATCCATGAACCTTCTATAATAACCTGCTAGACCTAAGAAAATTATGATATTCATAGCAAAGGTAGTTTTGGGTCATTGTTTCACTACTTTTATCTTCGGTGAATCCACTCGGATCCTCTAGCTAGATAAAATGTGACCAAGGAAAGAAACGGATTGCAAGCAGAACTCACATTTGCTAAACTTAGTGAATAACTAGAAATCTTTTATAGTCTCCAAAACAACTCTCAAATGACTCGTCTTTTCTTCTTCGTTCCTAGAGTAAATGAGGATATCATCAATAAAGAGGATAACGAACAAGTCCAAGTACTGTTTGAAGACTCTGTTCATAAAATCCATGAAAGCTGCAGGAGCATAAGGTAGTCCAAATGACATAAACTGAAAATTCATAATGCCCATACCGAGTCCTTAAGGTTCTCTTCGGAATGTCACTATCTCTTACTCTATGTTGATGATAACCTGATCTGAGGTCTATCTTTAAGAAATGTATAGCACCCTGAAGTTTGTCAAAAAGTCATCAACCCTAGGATTGGATACTTTTATTTTTTTTGTGACCTTGTTCAATTGCCTATAGTAAATGCATATCCTAAGAGAAGCATCTTGTTTCTTTACGAACAACACTGTGTACCCCATGGTTAAATACTAGGCCTGATGAAGCCCTTATCTAAAAGATCTTTCAAGTGATCTTTTTTTTCCGTAAGCTCTATTGGATCCATTCTATAAGAAGGAGAAGAAAAGGCTATCATGACTTGGGAGCACCCTGCAGAAGTAACACGGCGTACTCGACCTCTCGAGCACCCTGCAGAAGTAACACGGCGTACTCGACCTCTCGTGGGTCTTATACAAGTACTTAGATATCTTTTATTGTATAATTGTAAAAATAGCAAAAAAAATTATACTTTTCATAACACATAAATATGACATAATTAGACTCTAAATCTCTTTGTCATCTTAAGACACAACTCAATAGAATAGAATAGGCACACGACCCTTATCAACATAAAGTATAAGTCTAAGTTATTGGTTTAAATTAAAGAACATCTTGACATAGGTAATCCTTGAATTATAAGGGTCCCGTCACTTCAACTTGGGAGATCTATCCAAGCACTTCACTTAGGAAGATTCCTCTAGCCATCACCACCTACACTTTGTGTAAAAAGATGAATAAGAATGGTATTAGTACAAGAATGCACTAAGTATGACAACCATGGAAAAACATGCATTTAAAGAGGACACTTCGTTTGAAATCATGCACATGTATTTTTAGTTAACTACACGAACATAGGCATAATAACCTCAATATAGTTCACATACATCATATAGACATGGATACTACTCATAATAGAACATAAAGTAGTTTATCATACTTTGGGCATATTCAAATCATACAATATATTACTTCTCTTTTTATCTTATCTTCTTTCCTTAAGCAACCCTCAAGTGTTCTAAGTACAATGTATGACGTTAAGATTACCTTAAAATAGTCTGTCATAGATATGCTTCATAAAGATAACCACATATATTCACATACATACTCATAATTCATGTCTTCACATAGAAAATTAACTTAATATGCACTCATACAATTCATACATACCATAACATAACTCTTAGTTTCATCAACTACTAATCTTATCCTTTCTTGTAGTTCATAGTGCAATGCATGGGTAGGGTACATATTCCTTCTATACTAAGTAACCTCTTCAAGAAGTTGTTAGTTAGAGTCCTTACTCTTATCTTAATTCATTTCTTACTTTGGGAGACTTATCCATAACCAACATAGACCATGTGAGTTACATGGAATTCAGTGTTCTCCTACCACACCAAAAAAGGGTTAATACTTGTGTCAGGTGTAACGAATGCTACATAGCTACATAGGTAGAATCTGCTAACTATAACCTACGGGGGAATTTAGTTATGGAACATCGAGGTTGCTACTAAAAATCTTGACTTACTAGCATGGAGGTTTCCATCTAATGAGACAACATCTATGTTGGGAACAAAGTCTTGCTAAACGTGAAGGTTCTCTTGTGGGAAGCCAGACTTGCTAAACGTGAAGCCCCAACTCTCATTTGTCATGTTAACTCGGTGATAGGATCAAACTCCCTTTTTAACACATATTGAAGCCTTTAATGCATCAGTTCATAACAAAGGCATTAGGAGTTTTCTCATTCATACATCAAATTGCTCAAAGGTTTCTCAGATGAGAATGTCCTCTCATCATAGACCCTACTTCATATGACAATGTACTTTCACATATTCATAAAATCACACATCATGTGTGTGTGCATAAATTATGAGATCTAGCATCACATAAACAACTCCAGGCACACATGTTCATAACTGCATTAACCATATACTTCACATGCATAGAAATTGGTAATGATGCATAGGGTCTATCCTTCCTTAATCATCATGAATCTATCCTATTCATAGACATGAATGAAGTGTGTGTGTGTGTGTATTGTCCACAGTATACATAATGGCTATAACATAACATTGAGGAAGCCACCCTCTAAAGATCACAACACATGTACACACTTTCTCAAGTCTCAAGTCATACACACATATAGAGTATTAAGGACAATAGACTACACACACTATTACATCATAGGAGCTAAGAACATATTAAACATTAGAATAGAAGACTCCTAACATACTTTTATCATTCATTCATATAAGGTTCATATAGGTAGGCCTCATTCTATATGAGTATTTATCATATTTAGCCACACATGCAAAATCTAACCCTAACATGATCATCAAATATACACAACATCATCTAGAAACAAAAATCATGCAACAAGTATGGAAGACTGTACATATAAATTTACATAACATCAATTCACTTAGACATGACATTGGAATCAAGGTTACATCCTTCACTTCCTATAGATTGAAATATCATATCAATTCATCTTGCATCTAGTGACTTCAAGGCCATGATCATAACACATAACCATGTAGAAGAATGAAAACATCGCCACCATAAATGGACAATACAAATCATCACAATTAGATATAATTCTAAGCTAATAAGAAGAAATAGGTAAACTTACCAAATATCCAAGGTAATTATAATCTTGATCAATTCTCTATAATTCATAATCAACTGATATAGATAAAACTAGGATTACTCAATATACTTTAATAAATAACAATTGAATCGTAATCTAATCAAGATCACAAGATCCATCACATATCATAAATTGAGAGGATAGAGAGATCATGGGTTCTTCATGGAATTTGATTTAAAAAAATAATCAAAAAACATGTTTAAACATATATTAATCATATATTCAACATTAGAATGCTTTTGAAATCACATTAACAATGAACCCATGGCTAGTTTGAAAGATGAGATTTTTGACATAGATTCAAGTTTGAAAATTCATTGAAAAACTCCTTAGATGAATAGTTAACTAAGAATTAAGGATTACTATACCTTCTACATTAAAAAGACCACGAAAATATGAGAATAAAGCTCCAAAAATCCACCTCCATAGCTTGTTCTTGAGCTTGGTCTCCAGTGGGGGTTTTGGTTTATTATGGAGAGTTTGGTTTGAGAGGGAAAGATTAGATTTGAAGAGTGAGTTCAAAATTAGAGTTAATATACTAAATTAAAATACCTAAATCACTTAAATAAACCGCTTATATTTTAATTCATACATGGGGTGAAGGAGTGACTTTAAACAGATTTGCAGGTCCAATCGACGTGCATGGCAATGGGTCGTCGATGGAACGACGGTGCCATGCTACACATTTGTCGATGGGAATGAGACTTCTTATTGGGGGGCTTAACTCAAACTTCTATGTGTATATGAACGCCCCCAATTGACGGGGCTTTAATGAAGGCACGACCCGTCGTTTGCCAAGCGTTATTTGGACACTGGCTAGGCAGTCCACTGCCAGCCTTTGGGTGCTTTTTAAGGACCCTTTGGTTTTTCCTTGGGGAGCTGTGCCCAAACATCTTGAACCTAAATACGTCCATTAACAAGTTAGGATACTCCCCTATCAATTTAGATCCCAAATAACACTTATAACATACAAAGGCACACTAGAACACACTAGCACGTCTAAAGTCCAACATTCGAATGTCTCTGACGTTCTTGGACATTTGACATTTAAATCCCTTCAAATCAATCATACAATCTCTAAGACACTTGATTCACATATTAACACCCTTTTAGGCACATGTGAAGCACTAGACACCTTAGTTCATTTTGAGGGTCTTTACAATATCTCCCACTTGGGAACATTCGTCCTCAAATGACACTTGGAACTTTTAAAACACACTCGAAGACTCAATGAACCATAGGTCAACTCACAACATATACCATTTTATCAGATAAAAGTTAATGCACTAAACTTACAAGGAACACCAACTTCATACCATCATGCAACTACAACAACAAGATCAAACATGGATTACTCTAACATTTTCTTCCATACTTACATTCTTTTTATACTCATTGCCATTTAAAGGAACTACCTTTTCCAACTTTTAGGCACGTTTCATCATAAAGTTAGACATAAAATGGATTTCTCTTGCACACATAGGCCCAATCCACACTTCAACTCCTGAGAAATTAAGCAATTTACTTAGTTTCACAAAGATTATCAATCATGTAGGTCAACAACACTCCTATAGTATAGACATAGTAACATCAAGGTCATACATAACATTATCATGTTAAACTTTGTTCAAGGAGGAACTGTCTTCTCCTAGTCACGACACACACACATGGCATCACAGATTTTACATAAAAACAATGCACAAAGGTCAATTCATTTTAAGGAGGATTTATTTTATCCAAACCACACTATGCTCATGCTTTCTTCCTAATGAAGTCTAAATGGTAGATCATACCACACACATAACAAAAATAGGAAGTCATTTCATTAAAAATTCAAATTCTAGCATGACATTAGCTTTCATAAACATGCATCATTTAGGAAAATTTTTACAATTCATAGGCACACATTGATGACATTTGCTAGACATACTATCACTTCTCAAGAGTGAGCCTATAACAATACATCCTTGTTCGTAAAAGTCACACATTTTTCAAGGGACTCCTCATTTCTAATTTAAGGAAAACTCAACACCTCATTATTGGGACAAAAAACCCTCACATAAAAAGTGTTACAAAGCATGTTCATCTAGACATCTCATGAAGTTAAATGCACATTCTTCATATAAAGGGGAACAACAACATGAGAATCATGCAATTTGATCAAAGTTCTTTTTTCATGTAATAATTATCTTCCATAACATGCTTAACAAAATGTCATTTAAGTCATACATAACATACGGAGAACATGCAACTCATACTTATATGCAAGACTCCCATAAAAACAAGATACTTAGGAATTCTTTGGTTTCAAGCTTGAGTAGGAAAAGAAGTAAAAGATAGGGACATCTACAACCATACTACTCACATCATCTTCCCCCCCTTAGGTTAAACCCGCTTAAGAGAAACTTATATCATTCAAGGGAACTTGGACTCACCAATCCTTCTAGTAAAGCACAACATCACCCTCTTAGTTATTCTCTCACACCCCACTAGGTGAGGAATTTAAGAGATCAAAAATGAGTAGATAACTTATTCCACTCCATGATCATCACTCCAAGTGACCCTTAACCTAGGGAGGTTCAAGGGAACTCAATGTAGGACCATTAAGGGAATTCATAACCTTACAATCTAGGCACATTATCCCCACTTGGGTAAGCCTAATCACATTTTCATCATCTCATGCCCTTAAACACCAAGGTCAAAGAAAGTCAAAACCAAACCTACAATGGTCATCACCTTTATGTGGAAACTTTTAACCTACCATACCTAGGTGAAATCTAAGCATTTCCTCAAAGGTAAATACTTAAGATCGATCTTAAAAGTCAACAAACCACTTCCTAGTAGGTTAACATCTATTTTCTCCTTTTCTTTGAGAGGTTAAGGTACATACCATCCTCTAAGTCATTATAGGGCAAAGACATAATCCCAAGTTATGGAATAAAACTTTTTCTCCCTTTTTCCCCACTCTTAGAATAGGTTCATAAGGGAACAAATCAACTAGTCATAAGTTCTGTCTCATAGCTAGCATACTTCAGAACCACCTTACAAGGTTCAATACCCATCTTCTCTCCATAGGAGCAAGTCTACACCAAGGACTCCAATCCACACAATGGAAACTATGGGAAATTTCTCAATTAACAAGGCAACGTCATTCTTTCACTCGTTACCACTTCCCTCCAAGACATTTCAAGCCTATTTCATAACATGACACTATAATCATACATAGCCATAATATAACCCATCATTCCAAGGAAACTCCATTCAACTATAACATCTCTTAAACAACTAGAACCATATCATAACTTTTCAACGTAATATCTCAATTCTCATAAATCATATATGACCATAAATTGAATCGCATCACATATACAAATTTTCCCCTTCACATATACTCATAAAGCTACAAAACGAAAAGTAAGCATTGAAGTTCACCTTTTCTCCTTCAAGCTTTGAGACATCATCCTCTACAAGCAATATCATTTAAAAGACCACCGGACAAGGAAACATAAGAGAGAAATCATACAGAGCTAAGTTCTATGGAACGATAAAGAGTAGTGAAGAAATTAAAACTCTATCGTCCTATAGCCTCTTCCTCATAGATATGTCGCGACTCACCAATGATGAAAAAGACTCTACTAGACGTGGAAATATGATACCTTGGATCCTAAAACCCTTTTCTATAACCTTATGCTTTGATACAAAGTTTGTCACTACCGGAGAGCCCCCCCTAGAAGTAACATGGCGTACTCGACCTCTCGAAGGTATTATACAAGACCTTAGACATCTTTCATTGTATAATCATAAAAATAGTGGAAAATTTAATACTTTTCATAGCACATCATATGCTAGAACTATCACTTTTTATATATATAAAATATCATAATACATAATTAGAATTTAAGTGTCTTTGCCATCTTAAGACACAACTCAATAGAATAGAATAGGGACACGTCCCTTATAAACATAAAGTATAAGTCTAAGCTATTACATAAACTTAAAGAACATTTTTACATAGGCAACCCTAGAATCATAAGGGTCCCTTTACTTGAAGTTGGGATATCTATCCAAGCTCTTCGTTTATGAGACATCCTCTAGCCATCACCACCTACACTTTGAGTAAAAAGATGAAGAAGAATGAGATTAGTATTAGAATGCACTAAGTATGACAACCATTCAAAAACATGCATTTAAAGAAGACATTTCAATTGAAATTATGTACGTGTTTTTTAGTGAACTTCATGAACATAGGCATAATAACCACAATATAGTTAACATACATCATATATACATGGATACTACTCATAATAGCACATAAAGTCATTTATCATACTTTGAGGCATATTCAATATATACAATACATTACTTCTTTTTTTATCTTTAACTTCTTTCCTTAAGCAACCCTCAAGTGTACTTAGTACAATGTATCACCTTGAGGTCACCTTCAAATAGTCTCTAAAAAATATTCTTAATTAACACAACCACATATATTCACAAGTCATAAGCACATCATAGACATCAACATCGCATAAGGACCATCACCTAAGACAACCCCCATGTCACACTAGTGCAATGCGTAGGTAGAATCCAATAATACTACTTCCACCAAGTGTACTTAACAAGTCACTCTAAACTAGGAACATCATACTCAAAAAGTAATTAAAATTTCATTTATCACTAGGCATAAGGCCACATACTTCATAGCATCATATAAGGACTCTTTACTTTACTACAACCTTAGTCATAATTTAGTTCGTATCATACGAAAACCACGCTCAAAACCCCTTCACAAGCTTAATTTATATGCTCAAATTACACTTTCCTAAAAAAGTATAAGCAGTCATATCAAGTAAAGAACCCAACTAATAAGTTGGGGTAGATGCCACGAGAAAAATGATTTAGACTTAACATTAACGTATGATTACCTCTATTAAGTCAAGTCCTTTCCGAAAACTAATATTTATAGCGGGGGTTTTGTGAAACAAAAGCGTTGCAATATTTTGACATCAAACAAGTGATACACTCAAACTTACTTCTCAAATAAGAAGTAAAGCGGTCATGTCAAGTAAATAACCCAACTAGTGAGGTTGGGATCGTTCCCACAAGAAAAATAGTTTAGACTTAAGTTTAACCTATTAGTACTATTGTTCGGTCAATTACTTCCTTGGAAAGCAAAAACAATAAAAGGGGTTTTCTATTTCTAAATGAATGAAAATAACTAACGAAATTGGAAAAGACACTTAATAGCTTCGAATGTTGGAGTTTAATCAATTAATCAAAGTAACTAGGGTTTACATGTTCCCCACAGGTTCATAACTTGATAATTCTAACTATAACAATTCTTTTCTAGTATCTTGCATGCAAAGTGATAAGTTATGTATTTCTAAATCCTTGGTCCGGAATATAGAAAATTTCACTCCACACCTAGGTCCGGCTACGTGTGTTGCTATCCTAACCCTTATCTTTACCTCATATTAAGCGTTGTATTCGTATTTGACTATGTTATTACCTCGTACCAATCAATACTAGCCTATTAGATAGTATACACTAAATCTATGTTGATAATTCTTTTCCTATTATCTACCTCCTTGGTCCGGCAAGTAGCGTTAAGGCGAGTTATAACGTTGGCCACCCGTTAAAAAGACTTCTAAGCGAAAGAATTATTAATATATGCAAGACACTATTCTAGAATTGTCATTTTAGTTAGGTTTTACCTCATTATTTGCCTACGATTCCCACAACCCTAGTTATGGAGTTTAGTTACCCATAGTAATAATCACAATATTCAAATATATTATATAAGAATTCATGTACTTACTTCAATGAGAAAGAGTAAAATCCGAAAGTTTGCTTGATTAATCAACAAAAATCACCGACAATCACTTGCAAGAATCTCAAAGTAATCAAGAATCTCACAAAAAGTCTAATGATAATCAAAAGCCTAACCAAATAATCCATAGTCTAAGTAATAATACAGAGTCTAACTAATAATGTCGAGTCTAACCTCAAAAATGAGGTTTTTCGAACTATTTATAGAAAATAAAAACCTAATTAAACAAGGACTCTATTTGCTTGAAATCTGTCAAAACGCGGCTGGGTCGACGGACCTCGCGACGGATCGTCGTGGTCACGACGGACCGTCATGGACTCCGTTGTCCCATACTTGTGCAATTTCTTCTGCTGCTCTCTTCATTACCCTTAACGGCAAGTATGACGGATCGTCACATACACGACGGTCCGTCGAGCGTCTTCGTTCCAAAACACTTAAACTCTTGGAATATGGGTACTGGGACTACTTCTCTGAACTTCATGACGAACCTGCAAGATGGACCGTCAAAAGCACGACGGACCGTCATGGACTCCGTAACCCCACACTTGGTCAGACTTCCCTCTCTTCCTTCAGCAGCTGCACTACGCTGCCACCTACGGACCGTCACAAGCTCCGTAGGTGGTCTCTTCTGCATTTCTTCGCTCAAAATCTCCGCATTTATATTTGGACAGATTTCCAGCAAATAAAGAGAAACTTATATAAAAATTAGCACAAAAGGGCTTTTGGACACACTAAACTTAAGGAAAAAGAATTAATAATACCGTGAAACCACGGTATATCAACACCCTGAACTTAAAGTCGTTGTTTGTCCGCAAGCGATGCACTATGACTCAATACAAAATATTTGTACAATAGTATCCATGTTTTATCGTTTGCAATCATTTGGCTATCAATCCCGAGTAATCTCATCATATTTATGCATGCTATCACTACTAGGCTGAATTATGTGGGATCAGAGCATGACACAGACTCACCATGCACTAACATCTATCCCCTTCAATTTATCACCGAGGTGCTAACAATTCCGGTATTGCAACTAGTGTCCTCACTTTAAAACAAAGTCCTCATTTTTCACACAATGATTTCAGTTTGAGTATAAGGATTAATTTTCAACACTCGCTCTCAGAACAAATTCACACTCATTCATACCTATTGCCATAAGCTTGCCCTTATTTTCACTGCCTTAAGTTCGCTATACAACCCTTAGAATCACGATAGGACTTTCTTAGCTTGTAACATTGGCTCAAGGTCAGGTAGGGTATATTTAGGTATAATTTAGTGACTTTTTTCCCTCCTTGACATATCGGCTAATCATACCATTTTCTATCATTTTATCTCGCCCAGTTTCTCATATTCTTTCACCTTGCTATTTTCTCTTCTTTCTTCATTTGTGTAAGTGACTCTCTTCTTTCTTGCTTGTATTTCTTGTATATTTTTATTTTTCTTTACTTTTGTTTCAACTAATTCTTGAGTCACTTTACTTTTGTTGTTTCTCTCTCTTTGTTCTTTCAACCCCACTTTCCAGAGCATTCCTCACAATAGCCACCCTAAAGTCATGGCTTTGCCATGAGTCAAAGTACACAATACCCAAAGTTGGGTCAGGGTCATAACGAAGGTTGTTTACTGCATTAGACACCCTAAACTTATGCTTTTGGCATAAGCTGAGGTGCACATGTCCAAGGAGGGACCGGGGCCAACACATTATTCCCAGAAAAGATCAGTTGGGGTGAAAAGTAAAGGTATAATTTTAGCTCAGATCATTTGGATCAAAGAAGGATAAATTTCATTAGGTTTTCTTTTATTTAGGCTAAAAATGGTCTATATTGAATAAGGGCCTATGATCTTTTTCTAATTGTCTATTACAACTTACTTTTAGCAGGATTAACCAGGCAAGTTCTAGCTCAGTACAAAAAGTGGACTATTCAAATCTTCCTCACACTCACTTGACATTTGATCACTCTACCAGATTATCAGACACCTTATTCGAATTCTAGACTTAGGGTAATGAAGTGGTGTACCTCTATGTCGTGCTTAGAGACACACATTTATCAATTACTATGCCTAGTCATGCATCATTTTCCATTTTATCAGATATCATTTTAGCCATCATGCTCCACAACTAAACTATGTATACAAGATATAGACATGCCGGTTCAACAGAAAAAGTAATCAGTCTCTTGGGGAAAAAGAACACAGGCAAGAAAACCCCAAAAGAGGATAGTGAATTGGGCTACTCACACTTCACCCTAGCACTCACTTTCCATTCACCCCACTCCCAACAAAAAGACATGCAATATTCCCCAATGCATAAAAAAATTTAAAATACAAGAGTGGTAGGTGAAGCAAGCCTGGGGCGCAAAGCGCCAACAATCAGCACGGACCGTTGTGTTTATGACGGTCTGTCGTCGATGTCCGTCGTGGGACACTTAAAAAAATGGAGACCCTTAAGAGAGGGTTCTCTGACCGTCATGACGGTTATGCAGGACGGACCGTTGAGAGTATGGCGGTCCGTTGTAGATGTCTGTTGGAGGAAACTTAGAAAATGTGACAGACCCTTAGGGATAGGGTCTCTAACAACCAGAATGGTTGTGCATGACGGACCGTCGAGAGAACGACGGTCTGTCGTATGTGTCCGTTGGTGACTGTTGCACAGTGATTTTCTGCAGAATTTCTTGGTGATGTGCTTGCAAATTTAAAACGTATTAGTAGAAAATGCCACCATTACTAGAAAGAAATAAAGAAAAAACTATAAGTATTGGGTTTCCTCCCAACAAGCGCCTTATTTAACGTCGCGGCACGACTGATAACACTTGATTACTCAGCCTTCATCAAGATGGTATGCCTCTATCACTTCATTCACCGATGCAGTATGCCCAAAATAGATTTTTATTCGTTCTCTATTCACCTTAAACCGCACTCCATCCTTGGCTTTTAACTCAACTACTCCATGAGGGAATACTTGGGTAATCAAGTAAGGGCCGGTATGTTTGGACTTGAGCTTGCCCGGAAGACAAGGCGACCTAGAACTGTCTAAAAGCACTAAATCCCAATCATAAACTCTTGTTTTTCATTTTTTTGTTCATTTTACTTCTTCATCTTTTCTTTGTGGGATATGGAGGATACCGATTGGATCTCACCACTCTGCCTCATGGTCCTATATATGTTGAAGGTCGCTTCTTCATTGCTCAACCGAAATTTCATCTATCCCTTTTCCATATCAACTAAGGATCAACCTATAGAAAGGAATGGTGTCAAAGAATAATACGCCCTTCAAAATTGACTTCACAATCAAGAATAACAAAATCAGCCGGAAGATGAATGACTCCACTTTTACTAGGATATCATAGAGTATCCCTATAGGCCTCTTCACTGTCCGATCAGCCATCAGTAGCCGCATCGCAGTGGGTTTTGGATCCCCCAAATCCAACTTCTTGTAAATCGAGAGGGGCATGACATATATGCTTGCCCCCAGATCACATAATGCTTTCACAAAATGTAATGGCCCAACTGTACAAGGAATAGTGAACGCACCTGGATTTTCTTTCTTTTGTACGAGGGATCGTGTAGCAATAGCACTACAATGCTGCAGTCTATCATCATCCTCGAAAGTGACCGATCTTTTCTTTGTGACCAGATCTTTCATAAACTTTGTATAACCAGGCATTTGTTCTAGAGCTTCTACCAAAGGGACATTGATAGAAAGCTTCTTCAGCATTGTTTTGAAACGCCGATATTTACCATCATCGGTCTTTTTCACTAATCTCTGAGGAAAGGGTGGTGGTGGACTAGGCATGGGAATCCTTCATAGGGACTTCTGCATCTTTTCCATTATTTTCCTCTGCTTCACCACTACCCTGTACCACCTTATCATCATCCTTTCTCACATTTTCCTCATTAGATGGCATAGGTGGGTCAATGGTTTGCTTACCACCCGGAGTTGTGATTTTCCATACAGTGCGCATTATTTTTTGGATTTTGGACAGTGTTGCTAGGAAGAGTGCCCGGTTGCCGTGTGTTCACTGTCGCAGATAAATGGGCCATTTGCAACTCGATCTGCTTAATCGATATTGCATGTGTATCAACTTTTTGCCCAATACTTGCTAAATCACACCTTAACTCTTTAATGTGCTTATCACTAGCATCGAACCTCCTCATCATTTAGTGCAATATATCCTCAACTCGCGACATACTATCTCTACCATCCCTAGGAGTAACTTCACGAATATAAGGAGGGACATAGGGCCCATTCCTATCATTTCTGTTACCGTAGTTACCCCTGTTGAAGCTGTTGTCGCGGTTGTAGTTTCCACATCGGACATAATGACCCTCAAGATTGTAGTTATCATAGATCTGACCTTGGTTCCCTTGACCTTGGCGCCAATTATCATGATTTGAGCCTTGTGCGCTCGGTCAGAAACCCCCCGTCTGCTTATTTACTGCATAGGTGTCCTCTGCATAATAGTATTCATCAATAGGTGGCGGTGGTTTCGACAAGTAGTTGACTGCATTTATCTTTTCTGCACCCTAGTGACATGTTTTAGTACCAACCCAAGCTCAGTTCTCATCTGAGCCATTTCTTCACGAATCTCATCTGTGGGTGGGTTGTGAGTAGACTGCACTGGGAAGGTGTTTCTCCCGGTATCTGAATTCCTAGTACTCGAAGCTTTATTATTCATGGAGATTTTATCTAATTTTTCAGCAATCTCAGCATAAGGACACTCCCCATAAGATCCACCTGCTATAGTGTCCAACACCGCTTTATTATTATCATCCTGTCCCCGATAGAAGTATTCCTTCAGTGACTCATCATCTATACGGTGATTTTGGAAATTTCTCAAGAACGAGGTGAATTTATCCTAAGAACTACTAACTGACTCTCCTGGTAGTGCCACAAAGTTGTTCACTCTGTCTTTGTGGTTTAGTTTCTTGAAGACCGGATAGTAGCGTGCTAAGAAGACATCTCTTAGTTGGTTCCAAGTGAAAATTGAGTTATAAGAGAGCTCAGTGAACCATATAGCAGCCTCTCCCATCAGTGAGAGAGGAAACACTCTAAGCCCTATTACATCCAAGTCCAAGTCAGGCCTCCCTACACAACTTTTATACACTGCCCTTACCTTAGCTATATGGGCATGTGGATCCTCAGAAGGTAGCCCTGAAAACAAACCTCTGGCAGTGCGCATTTGCATCAGGCAAGACAAGTGGCCCATCAGAGTCTGCTATGTTGTCATAGACTCTGTAGTATGCTTGGGGCCATGGAGCTGGATTTTGTCCCCTCTGTTGGTGTTCACACGGAGCATCGGGTAACAACTGACCATGAACATCAACCGAAGATGGGATGTTCTGGTTTGGATCATCATCATTAATTCCCAAGTTTCTATTCATGTTGCGTAGTGTACGCTCTAATTCGTGATCATAGGGAAACAAGGGTTCTCTTCCTCTCCGTGTATTTGTCATACAAGGAGGTTGGTTCTGCACGAATCAAAAACATTAAAACAAAGTAAAGTCAAGAAAATATAAACTAAACTATAGTAATAAGTTTAAGTTAATCTAAAAGCTATAATCCCCGGCAGCGGCGCCAAAATTTGATATGCTCAAACTTACTTCTCAAATAAGAAGTAAAGCGGCCGTGTCAAGTAAATAACCAAACTAGTGAGGTTGGGATTGTTCCCACAAGGAAAATAGTTTAGACTTAAATTTAACCTATTATTAATATTCTTTGGTCAATTACTTCCTTCGAAAGCAAAAACAATAAAAGGGGGGTTTCTATTTCTAAATGAATGAAAATAACTAAAGAAATTGGAAGATACACTTAACAGCTTCGAATGTTGGAGTTTAATCAATTAATCAAAGTAACTAGGGTTTACGTGTTCCCCACATGTTCATAACTTGATAATTCTAACTATAACAATTCTTTCCTAGTATCTTGCATGCAAAGTGATAAGATATGTATTTCTAAATCCTTGGTCCGGCATCAAGAAAATTTCACTCCGCATCTTGGTCCGGCTACGTGTGATGCTATCCTAACCCTTATCTTTACCTCATATTTAGCGTCGTATTCATATTTGACTAAGTTATTACCTCTTACAAATCAATACTAGCCTATTAGATAGTATACACTAAATCTATGTTGATAATTCTTTTCCTATTGTCTACCTCCTTGGTCCGGCAAGTAGCATTAAGGCGATTTCTAACGTTGGCCATCCTATTAAAAGACTTCTAAGCGAAAGACTTATTAATATGTGCAAGACACTATTCTAGAATTGTCATTTAAGTTAGGTTTTACCTCATTATTTGCGTATGGTTTCCACAACCCTAGTTATGGAGTTTAGTTATCCATAATCATAATCACAATATTCAAATATATTATATAAAAATTCATGTACTTACTTCAATGAGAAAGAGTAAAATCCGAAAGTTTGCTTGATTAATCCACAAAAATCACCAACAATCACTTGCAAGAATCTCAAAGTAATCAAGAATCTTAAAAAAAGTCTAATGATAATCAAAAGCCTAACCAAATAATCCAGAGTCTAACTAATAATACAGAGTCTAAATAATAATGCAGAGTCTAACCTCAAAAACGAGGTTTTTCAAACTATTTATAGAAAATAAAAACCTAATTAAACAAGGACTCTATTTACTGGAAATCTGTCAAAACGCGGCTTAGTCAAGGGAGCTCGCGACTGATCGTCCTGGTCACAATGGACCGTCATGGACTCCGTCGTCCCATACTTGTGCAATTTCTTCTGCTGCTCTCTTCATTACCCTCAAGGAAAGTATGACGGATCGTCACAGACACGACGGTCCATCGAGGGTCTTCGTTCCAAAACACTTAAACTCTTGGAATATGTGTACTGGAATTACATCTCTGAACTTCATGACGAACCTACAGGATGGACCGTCATAGGCACGACAGACCGTCATGGACTCCTTAACCCCAAACTTAGTCAGACTTCCCCATCTTCCTTCAGCAGCTGCACTATGCTGCCACCTACGGACCGTCACAAGCTCAGTAGGTGGTCTCTTCTGCATTTCTTCGCTCAAAATCTCCTCATTCATCTTTGGAAAGATTTCCTGCAAATAAAGAGAAACTTATATAAAAATTATCACAAAAAGGCTTTTGGACACACTAAACTTAAGGAAAAAGTATTAATAATACTATGAAACCACGGTATATCAACAAGTAGCAAGAGTAAATTGTTGTTGTTTATCAAGTTGTTAAGTGTTCCCCATAGGTTCATAATTCCATAATCCTACCTATAAAAATTCTTTCCTAGTGAATTGCATGCAAAGTGATTAGTTATGTATCTCTAAATCCTTCGTTCGGCATTTAGAGAATTTCACCCCGAAACTTGGTCTGACTATGTGTGTCTAAGTTACTAACCCTTACCTTTACTTCATATTAGGCATTATATTCGATGTTTGGCCTAGTTATTATTTTGAACCAATTGAAACTAGCCTATTAGATAGTATCCACTAAATATTTGTCGATAATTCTTGTCCTATTAACTACCTCCTTGGTCCAGCAAGTAGCAATAAGGTGAGTTCTAATGTGTGTCCTCATTAAAAAGACTTATACACGAAAGAATTATTGATGCATTCAATAACCTAATTAAGAATTGTTAATTAGCTAGTTCTATCTTGTTAATCACCCATGGTTCCCACAACCCTAGTTGTGGATTTAGTTGCCCATGCTTAGAAGAATACAATTCATAATTGATGAAAAATAAATCATGAACCTACTTTAACAAATTCAAAGAAAATCTAGAAATTCAACTTGAAATCACATAATAACTTGAATAACAAATTCGGAAATTTGAATTAATTGTAAAAACAAAGATCTAGGAACAAAAGTGTGAAATAAGCCAAAGAATCAAACTCCAAAAATGAGGTTTTCACCTTATTTAAAATAAAAAAAAGTCCTAAATTAAAAAAAGATCAAAATAAGGAAAGTTTTTTCCAAAACGCGGATTAAATCGATGACCCTACAGACGGACCATCGGTCAAACAACGGACCGTCGACTGCCTATGTCGGTCCGTACTTATCATCTTTTCAAAACCTGTCCGTTGCATCTTCTCTAGTCCAAAATCGACGGACCAGCAGCACGGTCCGTCGACGTACTTACGGTCAGTCGATGCTTATCATTGTTCCATATTTAGATTGTCTTCAACATCGGGTACTGGGGCAGTCTCTGATCACATATACAATTTTCCAAGACGGTCCGTCGATCAGTCGATGGATTGTCGATCCTTCCGTAGCCCCACACTTGGTCAAAATTCCCCGAGTTAATTTTAGATGCTTGAACCTCTAATCGACGATCACCATCTATGGTCCATTGATGAGCCGATGGGTCGTCGATGGCTTCGTGGGTCAAATCTGCACTTAATTTCCCCAGCCTTCTGTGTTTCAGTTTTAGACAACTTTCTTGCAAAACAAAGAAAAAATCATATTAAAATTACAACAAAAAGGCTCTCGACACAGAAAAATTTTAACAAAAAACCATTGGAAGTACCATGAAACTACGGTACATCAACACTCTAAACTTAAATTCATTGTTTGTCCTCAAGAGACACACTATGACTAAACACAACACTTTGTACACAATTATCCTTTTTTAAGCTTCTGCAATCATATCGCTATATATCCCAACTTTTTCGTTACATTAGTACGTGTTTATTCTCTTAGGCTTGATGGGATTACTCTTGTGGATCAGACCATGATACAGACTCACCACGCACTGACACCTCAACTCTTTTGTCTCTCACCAAGGTACCAACTTACCGATATTGCAACTAGTTCCCTCACTTAAAAAGATATCCTCTTTTTTCACACAGTGACTTCAACTTTGAGTATAAGGATTATTATTGAACACTCATGCTCAGAAAAAATTCACACCTAGTTGGTACTTGTCTCGATAGGCTTACCCTTATTTTCACTGCCTAATTTCACCATATTAGACTATTAGGATCACGATATGACTTTCTTGGCTTGTAACATAGGTTCAGTGTCAGGTATGGTAGATATGGGTACATTTTAGTGAATTGTTTCCCTCCTTGACATCACGGCTAAGTTTCCTACCTCTTTCATTATTTATTATGCCCTATTTTTCTTTTCATGTTTGCCTTATTTTCTCCATTCTTTCTCTTTTGTGGAAGTGACTCTTATTTCCTTTTGTTCAACACTCTTTTTCTCCTTTTTTTATATTCAACTAAAAATTTTGATTGAGTCACTTCTCTTGTTCATTGTACCTTTACTTTTCCACATTACTCTTTGTCATACCCAGTTTTCAGGTCATCACTCGTATTATCCACTCTCAACTTATGACTTTGCCATGAGTAGAGGTACACATTAAAAAAAACTTATACACAAAAGAATTATCGATGCATTCAATAACCTAATTAAGAATTGTTAATTAGCTAGTTCTATCTTGTTAATCACCCATGGTTCCCACAACCCTAGTTGTGGATTTAGTTGCCCATGCTTAGAAGAATACAATTCATAATTGATGAAAAATAAATCATGAACCTACTTTAACAAATTCAAAGAAAATCTAGAAATTCAACTTGAAATCACATAATAACTTGAATAACAAATTCGGAAATTTGAATTAATTGTAAAAACAAAGATCTAGGAACAAAAGTGTGAAATAAGCCAAAGATTCAAACTCCAAAATGAGGTTTTCACCTTATTTAAAATAAAGAAAAGTCCTAAATTAAAAAGGAATCAAAATAAGGAAAGTTTTTTCCAAAACGCGGATTAAATCGATGACCCTAGAGACGGACCATCGGTAAAACAACGGACCGTCGACTGCCTATGTCGGTCAGTACTTATCATCTTTACAAAACCTGTCCGTTGCATCTTCTCTAGTCCAAAATCGACGGACCAGCAGCACGGTCCGTCGACGTACTTACGGTCAGTCGATGCTTATCATTGTTCCATATTTAGATTGTCTTCAACATCGGGTACTGGGGCAGTTTCTGATCACATATACAATTTTCCAAGACTGTCCGTCAATCAGTCGATGGATTGTCGATCCTTCCGTAGCCCCACACTTGGTCAAAATTCCCCGAGTTAATTTTAGATGCTTGAACCTCTAATCGACGATCACCATCTATGGTCCATTGATGAGCCGATGGGTCGTCGATGGCTTCGTGGGTCAAATCTGCACTTAATTTCCCCAGCCTTCTGTGTTTCAGTTTTAGACAACTTTCTTGCAAAACAAAGAAAAAATCATATTAAAATTACAACAAAAAGGCTCTCGACACAGAAAAATCTTAACAAAAAAGCATTGGAAGTACCATGAAACTACGGTACATCAACACTCTCAGCTTAAATTCATTGTTTGTCCTCAAGAGATACACTATGACTAAACACAACACTTTGTACACAATTATCCTTTTTTAAGCTTCTGCAATCATATCGCTATCTATCCCAACTTTTTCGTTACATTAGTACGTGTTTATTCTCTTAGGCTTGATGGGATTACTCTTGTGGATCAGACCATGATACTGACTCACCACGCACTGACACCTCAACTCTTTTGTCTCTCACCAAGGTACCAACTTACCGATATTGCAACTAGTTCCCTCACTTAAAAAGATATCCTCTTTTTTCACACAGTGATTTCAACTTTGAGTATAAGGATCATTATTGAACACTCCCGCTCAGAAAAAATTCACACCTAGTTGGTACTTGTCTCGATAGGCTTACCCTTATTTTCACTGCTTAATTTCACCATATTAGACTATTAGGATCACGATATGACTTTCTTGGCTTGTAACATAGGTTCAGTGTCAGGTATGGTAGATATGGGTACATTTTCGTGAATTGTTTCCCTCCTTGACATCACGGCTAAGTTTCCTACCTGTTTCATTATTTATTATGCCCTATTTTTCTTTTCATGTTTGCCTTATTTTCTCCATTCTTTCTCTTTTGTGGAAGTGACTCTTATTTCCTTTTGTTCAACACTCTTTTTCTCCTTTTTTTATATTCAACTAAAATTTTTGATTGAGTCACTTCTCTTGTTCATTGTACCTTTACTTTTCCACATTACTCTTTGTCATACCCAGTTTTCATGTCATCACTCGTATTATCCACTCTCAACTTATGGCTTTGCCATGAGTAGAGGTACACATTACCTAATGTTGGGTCAGGGACAAGATGAGGTCAGTTTCTACATCATCCACCCTCAACTTATTCTTTTTGCCTAAGTTGAGGTGCACATGTCGAAGGAGGGACCAGGGCCTACACATTACACCTAGGGAAGTTCAGTTGGTGAAGAAAATAAATGTCTATTATAGGCTCAAATTATTTGTATAAAAAAGGGATAATAATTTCATTCATCTCACTTCACTTTAGGCTAAACGTTAGTTAATTTGAACAAGGGCCTATGATCCTTTCTGAATTGTCTAACACAGATCCCTTTTGTAGGACCAACCGAGCAAGTTCTAGCTACGTACCAACATGGGATCAATCAAATATCCTCACACTCTCTTGACACCACATTATATTATCAGATTGTTGATTACCTAGTTTTAGTGTTAGAGTGACAATCATTCAATGGGTGTATCTCTATATCATGATTAGAGCCAACATTCCCATTTGAACATATTGATGCTAGCACTTTATTAGAATGGAATATCATTCAAGTTTAGCCATCATGCTTCATTTTTAACTTTTATACTTTGTACAAGTTACGACACGTGCCGGTTAAACAGTAAAGTAATCAATATCTTGGGGCAAAAGAACACATGCAAGAAAACCACCAAGAAAGGATCGTGAGTTGGGCTACTCAGAATTCACCCTAGCACCCACATTCTATTTACCCCACCCCCAATAAAAAAAATGTAATTATCCCCAATGCATAAGAAATAAATAAAGGGTGGTAGGAGAAGCAAACCTGAGGTGTATAGCGCCGAAGATCAACAAGCAAGCAGGTCCGGTTTCTCGGAACCCGCACCCTCAGTAGGGACACCCTCTATAGTGTCCACAAAAGTATCTGCACCCTCAGTGGTGCTCCTCTCACAACCTCTACTCTGAAGCTAGATGCCCCAGCAGCCAACTCTCTATCCCTCATCTGACGGGCCTCCTCATCCAGCAACAACACTCTCATCGCAGCCTCCAAATATGTACGCTTATTCATCCGAGCACGAGCATCCTCACCCTTACAGGTATGGCTGGAACGGTGACTCTTGGAACGATTACGAGGCTCAGGCGGTGGTGCAGTTGGAGTGGTGAAAAGTGCACCAAGAACTGTGTCCTCTGCTGACTCAACTCGAGCAGACTCAGGCTCAGGTCCCTTTAACTCAAGGATGTTGTCCATATCATCCCGTAGACTCGCCAAAGCCTTCTAAAGAGTATTCAGATCAATGGTGGGGGTTGGGCGGTCTAGAACTCGGAGCTCGAGAGCATCTAGGCGCTGATGGACTACCCAAATCTTCAGCTTTATCTACTGAGCCCCTTTTTGATCAGATCCTCAAGCTCGGCAATAGATTTCTGCATCCAAGGATTTATATGGTGCAGCAAGGTGGCCATCTGGGCATCTAGCTTTTAGACCCAAGAATTCGGGACCAGTGCCGCTGAAGGTGGGGTAAACCGGCAGGAACTAGGCACCCTACTCATGCCAGGGGCAGACTCGGTTGGGGTGGCATCGAAAGGCTCCGAAGTGGCAAGATCATCCCTTGGGCTTGTTCAACCGTATCTGCCAATTTTCTCACCTAGCGGATACACATCAACTATGGGCCCTCACCGTGGTACCACTTCATTGGCCTCATCCCTAATGAGACCGTTATTTGCTGTCCCTATAGGAGTACAGAGGACATTTTTGTGAAAAATAGGAACTCCAGCATCCCTGCACAGCTGAAAAATCATATATGGAAATGGGGAAGTGGTAGAGAACATAAAATCCCTCTCAGGGATAATGGAGATCAACAACTTTGCCACATCGATCTCCAACCTAGCTTCCAGAGCTGCTACCAAGACTGCTCTATCCCAACTGAGTATATTATCTGCAGCCGTGGGGGATAGGCGGTTGAGGTCTATCAGCCAGAAGAACTTGGCCGCAAAAGTGAAGTTGGCCTTCTGGATAAGGCCTCTAGGGTCCAACACCCATTTTGCGCCCTCACCATCAATGTAGAGTCGATGTGCAATCCACCTCTTGGTGGAATCTCTAAGTTCTCTGCTCTGCTGAAAGTTGCCACTCTTGACTACGTTCCACCTGTAGTCAAACTCTGGGGTGAGTTGGATCCTATCAGCATTAGTGGATCCACCATATAAGAAACGTTGGATGGCAGGAGAAGAAATGTCCACCCGACAGCCTCGAACGCGAACATCTATGAGTAGAGGGTGTTTTGTGGGATGACTCGCCTGTCCAAAGCACCTCGGAAAGGCTCTATGTATGAAGCGTAGAACTTTTGCACAATATCCTCACTATAGGTCCCCCAACTCCTCACTATCCGCTCGAGCCGGTGGCGGTAAAAAAATCATGCATTTTAGGGACTGTGCGTAAGCTCTTTATAGGAACCCACCGCTCAACAATCATTCAGTAATTGGAGTCCATGTATATCCGGTACTGACCATCTATACACCACCTATTGGGCTCATCAGCAACTAGTGCAGGGACCTCATGCTGGGGTGTCGGAGCAGAATCTAAACCCTTGGCCTCATCAAACAAGGCATAACGGGCAGGCACAGCTGAGGGAGATGCTCCCTGTGATCCAAAACCAGAGGTCCTTGCCTCATTCAACCCTGTAGAGTGAACCGACGCAGAATCCAAGCCTTTTCGGAGCTAGATGCTCTCTCAAAACTCGAGGCAGACCTAGACGGTGTGATAGTCAGTGTGCGCTCCTCATCAGACTGGGAGGCAGTTACTACGTAGGGCGCCACCTTCTTGGGGGTTCCTTGATTTGCTATTGCAGCTGGTATCGGGGTGTGGGTGCTAGGGGGCACGTATTCAGGATCACGCTCGTCGTTGAACTAGCCAATCGGCCGATGGGATGGTGCCACAGACTTAGACCTCCCTCTTTGGTAGAAAATATATGGTTTTGGAGCCATAAGTACGTAAAACAAACTTTGTTAGGCTCATTAGAATCAATCTACACAAGCAATAGAAGCAAAACAAAATATAGAAACATAAGACACAATGTAGTGCAGAACTGCAGAATCAGGGCGACAGGTAATATCGATGGCCCGTCGATGAATCGACGGTCTTTGGATAGTGTCCGTTGGTGAACACTTGAGAAGATTTTAGAATTCAACTTTCCACAGACTTATTATTAGAAACGAAGGACGTGCAGAACAGCCCATCAATTAATTAACGGACCGTAGTCCACGTCTGTCGTCTAACACTTAGAATAATTCATCATTTTTAGGGGATCAAGGTATCAGTTAGAAATGACGGACGTGCAGAATGGTCCGTCCATGAATCGACGGACCGTAGACCACTTGCGTCGTTCCATAGTTTAAAAGTTTGAAGGGTGAACCATCGACGGACCCCATCGATGGTTCGTAGACAGGGTCTAGTTCTATTGGTTAGAGACAGGATTTGAGGTCTTGGTTTTACCCTACAAATGGTCAATTCAAACACACATTAGTTCATCCAACATGCAATAACAAGTAAACGACAAATTCATCATCCCTAGGGAATTGATTTTGCAAATTTTGACCATGGATTCTAAGATATTAACAAGCCCTAAGTTGGAAAAACCACAAGCAACTAGATTGTACGCAGATTCCACCCCCAACCCATTCACTTTCTATCATTCTAAGGGAAATATATCCCGATTTTTAACAATATTGACTTGCAGTTATGTCCCTAAATCAAGACCCACATACCATCTAATCGATTCCTCACACGAATGAATGAGAATTCATAAGAAGAGGAAATGGAAATACTTGGAAGTAGTAGTGGAGTGAATGAATGGGTTATCTTTCACAACCAATTGACTTTCCGCGTACGAACATCGACCGGAGAAACAATGGAAATGGAGGAGAAATTGTGGAGGTTGGGGTTTTGAAAAAATCAGGGAGTTTCGGAGTGTTTGAAATCTGAAGAAAATGGAAGTGAGTGATTGTGGGAGTTAATGGGGCATTAAGGTAATAACAGAAGGAAACGGTTGAGGGGAATTTGAAAAGATGTGGGAGGGTAAATGAACTGTTATTTTGTAATAAAGTCGGTCGGGTCAGGCCAGCTCGATAGTTTTTATGAACTGACGCTACCCGTTGACGGTCTGTAAGTGAGTCGAGGATCCGTCGGCTGGTCCATTAATTGTTCCCTAACTTAGACAAAACTCTAAAACATACCTGGGATCTACGAACGCCGTTGACGGTCCATAAGTGAGTCGACGGCCCGTTGGTTGCTTCGTCGATCTGTGCACTAGACCAATTTCTGTAGAATTCTTGTGGCATGATACCTGCACATAGAATACCCATTCGGTTACTTGCTGTGTTTTATGGACTCTTTTTTAGACACGGACCCTAAACTACTCTTTAAGCAACATAATACAAAAATATTAAACGAAAATTAACACATGGAATTTAGTAAAGCAAAAGAAAACAAAACAATGCAATTATTCCTACAAAGAAAAGAAAAACCTATTGTTCTCTAGAGGATACACATTGAGTTGACTCCCAAGAAGCGCTTGATTTAACATCGCGGCACGACGCAAGACCCTTGATTACTCAAACTTCATCAAGTTTATATGCCTTAACCACTTCATAGGCACTCTCTGCAAGCCCTAATTAGATCTTGATTCTCTGCCCACTTACCGTGAACCTTGCATCCTCCTTGATTTCAAACTCAACTGCTCCATGTGGGAACACTTTAGTGATCAAGAATGGACCAGTCCATTTGGACATGAGTTTTCCCGGAAACAAGCGCAACCTAGAATTAAACAAAAGTACTGAATCCCCGACTACAAATTCGCGCTTCTCAATCTTATTGTCATGGTAATTTTTTATCTTTTCTTTGTAGAGGGATGAACTTTCATATGCTTTTATGCAAAACTCATCAAGCTCAATCAACCCATTAATCTCTGTACCACTGCTTCTTTTCAATCCATCTTCAGTTTCTTCATCGCCCATGTGGCCTCGTGCTCTACTTAATTGTCAAGTGACAAGCCTTCCCATATACAAGTTGGTACGGATACATACCTATGGGAGTCTTGTATGTTGACCGGTAAGCCCAAAGATCATCATCAATCTTCCTAGACTAATCTGTTCTATTAGGATTTTACAATTTTCGACATGGTCTTCTTGATTTCTCGGTTGGCACCTCAACTTGCCCACTAGTTTCTGTATGGTACGGAGTGGCTACATAGTGGCAAACTCCATATTTCTCTAATAACCCATTGAACAACTTTTTGCAAAAGTGGGATCGCCCATCACTAATAATGGCCCTAGGTGTGCCAAATCTGGAAAATATGTTCTTTTTCAAGAATGTGGTGACACTCTTCCCTTCATTGTTGGCAAGTGTTATGGCTTCTACCCATTTTGACACATAATCCACCGCTACAAGAATATATTTCATCCCATGAGAACTCACAAACGGGCCCATTAAATCAATGCCCCATACATCAAACAAATCAATTACTTGAATGGGATTCAAAGGAAGCTCTTGCCTTCTCGAAATACCTCATCTCTTTGGCACCTATCACATGCCTTGGCAAACTCATGAGCATCCTGGTGGATGGTTGACCAATAATACCCACACTACAAGACCTTATGGGAATTCCGGATACCACTATGATGCCTACCTACAGGCGAGGAATTGCATGCTTCCAAAACACTTAACATCTCATCTTCCAGCACACAACGGCGAATAATCCCATCAACAAAACTCCGGTATAATTAAGGCTCATCCCAAAAGAAATTTTTAACATCATGCATGAACTTTTTCTTTTGATCAAAGGAAAAGTCCGATGGGACTATATCACAAGCCAGGTTATTCGCAAAATCGTAAAACTGTGGAATCAAGTGATGAGAAGCGGCCAATACATGTTCATCTAGGAAGGTTTCATCAATTTCAATCTTTTCACCCAACTCTCACATAGTTTCATCCTCTAATCTGGACAAGTGATCAACAACTTGATTTTCGGTCCCTTTTCTATCTTTTACCTCAAAATTGAACTATTGCAATAGTAGCACACGTCTAATCAACCTTGGTTTTTCATATTTCTTTGACATCAAATACCTCAAAGCGGAATGGTCAGTATGCACTATAACTTTCGTCCAAGAAAATAAGAGCAAAATTTTTTGAAAGCAAATACCACTGCAAGGAGATCTTGTTCAGTCACCGTGTAGTTTTTTTGTGCTTCATTCAGGGCCTTACTAGCATAATAAATGGGGTGAAGGATTTTATCCCTTCTTTTTCCAATATCACACCAAGAGAAACCCCACTATCATCACACATCACCTCAAATGGCTTATTACAATTCGGGAAAATAATTATGGGCGCTGACACTAACTTCTCCTTCAACTCTCCAAATGCCTTCAGACAGGATTCATCAAAATTGAACTTACATTCCTTGTCAAGTAACTTGCACAAAGGATGTGTCACTTTTGAGAAATCCTTAATAAACCTCCGGTAGAAGTCCGCATGCCCAAGAAAACTTCTCACACCTTTTACAGAGAAGGGTGGAGGAAGTCCCTCTATAACCTCAACTTTGGATCGATCAGCCTCTATCTCCTTCTCTGAGATGTGATGGCCCAATAAAATACCCTCTTTCACCATGAAGTGTCTTTTTTCCCAATTTAGCACAAGGTTTCAATCTTCACATCTTTTAATAACCTCGGATAAGTGACTCAAACAACGATCAAAAGAGTTGCCAACAATTGAAAAGTCATCCATACACCCCTCAAGAGTGTACTCGCCACCATATCATAGAAGTTCGACACCATACATCTCTGAAAAGTAGCAGGAGCATTACACAACCCAAAAGGCATCCTCTTAAATGTAAATGACCCATAAGGGCAAGTAAAAGTGATCTTCTCTTGATCCTCCAGTGCAATAGATATTTGATTGTAACCTGAATAACCATCAAGAAAACAGTACCACCTTTTTCCTACAAGTCTATTTAACATCTGATCCATAAAGGGCATAGGAAAATGGTCCTTCTCAGTCCATGCATTCAACTTCTGATGATCCATACGAACTCTCTATCCGGTCATGGCCTCATTGGAACAAGCTTATTCTTCTCATTAGGGACCATTGTCATTCCCCCCATTTTGGACACACACTGAACAGGGCATACCCAACTACTATCTGTGATAGGATATATGACTCCGGTATCCAATCACTTAATAATCTCCTTCTTAACTAACTCTTGCATAAGTAGATCCAAATGTCTTTGGTGCTCAATACTTAGCTTGTGATCGGGCATGAGTTGGATTTTGTGTGAACAAATACAGGGTGGGATCCTAATAATGTCCACAATAGTCCAATCAATGACTCATTTAAACCTTTTTAACACTTCTACCAAAAACTCTACTTGTTCCACGTTCAAATCCGATGTAATGATTACTGGCAAGGTGTCATCTCCTCCTAAGAATACATACCTCATATGAGGTGGTAGAGCCTTAAGCTCTAATTTGGGGCCTCCTCAATAAATGGTTTTGTGGTGGGAGACTCGCGATGCTTTATATCTAACTCCAATTTCTTTAGTTTGAACTGAAAATCACATCAATCAAGTGCCACAACCAATGACCCATACTCTTCAATATGATCTCTCTTGAAATTCATGATCATTACTACTAGTGCTCAACACCAAAATGCTCTTCGATTTGTACCTCGGGCGTACTCTCAACCATATAGGATATAGAAAATATTATTTGGAGCTCACCACTCTGCTTCATGGACCTAAAAATTTTGAAAGTTGCTTCTTCATTGTTTAACATAAACTTCATCTGCCCTTTTTCCATGTCAACCAAGGTGCGACCGGTAGCAAGGAACGACCTCCCAAGATTAATAGGCACCTCAAAATCCACCTCAAAATCAAGAATCACAAAATTGGATGAATATATAAATGACTCCACCTTCACTAACACATCGTGGAGTATCCCAATAGGCCACTTCATCGTTCGATTGGCCATAAGTAACCACTTTGTCATGGGCTTTGGATCACCCAAACCAAACTTCTTGCAAATAGAGAGAGGCATGATATTTATGCTTGCACCAAGATCAGATAGTGCTTTCACAAAGTGTAACAACCCAATGGTACATGGAATAGTGAAAGCGCCCGGATCTTCCTTCTTTTGCACAAGAGACCTTGTAGCAATAGCACTATAATGTTGCATTCGGTCATCATCCTCAAAACTTATCGATCTCTTCTTAGTAACCATATCTTTAATAAACTTGGCATAACAGGGAATTTCTTCAAGAGCTTCTATCATAGTGGAGGGAAAGTTATTTCAACATATTAATAAAACTCCGGTATTTACCATCCTCAGTCTTCTTTACCAACCTTTGCTGAAATGGTGGTTGTGGTCTAGGAACGGAGATCACCTTTTGGGGTATCGCTACTTCATTCACAGCTTTATCTACCAACTCACCATCATCTCCCACTACCTTATCATCTTTTCTCACCTCATCTTCCACACCAGACGGCATAGGTGGATCAAAGGTTCTCTTACCCCCTCGAGTAGTGACTGTCATGCAATGTCCATCATTTTTTGAATTTTGGATAGTATTGCTAGGAAGAGTACCCGGTTGACATGGGTTCATAGTGGTAGACAATTGGTCCATTTGCAACTCAAGATACTTGATTGAGATTCCATGTGCATCAACCTTTTGCCCAAAGTTATTCAAATTGTCTCTCAACTCTTTGGCGTGCTCATCACTAACATCAAACCTTCTCATTATCTTTTGCAACATATATTCAACTCGCGTCATACTACCTCCACCATCCCTTGGAGCAACTTCCAAATTTTGAGGTGGGACATATGTCCCACTGCGATCATTTCTATTATTATAGTTACCCTGGTTGAAGTTTTTGTCGCAGTTTTAGTTTCCATCTCGAACATAATGGTCCCATATATTGTAATTATCATAGTTTTGACCTTGATTTCCTTAAACTTGGTGCCAATTTTATTTATTGGAGCCTTGGGAATTCGGTCAAAAAACCCATGTCTGCTCATTCACTGAATAAGAAATCTCTTCATAGTAGTAGTCATCTTCTTGCGGTGGTGGTTTAGTCAAATGACTCACTGCAATTACTTTCTCCACACCTCCAGTGATATGTTTTATTACCAACCCGAGATCATTTCTCATTTGTGCCATCTCTTCATGAATCTCATCTAAGGCCGGGTTGTGTGTACCTTGCACTGCAAAGGTGTTTCTCCTAATGTCCGACTTCCTAGTGCTCCAAGCCTTATTGTTGTGAGAAATTTTCTCCCACTTCTCTTCAATCTCTACATATGTGCACTTACCATAAGAACTAATTATCATCTTGCCCCCTATAGAATTACTCCTTCAATGACTCATCATCAATGCGGTTTTTTGGGACACTTCTCACAAATGAGGTGAACCTATCCCAAGAGCTACTCACTAACTCCCTAGGAAACGTGACAGTGTTGCTCACTCTATTTTTGTGTTTGAGGTTTTTATACACCTGACAATACCATGCTAGGAACACATCCCTCAACTGATTCAAAGTATAGATAGAATTGTAGAGCAACTCAGTGAACCAAGTTGTGGCCTCTCCCGTCATTGATAGAGGGAACACCCTTAATCCGATGACATCCAATTTCAAGTCTAGCCTCCCTACACAACTCTTACACACTGACCTCAGTTTGTCAATGTGATCATGTTGATCCTCAAATGGTAGCCCCGTAATCAAACTTCTAGCAGTGAGCCTCTACATCAAGCTACTAGTTACCACGAATGTATGACCCCGCGGTAGATGAGGTAGGACAAGAGGCCCATCAGAATCACTGATGTTTATATTTCCCCTGTAGAACTCTTAAGGGCGTGGCATGGGAGGTTTCCTCCTCAGATCACCATCACCAAGGTTCTCCACAATCACTTGATTGTGAGCATCAACCAGTAGAGGAAGTTGATGGTTGATCTCATCACCTAGATTAGCAGGGTTCTATGGATCGTTAATTCTACGGAGTGTCCGGTGAAGTTGAGGATCGAATGGTACGATTGGTTCTCCTCGACTCCGTGTGCTTGGTATACACTAGAGCTAGACCTGAGAGAAACAAAAACAAAAGAAAAACTTAAAATTAGGAAATTTTTGACTAAATTCAGTAATTAATATTAAAGTTAATCTAAAAGTCACTTTCCCCGACACCGGTGCCAAAATTTGATACACTCAAATTACACTTCCCTAAAGAAGTATAAGCGATTGTATCAAGTAAGAACCCAACTATTAAGTTGTGGTCGATCCCACGAGGAAAATGATTTATACTTAACTTTAACGTACAACTACCTCTATTTAGTCAAGTCCTTTCCAAAAACTAATAGTTAAAAGAGGGGTTTTGTGAAACAAAAGTGTTGCAATGTTTTGAAATCAAACAAGTAGCAAGAGTAAATTGTTGGTGTTTATCAAGTTGTGAGAGAAACTAGGGTGTAAGTGTTCCCCATAGTTTCATAACGCCATAATCCTAGCTATAACAATTCTTTTCTAGTGTTTTGTATGCAAAGTGATAAGTTATGTATCTCTTAATCCTTTGTCCAGTATAAAGAGAATTTCACCTCGTACCTTGGTCCAGCTACGTGTGTCTAAGTTACTAACCCTTGCCTTTACTTCGTATTAAGAATCATATTCGTTGTTGGCATAGTTATTACTTCACACCAACCGAAACTAGCCTATTAGATAGTATCCACTAAATCTATGTCGATAATTCTTGTCTATTAACTACCTCCTTGGTTCGGCAAGTAGCAATAAGGCGAGTTCTAACTTGTGCACTCGTTAAAAAGACTTCTAGACAAAAGAATTATTGATGCACGCAATAACCTAATTAAGAATTGTTAATTAGCTAGTATTATCTTGTTAATCATCCATGGTTCCCACAACCCTAGCTGTGGATTTAGTTACCCATGCTTAGAAGAACAAAATTCATAATTGATGAAAAATAAATGATGAACTTACTTTAACATATTCAAAGAAAATCAAGAAATTCAACTTGAAATCAAACAATTATCTTGAATAACAAATCCGGAAATTTGAATTAATTGTAAAAACAAATCTCTAAGAACAAAAGTATGAAATTAACCAAAGAATCAAACCCCAAAAATAAGGTTTTTCACCCTATTTATGATTTAAAAAAACAGTCCTAAATTAAAAAAGATTCAAAATAAGGAAAGGTTTGTCCAAAAAATGCAGCTTCAATCGATGACCCAACAAACGGTCCGTCGGTCAAACGATGGACCATCGACTGCCTCCTTCGGTCCATACTTAGCATATTTTCAAAATCTGTCCTTTGCATCTTCTCTGATCCAATTGACAGACCAGACGCATGATCTATCGTTGTACTTACGGTCCATCGATGCTTATCGTTGTTCTATACTTAGCATTTATTCAACATCGGGTACTGGGGCAGTCTCTGATCACATCAACGATTTGCCAGGACGGTCCATCGAGCAGTCGATGGACCGTTGATCTTTCCGTAGCCCCACACTTGGTCAGAATTCCCCAAGCTGCTTCCAGAGCTTGAACCTCCAATCGACAATCACCACCTAAGGTCCGTCGATTAGACGACGGGCCATGGATGGCTTTGTGGGTCGAATTTGCACTTAATTTCTACAGCCTTCTGCGTTTCAGTTTTGGACAACTTTCCTATAAAACAAAGACAAAATCATATTAACATTACAACAAAAATGCTCTAGACACACACCAATCTTAAGAAAAAAGCATTGGAAGTACCATGAAACCACCGTACATCACAAATCACATACATACTCATAATTCATTTCTTTACATAGAAAAATCACCTAAAATGCATTCATACAATTCACACATATGATAACATAAGTCTTACTTTCATATAAGTACTAATCTTATCCTTTCTTGGAGTCCACTAGTGCAATGCATGGGTTGGGTCCATATTCCTACCTATACTAAGTAACCTTCTCAAGAAATTATTATTAGATTCCTTTCTCTTATCTTAATTTATTTCTTACTTTGGAAGACTTATCCATAACCAACATAGACCATGTGAGTTACATGGAATATGGTGTTCTCCTCCCACACCAAAAAAAGAGGGTTAACACTTGTCTCAGGTGTAACGAATGGTACATAGCTACATAGATGGAATCCGCTAGCTATAACCTATGGGTGCACGCAGTTATCGAACATGGAGGTTGCTACTAGAAACATTCACTTACTGGAGTGGAGGTTTCCGTCTCATGAGACAACATCTATGTTGGGAACCCGGACTTGCTAAATGTGAAAGTTCTCTTGTGGGAAGCTGGACTTGCTAAACGTTAAGCCCTCACTCTAACTTGTCATGTTCACTTGATGCTAGGCTCAAACTCTTTTTTTGACATACATTTAAGCCTTTAATTCATTAGTTCATAAAGAAGGCTTTAAGAGCTTTCTACTTCATAAATCATATTACTCAAAGGTTTATAAGATGATAATGTCCTTTCATTACAGACCCTAATTCATGTGAGAATGTCCTTTCACATATTCGTACAATCATACATCATGTGTGTGCATACAATGTGATATATATCATCACATAAACACCTCTAGGCACACATGTTCATAACTACATTAATCATATACTTTACATGCATAGAAATAGGTAATAATGCATAGTAGAACTATCCTTTCCTTAATCATCATGAATCTATCATATTCATAGACATGCATAAAGTGTGTCTCTGTGTACATTGGTCCACATGATCATATAATGGATATAACCTAACATGAAGGATGACACCCTCAAAAAATAAACAACACTTGTACAACATTTCTCAAGTCTCAAGTCATAAACACATATAGAGTATTAAGGACTATAGACTACACACACTCACATTACATCATTGAAGACAAGAACATATTCAACATTCGAATTGAAGACTCGTAACATACTTTGATGACATATTCATATAGGGTTCATATAGGTAGGGATCATTCTATGAGAGTATTGATCATCAATACCCACATAGACCACACCGGACCCTATCATGATCATCATATATACACAACATCATCCACACACCTAAATCATGCAACTAGTATGGAAGACTATACATATAACTTCACATAATATCAATTCACTTAGACATGATATTAGAATCAAGGCTACATCATTCAACTTCCTAAACATGTAAATCATCATATAAATTCATCTTGCATCTAGTGCCTTCATGGTCATGATCATAACACATAATCATGTACAAGAATGTAAACACCGCCACCATAAGTGGACCATACTAATCATCACAATTTGATATAAATTCTAAGCTAATAAAAAGAAATAGGTCAACTTACCAAATCTCCAAGCTAAAGATCATCTCGTTCAATTTTCCAATTCATAATAAAAATATATGTATATAATACTAGGATTACTAAATATTTCCTTAATCTAATAACAATTGAATCATAATCTAATCAATACCACATACCCATGGCATGTCATAATTTGAGAGGATAGAGAGATCATGAGTTATTCATGGAATTGGATTGAAAATTATGTTTAAACCATATATTAATTATATATTAAACATTAGAATTCTTTTAAATCACTTTAACAATGAACCCATGGCTTGATTGAAAGATGAGATTTTTGACTTAGAACCATGTTTGAAAAATCGTTGAAAGGACTCCTTAGATGAATGTTTAACTAAAGATGAAGGATTATCATACCTTATACATTATAAAACTCACAAAAATAGTACAGTAAAGCTCCAAGAATCTACCTCCATAGCTTGTTCTTGAGCTTGGTCTTTAATGGGGGGGGGGGGTTTGGGGGTTTTGGGAGAGTTTGGTTTGAGAAGGGAAAATTAGATTTGAATAATGAGTTCAAAATTAGGGTTAAGGCTTATATACTAACTTGAAATACTTAAAAACACTTAAATAAACCGTCTATATTTTAATTAGGAGATGGGGAAAAATTCCCATTCACCTCTTTAAGTTGGCAGCGACATGGGATAGAACTACAGGTCTAGTCGACGTGCATGGCAACAGATTATCGATGGAATGACGGTGCCGTGATTCACATCCTTCAATGTTGATTAATACTCCTCCGTAGGGGATGAGCTCAGAGTTATAAGTGTTGATCAATGCCCCCAATTGACGGGGCATCGATGAAGGCACAATCTGTCGTTTACCAAGTGTCGTTTGGACACTCCCAGACACTCCACTTCCAGCTTTTGGGTCCTGCTCAAGGACCCTTTGGGTGGTGCTTGGGAAGCCATGCCCAGAAGTTTCAAACCTAATATGTGCATTAAAAATTTAGGATCCGCTCCTACCAAATTAGACACCAAACAACACCTAAAACATAGAAAGTCACACTAGAACACACTAGCACGTCTGAAGTCCAACTTTCGAACATCTTAGACGTTTGACCTCTAAATCAGTTCAAATCAATCATACAATATCTTAAACACTTAATTAACGTATTAACACACTTTTTAGGCACATTTAAGGCTCTATACACCTTAGTACATTTTTAGGGTCTTTACATAGGCTAGGTATCTGGAAGGAAATCAATTTTTAAAGTCGATTTCCCTTTCGAGAGGGACTCCGAGAAGATCTTCTAGAAACACTTCTGGAAACTCACTGACTACTGGAACTGAGTCAAGATTTAAGGTGTTGGAGTTCAAATCCTTTACCCAAACTAGATGATAGAGATAACACTTAGAGATCATCTTTTTGGCCTCAAGGTAAGAAATGAATCATCATATAGGCACTAAGCTACTACCCTTCCATTCTAAGATTGGTTCGTTTGGAAACTAAAAATAAACAACCCTAATTCTACGATCGATTGAGGCATAATAGGATTGTAACCAATCCATGCCTAGAATGACATCAAAGTCTATTATTTGTAACTCTACAAGATCTGTTGAGGTGACTTTCTAAGAGACTGTGACAGGGCAATTTCTGTATATCTCTCTAGCTATAAGTGGGTCCATAAATGTGAGTAGAGACTAAGAAAGGTTCTGAGAGAGTTTTTGGACTAACACTGAATTGGACTGCTATGTAAGGAGTTACAAAGGAAAGAGTATCCCCTAGATCTAATAATTCATAAACATCAAGGTAAATGAATCGTAAAGTACCAGTGACAACATGAGGAGAACCTTCCTGATACTGGCGATCCTAAAAAGCATAGAACTTGTTATGGCGATGACCGCCACTTGCACCAAAGGAGTTACCCTACTGAGTCAGGCGAATTGGTGGTGGTGCTGAACTTGTAGATTGAGCTCTACCATTACTACCTCTTTAACCCTGTCTAGAAGGACAATCCCTCAACCTGTTACCAGAATGAGCGCAGACAAAGCATCCTTCCTTTCCTATGAGGCACTCGCCTTGATGGTTCTTACTACACTTTGGATAAGTGGGGTAATTTTTGGTGCCTGAAACACTTCCATGAGACTTATAGCCCGGTACCCTGACCTTCTGATCATACTTGTTCTTGGAGGATGGAACACTAGCTTATGAAGGGGTTGGGGTTGAAAAATTTTGCTGATTCTGCGAGTGATTTCCACCACTAGATTTCTGCTTAGAATAGTCATAGTTCCTAAACATAGCCTTCTTATTCTCCTTAGCATGTTCCCTAAGCTTATCACCCTTAACCTGCTGAGCATGAGTCATAATCCTAGAGATGTTCATATCTCCTTATAACATAACATTTCTGCGCTCTATTTTCACAAAATCTGACACTCCATACAAGAACTTATTCATTTAAGCCCTGGAGTCAGAAACCATGTGAGGAGCATACATGGAGAGTTGGTTAAACTTGAGCCCGTACTCTTGGAACTTCATGTCACCCTGTCTTAAGTTCATGAATTCCTGGGCCTTCGCTTCTATCAACTCTATTGGGGAAACCTATCTAAAAAGGTCTCAGTAATGAAATCCCAAGTAATAGGAGTTGCATTTGTACCCCTATTTCCTTAAACTAAGTTTACCAGATATGAGCAACATCTTTCAACTAGTATGATTTCAACTCAACCTGATCATTTCCAGTGACCTGCATCACCTCAAAGATCTTCTTGATCTCATCCAAGAAGTTCTAGGGATCCTCACTAGTTTGCGATCCAAAGAACTAAGGCGGATTCATCTTAACAAAGTCACGGACCCTAGGAGTTGTTGATCAACTATTTGCATTCACGTGATCTTGAATCCCTTTATTGCTCTAGTTGGAGACACTTTGAGCCAACATCAGAATAGTATTCCTGAATTTAGCATTTGAGACTTCTTGATCTGGGACTGGAGTATCTGCATTTGCATTCTGGGAATTCACATTCCTAGCATTAGCTCTACGAGGAGACATGATCTGAAATATAAAATTTTGAGTTAGAATGGAATTAGATCATACCTTACGCACAATAAGAGTAAAAGAAAGTGAAGTTTTCCTAAAACACTTCATAGACTCTCTCTTATTATATGTGGTACACTTCAAACCTATGAAAGAGACTTTACTTAGTGCAGTTTTTTAGAAATCCTAGGAAACATAAACCTAGTTCCCTCATACCAAGTTTGTCACGCCCAGAGCTACCCCCGTGACGCAGACACGAGAGCTATGACCACAAGTAATCCCCAAGCTAACCCTACTAGTATGATCATGAGCATAATAAAGATAATAAACTGATGCAGAAGCTCTATCATAATTAAAACTAAAATATAGGGAATAGCCATATACTATAATTGAGATATTTGATATTGATGAGTTTAATACAAAAAAATATTAACTCAATACTAATCTGGAACTAAATATGTTTGAAAATAGCCTCTAACTTACTAGAAATGTTGGGACAGATCCCAACTAAGTCTAGCAAAAAGTGAAAACTAAGAGACTAAAAATACTGGAAATAAACTCATGATTATTGTCCTTGAAGAATGAGGAGTCACCATTGATTCTGCTTAACTGGAGATCGCGAACCAATCTAAGAGTGATCTAAATGTTGAGAACCTAAACCTACATTACGAGAAGATATAGAGCACACATACGTATTCGTCATTACTTGAAAGAAACTTAGCAGTAGTTACATAACTAAACAAGCACAAAACCAAATACAATATTCTGCACATAATATACTGAATGATGAGCTAACTAGATTCAATGACTAAATTTATAACATGTTGAAACTAATTACTAACTTGATTGTGAATATGATCAATGCAATCAAGTCTAACTGAACAATGGGAGCTACTAATAATTAATAATAAAACTACATGTCACGACCCAAATCGGGGACGCGACTGGCACCCACATTTACCCTCCTATGTGAGCGAACCAACCAATTTACCCTTAACATTTTAATACAATATCAACAAAAGAAATGAAGACTTAATTCATTAATAAAACAACTCAAAACTATTATTAATCCCCAAAATCTGGAAGTCATCATCACAAGAACATCTATCTCAAATTACTAACTAGGAATGTCTAAGAACAAAATATAACTAAAAAGCTAGTCCATGCCGGAAGTTCAAGGCATCAAGACTTGAAGAAGAAGACCCAGTCCAAGCTAGACGCATTAGCTCACCCTGAATTTCCGATGGAGTGAAGACTGCTTGATCTACTGCTGAGTCGAAGTTGACGGAACGTTTGCTGCATTACACAAATCACAAAAAGGAAAACATAAAAGTAGGGGGTCAGTACAACCACACGTACTGAGTAGATATCATCGGCTAACTCAAAATAGGGAACAATATATATCAATAATAATTTAAATCAACTACAATACTCAACATGTAGCAACAGCAATTACTTTATCGTAAACAATTTCCGTCAAGTTCACACATGAGGACTCAAGCCTCAATACCCTACTCATTTGGGAATTAAGTTCATTAGATTGAGTATATTCATTATCTTTCAAGATTCATTATCTTTCTTCCTCTTGTGTCGGTACGTGACACTCCGCTCCTCTAATTCTATCCTGGTGTCGGAACGTGACACTCCGATCCTCATATTCATTCTATCCTGGTACCGGAACGTGGCACCCGATCCATATTCTATCCTGGTGTCGGAACGTGACACTCCGATCCTCATATTCATTCTATCCTGGTACCGGAACGTGGCACCCGATCCTCATATTCTATCCTGGTGTCGGAACGTGACACTCCGATCCTCATATTCATTCTATCCTGGTACCGGAACGTGGCACCCGATCCTCATATTCTATCCTGGTGTCGGAACGTGACACTCCGATCCTCATATTCATTCTATCCTGGTACCGGAACGTGGCACCCGATCCCCTAATTCATCAAGCCTTCTTTTACACTAAGGCATCCTCATTCTCATTATATAATTTATCAAGCCTTCTATCATACTAAGGCATCATCAATCTTATTATATAATATATCAAGCGAATTAGGGTTCTTTCAAGATTTGGGATTCAATAGCTTCATCATGCTTGTTAATTAATCACAATCTCATAATCATAATCATGCAAGCATACAATTTAAGCACATAGACAGGTTTACAACATCATCAATACATATCATACACTATCAAGAGTTCACTACGATTATCGTAACATAAAAACCATAACCTACCTCCACCGAAGAATTGGAATCAACAAGAAATCTCCCAAGCTTTGTTACTTCTTCCTCTCGATCGATTTCTCCTTCTCTTTCTGTTCTTTCTCTTTGTTTTATTCAAACCCTCTTTCCTTTACCCTAATTACAATATAATTAAGTGTAAAAGAGGACAATAAAACCCCCTAATTAACTTAAGGTTACTTCTTTTAACCCCTAAGTAATTAGACTTATAAATGTTAACCCTCAATCTTTATAATTAAGGAAAGAATAGTCAAAAACGACCCTTTAAAACGTGTGGAGAAATCCTAAACTGTCTGGGACTGCGTGACCTGTGACGGGCCGTCGTGCCTGCGACGGTCCGTCACGGTGGCCGTCGCCTCCTCCCAGATTTCAGGTGGTCTGCGACGGCCCGTCACACTGTGACGGTCCGTCCTGCACCTCCGTCCTGACGGTCAGAAACTCGTTTTCTTGCACCAAATTCTCAAAAGTTGAAGTGTTTTGCAACGGGACTCACGACGGTTCGTCGTGGATGTGACGGCACGTCCTGCAGGTCCGTCACAATTTACAGAGAGTCGATTTTCAGTACCCAATTTCAAAATTCTAAGTGCCATGGGACGACACTCCCTCGACGGGCCGTCGTGACCACGACGGTCCGTCGTGACCCTCGTCGTCCCAGCCAGTTTTTCCAGAAGTGGACTCTGTTGCTCAAAAACGACTAAACAGGTCGTTTACACTACATGAGCTAAATGTGGAGTTTCATGTATACGCCCCATCGAAGGGACCCAATATACCCCGCCAGAGGTATAAAGGCATGATGGCGTGATCATTAAATTGATTCCCACATAGGGGACTAACAACCTACTTGGCTAGTAGTTTTGGGACTATTTGGGTACGCTGAACCCTAGTCCAACTCGGTATTATGCTACTGCCAATGGATTTAGTAATTAACATATTATGACTGAATTTTTGTATAATATTAGGTAGCTCAAAACAAAATGTGCAAAACTTAGAATGCAACAATTAATTTTATAATGATGGATTAATAACTAAGGCATCTAGAACTAGATAACTAAAATATTTCATCTATTATGTGTAATTCAAGAACTAAGAAATACATAACTAGGATCTAAAATTCATGCAATAAGTTGAGTAATAACATGGTGATATGATTTGGAATACATAATTAGCTAATTCATGATAATCTAGCGAAGTTTGAAACCCTAGGCCTAATAACGATAAGGGAATCAAGAATCTGACTTATATCTAGGGATCTCATCGGTGAAAGGAACCTACTATTCAAATCCCACATACTTGGTGATGAATTCCACAGAGAAATCTTTAGATTTTGGGGCTAGAATTGATGGAACCTTGTTGAGTTCTTGAACTAGGGTTCTTGACCTTTTTCTCCTCTCTTATTTCTAATTTTCTAAGTTTTTTATTATTGATTTGACTGTGGTAAGTTTCTGTTATGTTTATAGGCTTAAACTGAGTAAAATCACATGATTTAGGGTTTAAAATATGTATCCTAGGGGTTAAACGAAATAGGAAAAGACCAAGAGACCCTTGAAATAATTTCTATCGGAGCAATCTACGACCTGGACTAACGGGTCATCAATTGAAAGAAGGCCAGTCGTCGTTCTGTCTCTCAACAAGCCTTTACTAAAATGGACATAACTTTTTACTCGGAGGTCGTATTTTAGCAAACTCAGTGGCTTTGGAAAGAGAATTCAATTATATATTATATAATAGGTCGTAATACACCTAATTCATTTTGTACTAACAGTTATGACCATTTGAAGTTGAACCCACCAGCAACATCCCCCTAACTGACATCTAACCTTCACCTACGGTAAGACCTATAGACCATAGATAAAAAGACAGTCTGTGTTGGTCGTTCCTATTTAATGTCAAAAGTCGGTCACAGGAGTCTTGATCCATAGATCGTGGTTTGACTTACGGACCGTAGGTCTTTGTGGGTCAAGACTTAGACAATATTTCTGAGTTAAGTTTTTGGAAGGGCTACAGTGGTGAACCATGGACCCACAGTACGCCATAGATCAAAATATAGTCTGTAGATGGTGCATGTAGATTGCACCTGCTAAATTCTGAAAAAGCTGATTTATGGTCTGTTTTGGATACGGGCTGTTGCATTCCTTTTCGTGCGTTAGAGTTTTTCTTTTAAAGTTTCTCTCTAATTCATTTTTGCGCGTGTTTCAAATAACCAATCCTCCACATATAGTAGCAAGAGGTCGACCATCTAGGAAAAACGTTGAACCTCATGAACAAGAATTTCCTAATGAAAGTGCAACTTTGCAACCTTAAGGGAAGGTTACCACCGCTGAGTTCCGAGAGGCTATAAGGATGATCAGCAAAGATGTGACAAACCAGGTTGGTAAAAAAAAAGAGGAGCTCGACAAAAAATGGCTGACACTTCGAGGATTCGGGAATTCGTAAGGATGAACCCCCAAGCTTCACTGGTTCGAGCACTATTGAGGACCCAAAGAACTTCATTAACGAACTTAAAAAGGGTTTGAGATGATGCATGTTGTTGACACTGAGAGAGTTGAGCTAGCTGCTAATCAACTCAAGTGTATTGCTAGGACTTGGTTGATCAGTGGTAAAAGGGTAGAGATGAAGATGCACCAACTGTGAGTTGGGCTTCTTTTGAAAAGGCCTTCTTGGGGCGTTTCTTTCCCCGAGAGCTAAGAGAGGCCAAGGTATGTGAGTTCCTCATCCTAAGCAGGATTCGCTTAGTGTGCATAAATATGGGTTGAAATTCACCCAACTATCTCGTTATACTCCGGAGATGGTTAAGGAATAATTCTGCTGCTCAAAAACGACTAAACAGGTCGTTACAATAGATACCAATTTACCCATCGTTCGTCCCCGACGATCAAAAGAAGAAAAACAATGGCGAGAAGGAGTACCTGAATCTGTAAACAGATGTGGGTATTTTTCTTGCATATCTGCCTCCTTCTCCCAAGTAGCCTCTTCAACCGGTCGATTCTTCCATTGCACTTTGATGGATGCAATCTCCCTCGACCTCAGTTTGCGAACTTCTCTATCTAATATAGCAACCGGTTCCTCTTCATAAGTCAAGTTCTCATCCAACAAAACTGAATCCCAACGGATAATGTAGTTTCCATCTCCATGGTATCTCTTCAGCATAGATACATGAAACACCGGATGCACTCCGGACAGCCCTGGGGGCAAGGCTAATTCATAAGCCACCTCTTCTATTCTCTTAAGCACTTCAAATGGTCCAATATACCTTGGACTTAACTTACCTCTTTTCCAACCGCATCACCCCTTTCATGGGCGAAACCTTCAACAAGACTTGTTCACCTTCCATGAACTCCAAGTCTCTAACCTTTCGGTCTGCATACTCCTTTTGTCTACTTTGAGCCGCCAAAAGCTTTTCTTGAATAGCTTTCACCTTCTCCATAGAATCTCTCAACAAATCAGTCCCCCAAGGTCTAACTTCAAAGGCATCAAACCAACCAATGGGAGATCTACACCTCCTCCCATACAATGCTTCAAATGGAGCCATGTCAATACTGGAGTGATAGCTATTATTGTATGAAAACTCTGCCAAAGGTAAAAAGCTATCCCAATGGCCACCAAACTCTATCACACAGGCGCGAAGCATATCCTCCAAAACTTGAATCGTTCGCTCAGACTGACCATCTGTCTGAGGATGAAATGCAGTACTAAGGTCTAACCTAGTACCTAATTCAGCATGCAACATTCTCCAAAACTTAGAAGTAAACTGCGTACCTCTATCTGATATAATGGAGAGTGGAACTCCATGCAACCGAACGATCTCTGAGATGTAGATCTTGGCTAACTTCTCTGCATTGTAGGTCACCTTGACAGGAATGAAGTGAGCGGACTTAGTTAACCTATCAACAATCACCCAAATGGAGTCATACTTACCCAATGTCTTTGGAAGTCCAACCACGAAGTCCATCGCGATTCTCTCCCACTTCCATTCAGGAATGGGCATCCTCTGAAGTGTTCCTCCGGGCCTCTGGTGTTCATACTTTACTTGTTGACAATTTGGACACTTGGCAACAAACTCAACAATATCTCGCTTCATTCTACTCCACCAGAAGTGTTGCTTTAGGTCGCGATACATCTTGGTTGCACCAGGATGTATAGAATATCCGGAACTATGGGCCTCTGTCAGAATAGTGGTGATCAAATCATCGATGCGGGGTACACATACTCTTCCCTTAATCCTCAAAACACCTTCCCCATCGATTATTGCTTCCTTAGCCTCTCCTTGCAACACTTTATCTCGAATTCGCCTTAGTTTCTCATTGTCAAACTGTTTCCCCTTAATCTGATCAAGGAAAGAGGATTTTGCCTCTACACAAGCTAACAATCCTCCCTTCTCATTTATTTCTAACCTCATAAGGTCATTAGCCAAAATCTGCACTTCTCTAGCCAATGGGCGTCTAGAAGCTTGCAAATGAGCTAGACTTCCCATGCTTCCGGCCTTTCTACTCAAGGCATCTGCCACAACATTCGCCTTCCCCGGATGATACAAGATAGTGATGTCGTAGTCCTTTAGTAGTTCCATCCATCTCCTCTGTCTCAAGTTCAAGTCCTTCTGAGTGAAGACATACTGTAGGCTATGATGGTCCGTATAGACTTCACACTTAACCCCATACAAATAGTGTCTCCATTGCTTTAGTGCAAATACTACCGCGGCCAACTCCAAATCATGGGTCGGATAGTTACGTTCACGCATTTTAATTGCCTCGAAGCATAAGCAATCACATTCTTCTCTTGCATTAGCACTGCACCCAAACCCGAATAGGATGCATCACAATAGACAATAAAGTTTTTGCCCTCTACCCAAAGGTAAGGATAGGCTCGGTAGTCAACAAAGTCTTGAGTTTCTGAAAGCTCTCCTCACACTCATCCGACCATACAAATGGAACGTTTTGCTTAGTCAAGTTCGTCAATTGGGAAGCAATAGAAGAGAATCCCTTGACGAATCGGCGGTAGTAGCTAGCTAAACCCACAAAACTCCTTATTTCTGACACGTTTGTAGGTCTTACCCAAAATTACATCAAAGTCACCCATTTCTAAAATAACCAAATCCACATAAGTGTTGCTCCCCACAAAATTCACCAAACAAGACCTATACACTTTTTCGACTATCACAGACTCACCCACCGGAGTAGAAACACGAATAGGCATGTCAAGTAATTCACAATGTAAATTTAGACCGTTAGCAAATGATGAAGATACATAAGAAAACGTGGAGCCAGGGTCAAATAACACATGCCATGCAATCACAAACCAAAAGATTACCTGTGATAACAGCATCAGACGCCTCCGCTTCAGATCTCCCAGGGAAAGCATAACAATGGGCCCCATTATTCGTCTGTCTGTTGCCCCTAACCATGTTGTGTAGTAGTGGCTCCGTTTTGCCCTTCACCTCTGCCGTTTTGGTGACCACCATTACCTCGGCCACCACGCCCTCCAGAATAACGACCTCTACCATTACCACCTCTTTCCTCTAGCCATTGGGGGTCTGTAACTCTGGTTTGGACAGTACCTCTTAATGTGTCCAATCTCTCCACACCCATAACATTCTCTGGGTTCACGCGTCGGCTCTCAGAGAAGTGTTGACCGTTCTGAGGGGACCCCCAACTACAGTCTGTAGTGAAGACTGTATTGGTCGATTTGAGTGACCTCCGGAGTTCTGTCCTCTAGAATAAGAACCATTATACTCACCTCCCCTTCGGAACCTCTTTGATGTCGATGTCGTGGTGAAGTCATCTGGTTTCACTCCTTCCACCTCAATCACAAAGTCTACCACCTCTTGGAAGGATGTTGTTGTTGCCGCTATCTGTAAGGCTGAAATCCGCAATTCCTGACCTCACCCCCTTCACGAAACGGCGGATCCGTTCTTGTGGACTGAAACAAAGTTGGGTGGCATATCTGGATATGCGCGAAATTTAGCCTCATACGCGTTTACTGTCATCCTTCCCTGTTCAAGACTCAAGAACTCATCCCTCTTCCTTATCTCTCAAAGTCCTTGGGATATACTTCTCCATGAACAAACTAGAGAATGATTCCCAAGTCATATGTGGTGCCTCTGTTGGTTGACACTCAACATGTGAACGCCACCACATTTTGGCGTTACCTTGGAACTGATAACTCACAACTCAACACCAAACCTCTCTACTATCCCCATCTTGTGTAGTAGCTCATGACAATCAACCAGAAACTCATAAGCATCTTCAGATTCTGCAACCCTTGAAGACTGGAGGTTTCAGTTTCAAGAACTTACTAAAAAGTTCATGTTGATCGTTTGTCATAATAGGCCCAGTAGTCAGACGTGGGAATGTGCCTATTCCCAATGGTGCATCCATGCGGGGAGCCATAGTAGCCGCATGTCCGTATCTCTGAAACCGGAGGTGTTGGTGCAGAAACCACTGGAGGTGCTTAACCCTGATCGGACAACCCGCTAAGATAAGCAAGTACTTGGTTGATCATCTCTGGGGTAGGTTGGGGGTGGCATTTCCTCATTCTGCCCTTGTTCAGTTTTCCCCTTCCTCACCCTCTCTAGCTACCCCTCCGTCAGGTGGAGGAGTCACCCCGCCCTAGCATCAGATGGGCTATGGCTCGTCCTCCCTCCTCTAGAGGACGTCCTCCCACGACCTCTCCCACGGCCTCTTGCCGTTGTTCTTCCTCGAGCCACAGCCCCAGTGGCTGGCTCAGTAGTTTCCTGTCTTTCCGTTGTCGCTGCTGGTGCGGTCGTTGCTCTAGTTCTAACCATCTGCGAAATAGAATGAAGATGGTCAGATACCAATTTGTATCACCTAGATACCAATTGGACTCAAGTAGTAGCACAAAGAAAGAATGAAAGAATGGAATTTTCCTAAAGTCTTATAGCCTCCCAAAGAAAAGTAAAGGCGTCCCCCTACCGTTCTTTAAGACTCTACTAGACCTGTTCTTGTGTGATGAGACCAACGAACCTAATGCTCTGATACCAAGTCTGTCACGACCCAAATCGGGGACGCGACTGGCACCCACATTTACCCTCCTATGTGAGCGAACCAACCAATTTACCCTTAACATTTTAATACAATATCAACAAAGAAATGCGGAAGACTTAATTCATTAATAAAACAACTCAAAACTATTATTAATATCCCCAAAATCTGAAGTCATCATCACAAGAACATCTATCTCAAATTACTAAACTAGGAATGTCTAAGAACAAAATATAACTAAAAGCTAAAAACTAGTCCATGCCGGAAGTTCAAGGCATCAAGACTTGAAGAAGAAGACCCAGTCCAAGCTAGACGCATTAGCTCACCCTGAATTTCCGATGGAGTGAAGACTGGCTTGATCTACTGCTGAGTCGAAGTTGACGGAACGTTTGCTGCATTACACAAATCACAAAAAGGAAAACATAAAAGTAGGGGGTCAGTACAACCACACGTACTGAGTAGATATCATCGGCTAACTCAAATAGGGAACATATATATCAATAATAATGTAAATCAACTACAATACTCAACATGTAGCAACAGCAATTACTTTATCGTAAACATTTCCGTCAAGTTCACACATGAGGACTCAAGCCTCAATACCCTACTCATTTGGGAATTAAGTTCATTAGATTGAGTATATTCATTATCTTTCAAGATTCATTATCTTTCTTCCTCTTGTGTCGGTACGTGACACTCCGCTCCTCTAATTCTATCCTGGTGTCGGAACGTGACACTCCGATCCTCATATTCATTCTATCCTGGTACCGGAACGTGGACCCGATCCATATTCTATCCTGGTGTCGGAACGTGACACTCCGATCCTCATATTCATTCTATCCTGGTACCGGAACGTGGCACCCGATCCTCATATTCTATCCTGGTGTCGGAACGTGACACTCCGATCCTCATATTCATTCTATCCTGGTACCGGAACGTGGCACCCGATCCTCATATTTTATCCTGTGTCGGAACGTGACACTCCGATCCTCATATTCATTCTATCCTGGTACCGGAACGTGGCACCCGATCCCCTAATTCATCAAGCCTTCTTTTACACTAAGGCATCCTCATTCTTATTATATAATTTATCAAGCCTTCTATCATACTAAGGCATCATCAATCTTATTATATAATATATCAAGCGAATTAGGGTTCTTTCAAGATTTGGGATTCAATAGCTTCATCATGCATGCTTGTTAATTAATCACAATATCATAATCATAATCATGCAAGCATACAATTTAAGCACATAGACAGGTTTACAACATCATCAATACATATCATACACTATCAAGAGTTCACTACGATTATCGTAACATAAAAACCATAACCTACCTCCACCGAAGAATTGGAATCAACAAGAAATCTCCCAAGCTTTGTTACTTCTTCTCTCGATCGATTTCTCCTTCTCTTTCTGTTCTTTCTCTTTGTTTTATTCAAACCCTCTTTCCTTTACCCTAATTACAATATAATTAAGTGTAAAAGAGGACAATAAAACCCCCTAATTAACTTAAGGTTACTTCTTTTAACCCCTAAGTAATTAGACTTATAAATGTTAACCCTCAATCTTTATAATTAAGGAAAGAATAGTCAAAAACGACCCTTAAAACGTGTGGAGAAATCCTAAACTGTCTGGGACTGCGTGACCTGTGATGGGCCGTCGTGCCTGCGACGGTCCGTCACGGTGGCCGTCGCCTCCTCCCAGATTTCAGGTGGTCTGCGACGGCCCGTCACACCTGTGACGGTCCGTCCTGCACCTCCGTCCTGACGGTCAGAAACTCGTTTTCTTGCACCAAATTCTCAAAAGTTGAAGTGTTTTGCAACGGGACTCACGACGGTTCGTCGTGGATGTGACGGCACGTCCTGCAGGTCCGTCACAATTTACAGAGAGTCGATTTTCAGTACCCAATTTCAAAATTCTAAGTGCCATGGGACGACACTCCCTCGACGGGCCGTCGTGACCACGACGGTCCGTCGTGACCCTCGTCGTCCCAGCCAGTTTTTCCAGAAGTGGACTCTGTTGCTCAAAACGACTAAACAGGTCGTTACACTACATGAGCTAAATGTGGAGTTTCATGTATACGCCCCATCGAAGGGACCCAATATACCCCGCCAGAGGTATAAAGGCATGATGGCGTGATCATTAAATTGATTCCCACATAGGGGACTAACAACCTACTTGGCTAGTAGTTTTGGGACTATTTGGGTACGCTGAACCCTAGTCCAACTCGGTATTATGCTACTGCCAATGGATTTAGTAATTAACATATTATGACTGAATTTTTGTAAATATTAGGTAGCTCAAAACAAAATGTGCAAAACTTAGAATGCAACAATTAATTTTATAATGATGGATTAATAACTAAGGCATCTAGAACTAGATAACTAAAATATTTCATCTATTATGTGTAATTCAAGAACTAAAGAAATACATAACTAGGATTCTAAAATTCATGCAATAAGTTGAGTAATAACATGGTGATATGATTTGGAATACATAATTAGCTAATTCATGATAATCTAGCGAAGTTTGAAACCCTAGGCCTAATAACGATAAGGGAATCAAGAATCTGACTTATATCTAGGGATCTCATCGGTGAAAGGAACCTACTATTCAAATCCCACATACTTGGTGATGAATTCCACAGAGAAATCTTTAGATTTTGGGGCTAGAATTGATGGAACCTTGTTGAGTCTTGAACTAGGGTTCTTGACCTTTTTCTCCTCTCTTATTTCTAATTTCTAAGTTTTTTATTATTGATTTGACTGTGGTAAGTTTCTGTTATGTTTATAGGCTTAAACTGAGTAAAATCACATGATTTAGGGTTTAAAATATGTATCCTAGGGGTTAAACGAAATAGGAAAAGACCAAGAGACCCTTGAAATAATTTCTATCGGAGCAATCTACGACCTGGACTAACGGGTCATCAATTGAAAGAAGGCCAGTCGTTTCTGTCTACTCAACAAGCCTTTACTAAAATGGACATAACTTTTTACTCGGAGGTCGTATTTTAGCAAACTCAGTGGCTTTGGAAAGAGAATTCAATTATATATTATATAATAGGTCGTAATACACCTAATTCATTTTGTACTAACAGTTATGACCATTTGAAGTTGAACCCACCAGCAACATCCCCCTAACTGACATCTAACCTTCACCTACGGTAAGACCTATAGACCATAGATAAAAAGACAGTCTGTGTTGGTCGTTCCTATTTAATGTCAAAAGTCGGTCACAGGAGTCTTGATCCATAGATCGTGGTTTGACTTACGGACCGTAGGTCTATTTGTGGGTCAAGACTTAGACAATATTTCTGAGTTAAGTTTTTGGAAGGGCTACAGTGGTGAACCATGGACCCACAGTACGCCATAGATCAAAATATAGTCTGTAGATGGTGCATGTAGATTGCACCTGCTAAATTCTGAAAAAGCTGATTTATGGTCTGTTTTGGATACGGGCTGTTGCATTCCTTTTCGTGCGTTAGAGTTTTTCTTTTAAAGTTTCTCTCTAATTCATTTTTGCGCGTGTTTCAAATAACCAATCCTCCACATATAGTAGCAAGAGGTCGACCATCTAGGAAAAACGTTGAACCTCATGAACAAGAATTTCCTAATGAACTTGAAGTGCAACCTTAAGGGAAGGTTACCAACGCTGAGTTCCGAGAGGCTATAAGGATGATCAGCAAAGATGTGACAAACCAGGTTGGTAAAAAAAGAGGAGCTCGACAAAAAATGGCTGACACTTCGAGGATTCGGGAATTCGTAAGGATGAACCCCCAAGCTTCACTGGTTCGAGCACTATTGAGGACCCAAAGAACTTCATTAACGAACTTAAAAAGGGTTTTGAGATGATGCATGTTGTTGACACTGAGAGAGTTGAGCTAGCTGCTAATCAACTCAAGTGTATTGCTAGGACTTGGTTTGATCAGTGGTAAAAGGGTAGAGATGAAGATGCACCAACTGTGAGTTGGGCTTCTTTTGAAAAGGCCTTCTTGGGGCGTTTCTTTCCCCGAGAGCTAAGAGAGGCCAAGGTATGTGAGTTCCTCATCCTTAAGCAGGATTCGCTTAGTGTGCATAAATATGGGTTGAAATTCACCCAACTATCTCGTTATACTCCGGAGATGGTTAAGGACATGAGGAGTAGGATGAGTTTGTTCGTTGTCGGATTGGATCTCTCTTCAAGAAAAGAGGGTTGGGTTGAATTTCTTATTGGAGATAAGGACATTTTGAGGTTGATTACCTATGTACAGGAGGTAGAGGTGAAAAAGTTGAGGGACCGAGGGTAGTACAAAATCAAGAAGTCCAAGAAAGGCAATGAGTCTAGGCAGCACAAAGGTGGTTCGAATCGGCCACAGTTTCAGAAACAAAAGGGTTGTGCACCATCATCTACTAGTACACCTTAACCCAGAGATAGAGTTGAGCATCATGGTCAGAACTCCCGAGCTAAGCCTGCATATTCATAAGGTAGTGTGGCGCATGGAAGTAGTAAGCCCCCTGCCTGCACCAAGTATGGTATAAATCACTCTGGTGTTGGTCATGAGGGCTCCATGGGTTGCTTCAAGTGTGATCAGACAAGGCATGTCATGAGGGAGTGTCTACAGAACAAGAAAGGCGGTAGTAATGGGGGAAACAGATCCCAGTTTTCATATTGCTCAACCAGAAAGCGATGCATCTACGGGAGCTACTTCTGGTGCAAGCGGAGGAACAAACCGCTTCTACGCTCTCAAAAAAATGCCAAGAACATGAGAATTCTCAAAATGTTGTCACCGGTATGATTCAAGTCTTTGACTTTATTGTTTATGCATTGGTAGAACCAGGAGAGATCATATCTTTGCCATGAACTTAGATATTATCCCTGAGCAACTTAGTGAACCATTCAGTGTTTTTACCCCTGTTCTGTTCTAGCGAAAAGGGTTATTGTGATTATCATATTTCCATCAATCACAAGAACACCATGGATGATTTGGTTGAGTTAGACATGGTAGACTTAGATGTCATTCTTGGTATGAATTGGCTTCATGCCTATTATGCATGAGTTGATTGTAGGACTCGAGTAGTTAAGTTTTAGTTTCCAAATGAGCTAGTCTTAGAATGGAAGAGCAATTCAACAGTGCCTAAGGTTCGATTAATTTTTTATCTTAAGGCAAGAAAGTTAGTTTCTAAGGGGTGTGTCTATCACTTAGTCTGAGTTAATGACTCTAGTGTTGAGATACCTCCATAACCAATATTTGAAGCATCAGTTTCAATAATTTTGGTCCATGCAGGGTTAGCAAGAGTTAAACAAGGTAAGGTTTTAATCCTTTGTTTAGTACTTCTAACATGCGAAGTAAGATTCTCATTCCAAGGGCAATTATTGCTCTTTTTTAATCTATCTGTCATAGGTGCGAAATCATTAGAAAGACTTTTATAAAAAAGAGGAAATGTAATTTAGACTTCCCAAAAATCTTTGTAACATAGTCCTGTCTGTTATAATATCATGAAACTTTGACGCAAAATCAATTGATCTCTGAATAGGAGTAATTTTTCCTTGACAAATTTGATGTCCTAGAAATCGAACATCAGTTTGAAATAAACTCATTTTTGATTTAGAGATAACTAAACCATTACGAATAAAAATTTTCTTGAAGATCTAAAGATGCTTAATATGAGATTCAAAAGTTTTTGAATAAACCAAAATATCATCAATATAAAAAATTATAAAATCCATATAAGGATTAAAAATATCATTCATAATTTTTTGAAATTTAGAAGGATCATTCTTCAGACCAAAAGGCATAACATTCCACTCGAATTGACCAAATGGAACATTAAAAGCAGTTCAATAAGTATGTTCCTTAAAAATTTGAATTTTCCAATAACCTGATTTTATATCAAATTTGGAAAATATATTAGCATCGTATAATCTGGAAAGAAGATCTTTCTTATTAGGAATGGGATGCCTTATCCATTTTAAAACTTTGTTTAAAGGTTTATAATATATTACCAATCTGGAAACACCTCTTTCTTGTTCTGCAGCGTTATTAACATAAAAGGTAGTACACGACCATGGAGATTTAGAGGGTTTTGTAAGTCCCTTTTGTAATAAACTATCAATTTCCTTTGTACAGAAATCAACTAATTCTGCATTCATTTGATAGGGGCAAGATTTTGTAGGAATATCTGATTCAGAAAAAGAATCTTCATAAGGCAAAGTCACAATATGCTTTTTTTTGTCCCAAAAAGCATTTGGATGATCTGCACAAATATCAGCTGCCATTTTTTCAGAAATTAATTTAATTTTTTCTTGTACTTTAGTTGATTGTAAAGATTCTGAAATATTCAGACTATAAATTTACATTTGTAAAGAATCAATATGTTTTTGTTTCAAATGAATTAAAGAGTCAATATCTCTAGTAAAAGGTTCAGTTATGAATTCAAAATTAATGGTATTACCACTATATTTTGCTGTAAAACCTTTTGCATTTAAGTTAAAAAAAGGGATATATAGCATTGATAAAAGGGGTACCAAGTATAATTGGTGGATATAATTGATTTTTAACCATAAAGAAAAAGTGAGGAATACAAACCTTACTCTGGCAAATACAAGTATTAGACAATTTATATTTTATGTCTAAAGCATGATTAGAAGCAGATTTAACAATATGAGTTGTTTTTTCAAAAAATCGTGAAGGAATTAATCCTTTTTGAATACAGCTAACATCAGCACCACTATCAATCATAGCATGCTTGAAACTTTAAAATCATTATTAATCAGAATGGTGCAATTGATATACCAACGATGAGCAGTGACAATTTGCATCATTCCAAGAAATTTAGGATTAGGAGATGTATCAATCTTTTCTTCTATAACAGCCTTACCTTTATCAAAAACACAAATATCCTTTTCATTTTCTAATTGAAAAATTCGATGATTATTAATCAACTGATTTTGTTTTAAAATTTTAATATCTTTCTTAAGGTTTCCAACTTCTAATTTTAAATCATCCAGAGACGTATCTCTGATTTTTACAATATCTTGCCCTTTCTTTTCAAGTCGTGAAAATACTTCCTGTAAAGAATAAGGACTAGAATTGTAAGAATTGTAATTGAAATCTTCAACTTCATTCTTCTTTATTTTTTCAAATTTTTTTGAAGAAGATGCTTTTGGAGAAGCCATTTCTAAAATCTTATTTCTAATTCAATAACATTTTCAGAAGAAATCATTTTAAAAGTTAATTCTTCAAAACATTGACATAATTTATCTAAATAAGAATCTTCCATCTGAGATTGCAATTTATAAAAATCATCTTGTCCGCAAGTACAATTATCACCTGGACAATTAACACATTTTTGCTTACCATTATCAACATGACTATCAGTACTATAATCTTAAGAATCACCAGAAGAATTTGAATCTGATTCATATAATAACTCATACAGTTTATCTTGAGTCGTTTCATCCAACTTCAAAGCTTTAAACTTATCGGCCTTACAATTTGTTGCAAGATGACCAAACGTCCACACTTGTAACATTTAATATTTTTCAAATCTCTCTTAGAGAAATTTCTGGCAGATCTTATTGCTTTTCTATGAGCTTTCTTTTTTTCTTTCTTTTCTTTGTATCGTTTTGAACGATGATGTGTTTTATGGTGTATTTCTTCACTTTGACCTGTCTATGGTTTAGAACTAGACAGTCCTTCTATTCCAAACTGCGTACAAAAATCTCCCAATTGAGACTTTTCAGACATTTGAGTTATTTTTATCTGTTGAGCCAACTTAAGCTCATTACAAAGATTTAATCCTTCTTGAGTACAAATCCCTATTAACTTTCCATAAGTTAATCTATCATAAAGGATTTCTGGTGGATCTCCTCTCAAAATTTTCTTAACCCTTTCAGAAAATAATGAAGGAAGACCATCGATAAATAGATTTTTCCAATAACTTGATTTACTTTAAGGTAGGTCCATAACTCTACTCATGAAAGTGTCCTTATACCATCGAAAATATCCCAAATGGTTACATTTGAGTCCATTTAATAAAGTTCGAATTGTCTCATTTTTATTGGAAAATCTTCCATTAAAATGTTCTAATATAGTAAGAACAAGAGTACAAACAATATCTTCAACTTTATGAGTTGTAATCTTTTCTACTGGTTTTCCATCTTCACCAGTAACTAGTTCTCTTTTAACTTCTTCTTTGTATGCATTTGTTATTGCATACTTTTCTTCAGATGATAAGAAATTATCCCACCATCCTTTGTGCTTACCTGTAAATCCTGCTATAATCATTTTACATATAGCATGATCAGTATTTTGATTCGTATGACAATAAATTGATGAGTACATCAACATTCGATGTACCATAATGGAAACTTGTCTTTCAGTCAAGGCATCCAAGTTCCATTCATATACCTCATTACCACTGTAAGATGTATTAGTTTGATTCCGATATCTTTCTTCAACTAACACATCTTGGGGAGTAGGACGAGGATAATAATAAGTCATCATTGAAGGGAGAGTTGCATAACCTCCTTTGCCTATAATCCTTTGCTTGGTATTATAACCAGTTTTGAATCTTCTAGCATTCACTTCCGAAACTTCTTGAGTCGGATCTTGAATACCGAGGAGTTGATTTTCTATCTTAGCAATATTTGATTTAGGAAAATCATTTGTAATAGGTTTTGAACTTAAAGCAGACAATTTTTTAACAATAAGATTTTCTAAATCATTAAAAGTTTTATCTTTAAAATCAGAAGTATCAATAGGACGCTAAATATGAGTAGGAACACTCAAAGAAATTTTTGAGTAGAAGCTTTATCTTCTTTCGGACCGTTTTGAAATTCCTTTACTAAAATAATTAATTCATCTATTTTTTTATCCAAAGAACTAATATGTTCTCCAAAAACTTTAACATATAAACTTAAATAATTATTTTGAGAAATAAGATTATTAATCTCATGAATAGTAATCTGGCCAACATCTGTTTGAATAAACTTTTGAAAAGCTGAAAAAGTTAACCCAGTATTATTTGGCAAAATAAAAGGAGATTGAGGAGGATAGATGACTTTAGTAATAGTTCGATCACTTTCTTTAAAAGTTCTTTCTATAACTTTGATATACAAAGGTAAATAAGTAGTTATATTCCACGGAGCAAAATAAATGATTTTATTATGTAAAACACAAGTTTCATAAAACTCTTGAGAAATATTATTTAAATCATCTTGACTATAAGTCTCAAAAAACCAAGTTCTAAATTGGTTCCATTTTTTATAATAAAATTCTTTTTGAATATGTTTTCTAACCAGGGATCCTGGACTAAAATCCAATTGTTGACTCATCATAATCAAATTTCGTTGAGAGCTGTTGATTTATCAACATTGAAATTCATTTTAGACTGAGTTGGATCTAATTCTGACAACTTATCAGTTGCTTGAACAATATTTGTTTTAGGGTCTATTCTTACCCTTTCAACCAATCCTTCACTCATAGTATCACTTAAAGTGTGAATAGATAAAGTTCTTCGTCTTGCTGATCCCTAGCTGGGACCTGCATAACTTATAGGAGAAATATGTTGAATTTCTGGTAATCTTCTATAACCAGAAAAAGATTGTCTATTATAAACAAGAGAATTATCAATGAATTCAATACAAATCTTACCATCTGGATTTTGAGTAATAAGAGAATATTCACTATTAGTGATATCTTCATAAACCTGTCTTTGAGACACAACATCATTTAAAATCCATTTATTAGGAAAATTAATCTCATCCCATTCAATAGGTCTTCTGGTAGTAATCTTAGATTTAGTAAAATAAGTTTCAACCAGAATAGTCTCATCAAAATTAAGAGTTAAAGATTGCTCAGTAGTTTTAACCACCTGCTTAGTAGACAATTTGTTAAACAAACTATAATCATAAATTAATCTTGTATCCACTTTAGAAATACTCCATTTGTTTAACAAATCAAGGTTTTGAGGTATATCTACCTCTTCCAATTTAGTACTGTTGTTGTTGTTGTTGTTGTTGTTGTTGTTGTTGTTGTTGTTGTTGTCGTTGTTGTTGTCGTCGTTGTTGTCGTTGTTGTCGTTGTTGTCGTCGTTGTTGTTGTTGTTGTTGTCGTCGTCGTCGTTGTCGTCGTCGTCGTCATCGTCGTCGTCGTCGTTGTTGTGTTGTTGTGTTGTTGTTGTTGTTGGTGTTGTTGTTGTCGTCATAAGATAATAGTAATAATAGTAAAAATAATAATAATAATAATATAATAAAATAATAATATAGTAATAATAGTAATAATAATAATATAATAATCTAATAATAATAATAATAATAATAATAATAATAGTATAATAATCTTTATAATAACAAAATACTAATATAATACTAATAATAATAATAATAATAATAATAATAATAATAATAATAATAATAATAATAATAATAATAATAATTTGTTTGAATATTCGATTATTGTAATTTAAAATTTTCATTGATTGAAAATAGTAATTTATGACTTTGTTGAAATTCGGCTAACTACTAATTAAACACTTACTGATATGTTATAATTGCGCGAAGGAAGGACAAATTCAGTATTCTTCGGATAAATTTTAATTAATCACGTCCTCAATACAAATATTGAATATTAAAAAAATAAGAGTCAGTGGAAAAAAAGTTTTTCATTTTCAAGAATAGATTTTATAAAAAATTGAACGCAAATTTTTTAAGAAATTCCATTGATGAAAGGAATAGGAAAAGGGGGAGAGGCACGCCAAATACTAGCATTTTGTTTTTAAATTATTTATTAATCAATGGTCCAGAGTTTTTTAGTTGTTAAATAAGATAATATTTAAGATGGTCACTAAATTCTCCATTATTTTCTCATAAAGTCACTCAATTTTAATTTATAACTCAAAACTCAGTCAATTAAGAGCTCTTTACACATAAAATCACTCAATTATGGTTTTCCCCCTCAAAATGTCATTGAACTTGAATAACTCAAATATCACACAACTTTAATTTTCACAAGATCTAATACTTTTGGTTTTATAGTTGACAAAAATAAACATTGATCAAGTACATTTATTTATACTACACTAATAGTGAAACACCCTTCAAGTATGACATTGCATATTTTGACTTTTCGAACTATAATTTTACTTACCACTATTTTGCAACTGTAAATGACTTTATGAAAGTTTCTCCAATATTTGTACGATTTGTAAGAAAAAGATTTCAAGTCTAACTTTATATGCAAATGTATTTATTAATTTAATATGAGCATTATATTTTTAATAAATGTTTAATCTCTTTTGTGATCGAGCTAAAAAAGGATGTAATTTATGGTCTTAAACAAAAGATATGTAAAATGTATCATTTATCCTTTTATATCATGCTCTTAAACATGACATGCAAAACGTAAACTTATAGAATTGTCAACAAGAAAAAAGTCACTTTTAAAAACTGACTAATATGAAAAATAAGATAAATACTATGAAACATATACAAAGGATTAAGTAGCGGAAACTTTGCTTATATAATTGAGCAACTTTCACATATAGCAAACAAAAAATTCATATTTGTATGCTATAGCAAAGTTTGCATAATTGTGCTCATAACAAACATATAACTGTATAATTCACTATACATATACAATTGTATAATTCGCTGACCTAAATTGTATAATTCGCTGGCCTCGCTATACACACACAATTGTATGATTTGCTGGCCTAAATTGTATAATTTGCTGGCCTATTTCGCTGCAATTGTATAATTCGCGGGCCTGTTTTACTGCAATTGTACAATGTGCAATTGTATAATTTGCTGGTCTATTTCAATACAATATGTGTATAAGATTTGATTTGCATACAATTGAATCAAAGAAAAATGTTTGTATATTGTATAATTATAAGTATATAGGAAGAAGATATGTGTTTTTCTCTCGCTTTACACAAAAATAGAAACATAATTTATAAACTTATGTTGTATAAAGCGAGAGAAAATTGTATTTCACTGCACCTTTATAATTCGCAATTGTATAATTCGCTGGCCTTTCCCGCTGCAATATTTGTATAAAATTTGCATTTGTATACAATTGAATCGAAGTAAATTTTTTGAAAATTGTATAATTAAGTGTATAGCACGAAGATATATATTTTTGCATGTGTATATACAATTTTCTCTCGCTTTATACAAAACAAAAATACAATTTATACACTTCTCTTATGTAAAGCGAAAGAGGCGAGCTGTGTGAGAGCGGCGATCGAGAATGGGAGAGTGGCGAGCGAGAGTTTTGGGAGAGAGGCGACTGACCAAGTTTGGCAAACGTTTGATATGGGGCACTATTAAATAAAATAGTACCTACTCCATTTATTTTAAGTTATTAGTTTGCTATTATATACAATTATCCCTAAATAATTAGTGTAAATATTTAATGGATGATAGAGTGACCGTTTTATCAAAGATATTATCATCAGTGTTTCATGTGTTCTTTTTGTAACCATTAACTGTCATATAAATACAACTTGGCTTTTGGTGTATTTCTTTAGATTTTATAATACACATAAGTAATAATTATAAAGTCTCACTCCGTGATGAATCCTATATGAAAAAAAGGTTAATACTATTTTACGCGGCATCAATTGTTTCTCTTTTTTTTTTTTTTTGCACAAGTTGTGCATGCCAAAAAACTTGTATAATATTTAAATATGAAACTATTGAAGTGTCTAAGAGTGTAAAGGCTTTCAATGGAAAATAAATCTCTTTGCTTGTTTTTTTCTTGAACAACATAGAATAACAATATGATAAAATAGACGCTTTACTTATTCCCGCTTCTCGTGATTATAAATTATGGTAAAATATCAATAATTGTTATAAGTTAAGTATAACAACTGAGATAATAATAAATATGAGAAATAGTATGTGTAGTATTTTCTCACTTACTTTTGTTACTTACTTTGTTACAAGAATAGGGTATATATAGTTGTCTACAATTATGCCCTAAGTGCGATACATATATATCTTCTTGCCATGTATACACGTTGGGCACCAAGTATATTAAATGGCTAATTAGTATACACCACATAGCATTTTGTGTATGCCTTAATCTTACAGCACTTAACATATTAGTGTGGACATTCAATTTACAAACACCCCTCCTTGGATGTCCATATAAAGAAAAAAATATAGTGAAAGAAAAACATTATTAATACACATTATTTGTTGCCTCATTAAAAAGCTTACTAGGAAAATTTAGTGGGATAAAATCTTGATTAAGAAAAAAAAGAGTGCAACATGTATTTTCTCCCCTGATGAGATCATCATCTTCTCAAAGGGTGAAGATTGTACTGCCTTGGTGAACATATCTGCTAAACTATCACTGTAATAAATTTTTTGAAGAAGATCGTTAGTGAAAAAGATTTTCCGTGAAATATGTTTTGTTATGTCTCTTTGATGTATCCTCCTTTTAGTTAAGACATGCATGCAACGTTGTCTTCATAAAATGTCGTTCTCTCTTTAAGGAAGACCACATGTTTCCATGATGTGTTGAGTTATTGTTCAGAACCAAACACATTATCGGCTAACTTCATATATGACTATTATCTCTGCATGATTTGAAGAAGTAACAACCGTAATTTCTTTTGTTGAATATCATGATATAGTTGTACTTCCATATGTAAATAAATAACATGTATGAGATCGACCTCAACGTGGGTCATACGAATATCCTGTGTCTGTATAATCAATTAATTGGGAATTGGATCATTTTGAATAAAATAGTCTCATCCAAGATATCTTAGTATATGGTCTATACAATTTCAATGTATCTATGTTGGGAAGAACTAAATCTTGCTGATAAATTTATAAAAAAAAATATCTGTTTGAGAATTATTAGAAAGGTACATCAATACACCAATTGCACTAAGATATGGTGTCTCGGCACCAACAAGCTCTTCATCATTTTAATGAGATCAAAATGGATCTTATTAATATCAAGTGATCTTACATTCATCTAAACACTTAATAGATGTTCTTTATCCATGTAAAATCTCTTTAAAATATTTTTCAGTTATATGTTGATTGATAAATAAATATTCCATTCGAAAAATGCTCAATTTGCATACTAAGATAAAATTTTGTCTATTCAAGGTCGTTCATTTCAAATTCCCTCATCAAACATTCTACAATATTTGAAAACTCTTTACGAGTGATATTAAATTCATCAACCTATACAACTATTATAATAAATTTTGATCCAGACCGTTTAATAAATATGCAAGGACAAATTGGGTCATTCTTGTGCCCTTGCTTTAATAGGTAGTTTCTGAGGTGATCATACCACATACGTCATGATTGTTTCAATCCATATGTTTTTTTAAAGTTTCATTGAACAAATTTTCCGAGAATCTTTATACATTTAAGACATTTTAAATCCTTGAGAAATTTCCATAAAAATGTCGTTGTCTAGTGAGTCATGTAAATAGGTTGTAACGATATCCATTAAATGCCTGCCATATTTTCATGAACTGTCATATTTATCAGATACTTGTAACTGATTGCATCCACCACATGGGAATATGTTTTCATATTATCAATGTCAGGTCTTTGTGATCCTTGTGTCAAAAGTCGTGCTTTACATATGATGACTTTATTTTTCCGATTTTTTCGCACAAAGATCCATTTGTATCCCACTGGATGTGTACTTTTCAGTGTACAGACTATCGGTCCGAAAACTTCGCATTTTTTAAGAAAAAATAATTTAATTTGAATTGCATCTTTCCATTTTAGACAATTATTCCTCATCTACATTCCTCGACAAATTTTGGTTCATTATCCTCATCTTGTTGCATTATTTCACCAGCAACAATATAATAAAAAATATTATTGACAGTTATATTATTTAAGTTTCATATTTTTGTCGGTGAGATGTAATCTATTAAGATTTCTTCATTATTTCCATGCATCTGAACCTCTTCCAAGCACTCGTAAATTATTATGTCTCTTCGCTCTTCTTGAGAAGGTTCTTTCATATTATGAACATCTTGATCATTTGCTCCTTTTCTTCTTCGAGGATTTTTATCCTTAGAACTGATCGTTCTACCACATTTTAAATGTGCTTTAGACTCATTTGAATTAATTTATTTTATCAACTAGAATAGGGCATTAGCAGTTGAAATATGAGATTTAATAACTCTTGATGGGTCAATGAATGCATCTGGCAGTATATTTGCAATATTTTACAAGTGAATTATCCTTTGAACTTTCAGTTCACAATATTTGTACGAGAATCTAAATTAGATGGTGATAATGCATTCCAATCTATCTCATTTTTAGCTGCTTATTTTCTCCCCCTAATGCTAAGTATTCATCAAAATAACAATAAGAAATATTGTTGTAAATAAAACTCCATTTATAGGTTTCAAATATTTTATAATAGATGGAGGTTCATAACCAATCTATGCCCAACCTTCTTTAGGGATCCATATTTGTACGTTGTGGTGGAGCAATTGAAATGTATATCGCACATGCAAATATTCTAAGATGGGTTCAGCTCCTGACCAAAAGCCAATTGTATTCAGAGCCTTTATGATAACTTGTGGGCCTAATCCACAAGACTTGTTGCATGCAAATATTCTGACCTCATAATGAAATGAGAAGTTTTGTTTTCATAAGCACTAATCTAGCAATTCATTGAAGATGTTCAATCAATGATTCTGCTAGACCATTTTGTGTATAAACATGAGCAACCAGATGCTTCACTGTTATCCTAGTTGATATACAATAATCATTCAAAGCTTTGGATGTAAATTCACAAGCATTATAAAGACGAATTGTCTTAATTGCATAATCTGACAATTGTTTTCTTAACTCTATTATTTGAGAAAATAATCTTGCAAACATCACATTGCAAGTCGATAGTAAACTCACATGTGACCATATTGCAGATACATCTACTAAAATCATATAATATTTAAATAGTCCACATGATGGGTGAATAATCCACATATATCACCCTACATACATTCCAGTAATGCTAGAGGTTCAATTCTCACTCTCATTATTGATGGTCTAGTAATCAACTTGCCTTGAGGACATACAATACAAGTGAATTTTTTAGATTTAATAATCCTATGGTTCTTCAATTAGTGTCCATGTGAACTCTCAATCATTTGCATATGATGATACAATCAGGATGGCCCAACCTGTAACACCACAAAAAAAAATTCAAACTAAGACTCAAACCATCCTTCGAAGTGAGTGAGATTTTTTCCAGTAAATTTAAAATTTCTTGAGTGTTAAGGTCACTAGATGTATCAATTTAAGTTCCAAGAGAAACTAAAGAAAAAAACATTCAAGTCATTCTTAAGTTTTCTTAAGTTTTGGGTCAACTTAAACTTACCACAACTTTTAGTACAAAATGAGTTAGGAGACCCATAAGATGTTATATCAAATACCTTCGAGTCCTCTTTCTAACGCCACCGAGTTTTCTCTATTACGAGCGTTGAGTAAAAAGTTATGACTGATTTACTAACGACGCGTAAATCTGGCAGCAGCTCCGCGATGCGGAGCCAATACGAACCTCACTGCCCTATAGAAAGTAATTTCAACTCCCAACTCGTTTTATTTGTTTTTCTAGGGGCATTTTGGTTCTAAAAATCTGTAGGAGGTCATCTAAAATGTCCTCAACGTGTAGAAAATCAAATTTTCACAAATCAAACCCTCTCATTCATTCCAAAGATTCTACGCTCAAGAAAATCAAGAAATGCTAAGGCTAGGTCTATCTGCCCAGATATTACTTCAAGTTCTTCAAGAAGATGGTTCAATCAGGTATGCAAGCTTCCATAATGTTTAGTTTGCTCACCCACACACCAATCATGTTAATTTTAGCGTTAAGCTCATTCTAGAAAGTTGAAAGTATGATGTTCTTTAATGATGTTCTTAAATTGGCTTTAGTTCTTGAGTTTAGATGAGATTGCTGAATTCTTTATGAAAGCATTTCGCTTTTAGAGTTTTTTTTTAGTAGATTCTTGTGTTCATCTGTTGGATATCTAAATCAAAAGAGGGATTAAGAAAAAGAGTTGAGTTTAGGTGAATTGGGGCTAGAAAATGAAGGAGGAAAAGTCGAGCAAATTCTGTCACACAAGTCTGTGTCGCCATTTTGCTCCCCTAGTGACCAAAATTTTTCTCCGTGTCACGATTAGGACGCAGACTCCGCTTTATCAAAATTTTATTTCGTGACGAAAGATTTTAATGCAACTCCGCGTTGCGGGCTTGTTTCAAGACGGTGATTTCGTGACCTCTTCTCATGTTTAGCTATCTTAAAAAATACTCCTAAACATCACAAAATCTTTCCTATCAGAAATTACATCCTTGAATTCATAAATCACATTAGAGGTAGTGTTAGGATTTAAGTCTTGAGAGTTCTTTCAAATATTTTTCAAAAAACCCCTTTTCAGTCTTTTTGAGGAATCTTCTACAAATTCTAATAACTTGTTCGAGCAAGTGAGTAAGAAAAATGAGGAAAGTGTCTTCATGAGCCTACCTTTCATCATGAGATCTTTCTTGTCATTAATTATAAGTCTTGAATTCATAATTCACATTCAAGGGAGAATTCGTAGTAGAGTTCAACTGTGAATCTTTTGAGATCATGTAACGACCCGCAAGTACACCCTAGAAGAAAGGAGCACTCTTGAGTCGTCACAAGGCGTACTTGACCCTCAGAGGTCTTATGCAAGACTCTTAGCTATAATTCATTACATAAGATATGAAAAGTAGTGCGTAAATAAAGCCTTTCACAAGAATAATAATAATAAGCTTTTATAAAATGCTAAGGAATAAGTCTTTTTGTCACAAGCCAAATTAAAAACACAACTTAAATATCTTAGGGTCACGACGCTTTACATTGAAAGACAATACAACATAAGTCTTAAAGAAGAAACTAAGAAAACATAAAATATGTCCTCGAATGTATAAGGACATATCGAGTCTTGAGAGAGTCAACTTCCCTAGCTTTGGCTTCTAGGGACCTTCACTTGCCTTTAACAATATACTTATAGAGTACATAAAATTATGGGGTTGGTACAAACATTGTACTAAGTATGACATTATGCAAAAACACATGGAAAAGGGGACATTTTAGTTGAAGTAAAACTTTTATGCTATTTAAGTAAAACCCTCATGAATATAGTAATAAAACAACATGTAAATCATCATTTAGCACATAAGGTAAAACTTCCATAATTTTAACACAATAGTACACTTTACAGTGAACTCATTTCAATTCATCTTCCATTGAACTCATTACCCTTGATGTTTCCCTTTCAAAATTTATCCTAAGACTCATTAAGGTAATACATGAAGAAACCGCCCGTACAATCTCTTTAACACACAACTAAGTGATTCCTAAGACTACCAAAGATAGGCATATTTCATCACTCTTACCAAGCCAATATTAAGTATCAAAGACACTAGAGAAACATACTTCCATTTAAGAAATTCACATAAGAACCATTCTCCAAGACAACCCCAAAGTTACACCTAGTGCAATGTAAAATTAGCATCTCATACTACTACTCCCACCAAGTGCTCCTTGAGTATTCCCTTAGCTAGGCACATCACCTTCATCATTTACATAAACTTCATCATACAAGACATAACCTTAGCATGCTTCCTTAGCTAGGAACATCACCTTCATCATTTACATAAACTTCATCATACAAGACATAACCTTAGCATGCTTCCTTAATATTAGACATTAAGTCACGTAACTTCATTTACATCACATAATGACTCATTCATAAATTTCATATAAGGCCACACCAAGACTCCCTCTAAATGCCTAGTTATGCAATTGTTGATAGCGTCCCATACCACCACCACCGTAAGTAGTGCACTCATTAGAAGACTTAGTTCATTACATTCTTTTGTGGGGGCTAGCTTTAACCGACATAAACCATGAGAGCAAGACACGGAATCCCGGTATTAACCCATAGTGGATGAGGGAACCCTACTTGCCTAAGGTAGGGTCATTCTTGAGCCTTTTACATGGGGTTTCCAATAGCTACTCCCAAAAGGACGCATAGTTAAGGGTTAAGGAGATTGCTTCTAAGTAACTCCTTCTCTACTAACAAGGAGTACTCATCTCAAGAGATACATTGGATACAACATCTCAAATCATGAAGTGTATCCACCCCTTCTTCAAATCATCTCGGTGCTAAGCATAACTCCCCCATGGGGTCTTAACCTTTCATTAACTATAGGTTAAGGGATAGCTATTAAGCACCACATCTCAACTCATGAAGGTTACTTATCCCTTGAGGTTACTTTTTAACACCACAATTCAACTCACGAAGGGTATTCAACCTCCAACCTATCTTAGGAAGCTCTTGGGAATAGTGAGGTTGCTACTAAACACTTCATATAAACTCACGAAGAGTGTTCACCCCAAAATTCCCCTTTTCATACTATAGGAATATAAGGGATGGTCTAGACACTTCATCTCCACTCATGAAGAGTGTCTACTCAACAAATTTGCCATTTCATTCAAAACTTCATTCTTTCATTCATAGCTTCATTCTTTAATTCCTAATGTGTATGTGTACACGTGATCACACCTGTCACATAATCACCACATTCATATTTTGACTTCTAAGCATGATCACACATTCATTTATCATAGCTCACACACTATCATGTTTCACTCATTATCATGCTTCACATATACATATACTTCATCTAGACGTGATATCATCAAGTCACACCTTAACAACTTCATTACAGAACCACATGCATCTCATTCAATATCATCACTTCCTTTAACATGATATGCCTTAGAGTCCATAATCACAATATAGACATTCATATACTTCGAATAAACACCGCCACCAAATGTGGACCATAACACTCAAGCTCATGTCACAATAATAACTAAACAATATAACCAATTCACTATTCATGCAAGCTTTCATCACCTTTCCTCAATTAATCCAATAATTCATCACAAAATAGAATTGAAGGCAGTATCTAATCACCATATAATCATAAAGAAACCATAGTTCTAACATTATCTAATCATGTTCATTGAACCTGTTTCATGAGCTAAAAGTTGGAAATATGCATAATCATGAGTTCATTGGAGTTTTGACAATAAAATCATCAACTAACACTAAAAATACAATAAATCAATCCTTAAAACGTTTTCATGTAAAGACCCATGCTTAGAGTCAAAGATAGAAGAAGTTGTAGTTTGAAAACTATTTTTTGAAAACTCTTTGAGGTTGCTCCTTGAATGAAAGAAAGTTCAAGGATGAACTACAAAACCTCAATGACAATAAACCCACGAATGTTTGTTGAAGAAAACGTCCAAGACCTTCACTTCTAGACCTTCATTGAGTTCTACCTTCTATAGAGTTTGAGAGTTTTCTTTTTTGAGGGAAGGAGTTTTGATACTTGAAAAATGAAGTCAACCAAGGTATAGGAGTATTAACTCACTTAAAATACCCTAAATAACTCTAGAAAATTTTCATGGTTCATAAAAGACTTGGGGTGAATTTACTAAAACACCCCAAGCTCAGCCAAGACAACTTTTATAGTGATCAATTGACGGACCCTAGCTACGGGGCGTCGTTTAATCGATGGTCCGTCCTGCTTGGTCTTCATTTGGTTCAGAGGCTGCTTCCATGGGGAAAATCTCCCCACCACTAAGTGTGGTTCTACGCCAAAGAAGACGGGCCATCGACCAGTGTACGGTTCGTTGTTGATGGGTTGTTGATTGAAGCAGTTTTGGCAGATTTGTTGCCAAGTCGTGGGTCCTTCTCTAAGGCCCCTCGTGGGTCCTAGGTGGAGTAGTATCCGGATGCTAAACCCGTATACATAATCATATAGGTCTTCGGTTCCTCCAACATCAATTTGGACTCCAAAAAATTCACTAAACATGACAAGGCACACACGAACTCACATAAGTAGATAGACGCTAGTCGCCGAACGTCTTGGTCGTCCCTTGACGTTTGACCTCCAAACTTACTAAACTGACTTCAAACATTAAAATTAGCTATTTTAACAAATTGTTAACTCATTAAACACAATCGAATCTCTAGTTCAACTTAGTTCATTATGAGGGTCATTACATTCTCCCCCACTTAGAAAAACATTCATCCTCGAATGACACTAAACACTTTTTAGGACATCAAGGACTTAAATAGAAGCATATAACACATTACATCATGGTAAATAAGTTCATAGTCAATGAACAAAACTTACAAGGAACACCAAATTCATACCATTAAGCATTTTTAGCAACAAAGGCAACTTCTTGGAACAAATTCCATAATTGAAATCACACACGTATATATTCATTTTCTCTTCATTTATGGAGGAACTACGTTCTCCAACATTAGACATGCTCATCATTCCATTTCAATGCTCAACATGTAATAAATTCAAATCACACATTGTCACATAAACACAACAATCTTGAAGCAATATCATTAGCTACTCATTATCATGGAAAATAGATTAACTACCAATCTATTCATATAACCATGGTAACATAAAGAACATGCAAAACATCACATTATCAATGAAGATCATAACATAAGGAGATATGTAACTCACACTCAAATGCAAGACTCCAAAACATAACCAAACTATCTGATACGCTCCAACTTACTTCTCAAATAAGAAGGAAAGCGGTTGTATCAGGTAAAGAACCCAACTAATGAGGTTGGGATCGTTTCCACGAGGAAAATAGTTCAGACTTAACTTCAATCTATTATTACTACTATTTAGTCAAGTATTTACTTGGAAAGCAAAAATGATAAAAGGGGGGTTTTCTATTTATAAATAAATGAAAATAACTAGAAAAATTAAAGAAGACAACTAACAGCTTCAAATGATGGAGTTTAATTAATTATTAAAAGTAACTAGGGTTTACGTGTTCCCCTGAGGTTCATAACTTGATAATTCTAACTATAACAATTCTTTCCTAGTATTTTGCATGCAAAGTGATAAGTTATGTATTTCTAAATCCTTGGTCCTGCATCTAGAAAATTTCACTCCGCACCTTGGTCCGGCTACGTGTGTTGCTATACTAACCCTTACCTTTACCTCATATTAAGCATCGTATTCGATATTTGACTAAGTTATTACCTCGTACCAATCAATACTAGTCTATTAGATAGTACACACTAAAACTATGTTGATAATTCTTTTCCTATTATCTACCTCCTTGGTCCGGCAAGTAGAATTAAGGCGAGTTCTAACGTTGGCCATCCGTTAAAAAGACTTCTAAGCGAAAGAATTATCAATACATGCAAGACACTATTCTAGAATTGTTATTTTAGTTAGGTTTTACCTCATTATTGGCCTGTGGTTCCCACAACCCTTGTTATGGAGTTTAGTTTCTCATATTCATAATCACAATATTCAAATATATGATATAAGAATTCATGCACTTACTTCAATGAGAAAGAATAAAATCCAAAAGTTTACTTGATTAATCAGCAAAAATCACCAACAATCAATTAGTGCAATTAATTGAAGACTAAAGATTCTCCAAAAGTGTAATAATAATCACCAAGCCTAATCCACAAAAGAAGCTCAAATAACCAAGAGTCTAACAAAGGGTCTAAAAATAATCCCGAGTCTAACCTCAAAAATGAGATTTTTTGAACTATTTATAAAAAATAAAAACCTAATTAAATAAGGACTCTATTTGCTATAAATTTGTCAAAACGCGGCTGGGTCGACGGACCTCGCGACGGATCGTTGTGGTCACAACGGGCCGTAATGGATTCCATCGTCCCATACTTGTGCAATTTCTTCTTCTTGTCTCTTCATTACCGTCAAAGGCAGGTATGACAGATCATTATAGGCACAACGGTCCGTCGAGGGTCTCTGTTCCAAAACACTTGAACTCTTGGAATTTAGGTACTGGGACTACTTCTCTGATCTTCATGACGAACCAGCAAGACGGACCGTCATGACTATGACGGCCCGTCACGCACTCCGTAACCCCACACTTGGTCAGAATTCCCCATCTTCCTTCAACAGCTGCAGTACGATGCCACCTACGGATCGTTACAAGCTCCGTAGGTGGTAGTTTTCTGCATTTCTTGCTCAAAAACCTCCATATTCATCTTTTAGACAGATTTCCTGCAAATAAAGAGAAACTTACATTAAAATTAGTAAAAAAAGGCTTTTGGACACATTAAACCTAAGGAAAAAGTATTAAAAATATCGTGAAACCACGGTATATCACTATCCAAGATTTTAGTCTCAAGCTCGAGTAAGAATAGAAGGAAAAGATAAGGATATCAACTCCCTTACTACTCAAACCACTCTCCCCCACTTAGGGTAAACCCATCTAAGACAAAACAAACAACCATAAGGAATTTTGACTTACCAGGGCCTTCATTCCGGATTATCTCCTTTATACATTCTCATTACTTCTTGTTAGGATCCTTACTAAGCATCTTCAAGGTCTCATATTTCATAATCACACTATAACTCTAATAAGGTGGGAACCCATACTAACCTAACTCATGAACATCAAAACTAATAATCAACCTTCCTAGTCAAGCATAACACCCTCCTCTTAGGATTCAAGCTTATACAAACTCTCTTAAACTTCACTTCATTCAACTCTTAGGCACCACATAAATCAAACTCATGGAATAAAACTCCTTCTTTATCTTTCCACCCATTAAGGTAGATTCATTTTGGAAACCAATAATCTTGCTATATAGATTCCATCAATTGCTAGCATAACCTCACAACTACATTATTAGGTAAACATACTATCTTTCCTCCTTAGATTAAACCTACACAAGAACTACTATCCAATCACAAGGAAAACTATGAAACATTACCCACACAAGGGGGCAACCCTCAACTCTTACAAAATTACCACATTCCTTCAACACTCCTAAAATTTACACCTTAATTTTCTACTATCGTTGCACATAGCCATAAGATAACTCATTTTCCCCAAAAAGGATTTCACATTACCATTATACTCTTATCATGCTAAAACTACATCACCATACAACTCCTCATCATAATACCTCAAATCTCATAAATCACACATAGCCAAAATAGGCATCACATCACAATTCTCCAAATCCACCTTCTCATACACACACTTAGTCATACAACCACAATAAGCATCAAAATTAACCTTTTTCTCTCTCCATCCTTTCAATATTACCCCTTCCAAGTATTCACAACTAGAAGATTACCGAAAAAGCGAAACAAGAGAGAGATCATATGGAGTTAAGCTCTATGGAATGACACAAGAGTAATGAAGAAAGTGAAACTTTGATAATCTTATAGCTTCTCGCTCATGGATGTGGCGTGACTCACACCGATGAACAAGACTCTACAAGACGTGGCTTGTCAGACTTTGGACCCTAAACTTTTTCCTAAAACCTTATTCTCTGATACCAAGTTTGTAACGACCCGCAAGTACACCCTATAATAAAGGCGCACTCTTGAGTCGTCACAATGCATACTTTACCCTTCAGAGGTATTATACAAGCCTCTTAGCTATCATCCATTACATAATATATGAAAAGTAGCGGGAATTAAAACTTTTTCAAGAATAATAATAAGAAGCTATTATAAAATCCTAAGGAACAAGTCTCATTGTCACAAACCAACTTAAAAGACAAACTTAAATATCTTAGGGTCACTAAACTTTACATTGAAAGACAATACGTAATAAGTCTTAAAGAAGAAACTAAGGAAACATAAACTATGTCCTCGAATATATCAGGACATACAGAGTCTTGAGAGATTCAACTTCCCAAGCTTTGCCTTCTAGGAACCTTCACTTGCCTTCAACCTATACTTATAGAGTATAGAAAAGAATGTGGTTTGTACAAACATCGTACTAACTATGGCATATGCAACACATGTAAAAGGGCACATTTTAGTTGAAGTAAAGCTTTCATTCTATTTAAGTAAAAACTTCATGAATATAGTAACAAAACAACATATAAATCAGCATTTAGCACATAAGGTAAATATGTCATAATTTTAACACAAGAGTACACTTTACAGTGAACTCATTTCATTACATGTTACATTGAATTCATTACCCTTGTAGTTTCCATTTATAATGTATCCTAAGACTCACTAAGGAAAGACATGAAGAAACTGCCCATACAATCTCTTCAATACAAGCCTAACTAATTCCTAAGACTATCAAAGATAGGCATACTTCATAACTCTTAACAAGCCAACATTCAATATCAAAGACACTAGAGGAACATACTTGAATTTAAGGACTTCACATAAGAACCATTTTCCAACACGACCCCCGAGTTACACCTTGTGCAATGTGAAAGTACCATCCCTTACTACTACTCCCACCAAGTGCTCCTTGAGGATTCCCTTAGACTAGGCACAACGCCTTCATCATTTACACAAACTTCATCATACAAGAAATAACCTTACCATGCTTTTTTAACATTGGACATTAAGTCACATAACTTTATTTATATCACATAATGACTTATTCATACATTTAATATAAGGACACACCAAGAATTCCTCTGAATGTCTACTTGTGCAATGGATAGATGACATACCATACCACAACCACCCTAAGAAGTGCACCCTTTAGAAGACTTAGTTCTTCAGATTCTTTTTTTGGGGCTAACTTTAACCGACATAGACATGCAATCCCAATATTAACCCCTACCGGATGAGGGATCCTTACTTGTCTAAGTTAAGGTCATTTTTGAGCCTTTACATGGGAATTCCAATAGCTAATCCTATGCGGGCGCCTAGTTAAGGGATAAGGAGATTACTTTTATGTAACTCATTCTCTAGTAATAAGTCTCAACTCATGAAGTGTATCAACCCCTTCCTCAAATTATTTATGTTCTAAGCATAACTCCACCACAGAGTTTTAAACATTCATTTACTATATGTTAAGGTATAGCTATTTAGAACCACATCTCAGCTCACGAAGGGTATTAAACCTCCACGCTATCTTAGGAAGCTCTTGGGAATAGTGAGGTTGCTAATAAACATTTCATCTCAAATCACGAAGAGTATTCACCTTAAAATTATCTTTTTCATAAATAGGGTTGGTAGGGATGGTCGAGACACTTTATCTCCACTCATGAAGAGTGTCTACCCTACAAATTCCCCATTTCATTCATAACTGCTTTCTTTCATTCATCGCTTTATTCTTTCATTCCTAGTGTGTGTACATGTGAGCACACCTTTCACATAATCACCATATTCATAGCTTGACTTCTAAACATGTTCACACCTTTCTTCATCATAGCTCACGCACTATCATTCTTTACACACTATCATGCTTCACATATACATATACTCTATCTAGACATGATATCTTCAAGTCACACCTTAACAACTTCATAAGAGCACCACATGTATATCACTCAAAATCATCACTTTATTTCACATGCTATTCCTTTAAAGCAATAATCGCCAATACACACAGGTATACATATATTCATATACTTCAAATAAATACAGCCACCAAAGGTGAACCATACCACTCAAGCTCATTTCACAATAAGAACTAAACTATATAACCATCTTACCATACATCCAAGATTTCACCATCTTTCCTCAATTTCTCCAATAATTCATAATAAAATAGCATATAAGGAAGTATTTAATCACCATTTAATCATAAATAAACCATATTCCTAACATTATCTAATCATATTCATTAAGCCCATCTCATAAGCTAAAAGTTGGAAATATGCATAAGCATAGGATCATTAGTGTTTTGACATTATAAACATACAATAACACTAAAAATAACATATATCAATCCTTAAAACATTTTCATGCAAAAATTCATGCTTAGAGTCAAAGATAGAATAAGTTGGAGTTTGAAAACCCTTTTTGAAATCTCTTTGAGGTGTTTTCTTGAATGAATGAAATTTCAAGGATGAACTACCATACCTCAATGAGAGTAAACTCACAAATTTTGGTGAATAAAACGTCAAAGACATTCACTTCTAGCCCTTCCTTGAGTACTAGCTTTTATGGAGTTGAGAGTGTTCTTTCTTGAAAAAAGGCTTTTTGATATTTGAAAAAATGAAGTCTAACCTAGGTCTAAGAGTATAAATACACTTAAAATAACCTAAAGACCCCTAAAAAAACATCCATGGTTCATAAAATACTTGGGATGAATTTACAAAAACACCCTAAGCTGAGACGATATCTAGACATCTTTTACAATGACCAATCGACGGACCCTAACAACAGGGTGTTGTTTGATCTACATGCTTTTATTCAGAGGCAGATTCCATGTGAAAAATCTCCCCACCACTAAGTGTGGAGATACACTCAAGACAGTGAGCCGGAGACCATTGTACGGTCTATTGGAAAGGGGTCATCGATTAAAGCAGCTTTGGGAGCTTTGTTGCCAAGTCTTGCGTCTTTATCCAAGGCCCCTCGTGGATCCTAGGTGGAGTTGTACGCGGATGTTAAACCCTTATACATGGTCATCTATATCTTAGGTTCCTCCCACAACAATTTGGACTCCAAACAACTCCAAACATACCAGGACACACAAGAACTCACATAAGCACATAGACGTCTAGTCGTCGAACGTCTTGGTCGTTCCTTGACGTTTGACCTTCAAACTTAATAAAATGACTTCAAACATTAATGTTACATATTTTAACACATTATTAACTAATGAAACAATAGCGAAGAAGTATTTCAACCTAGTTTATTATGAGGGTCATTACAGATCAACTATAGATTTGGACTATGTTTTAAGGAAGTAAGTCAGAAAATATAAAGAGTCATATACATGAGTTTACATATAGTTATGAAGGCCTTCAAATTTGAGTCATTCATGCTCATAACTTCCGCATGAATTTCATAAATTGAGTATAATTGATAAGAGTAGTATCTTCAAGTTCTAAGTCTTGGGTATTGAGTTCCTAATCCCCTTAGAGATTATAATTATAGTCATGTGAATATATACATGTTACCCATGAAGTTTTGAGTTGAATTTTTCATGACAATAATTTGGCATGAATCCTACAAGTCGGACGATCTACAAATAAGAAGTGTCTTTGATCTTTAAGTTGAGTAGTTCATGCTCATAATTCCACATTAACCCTCCAAGTTGAACATCATGAACTTATCCATCAACATGAGATCAACAACCATAAATCCATAATCCAATTAAAGTAATTTAAGATCAAAGTCAAGAGAAGTTAAGAGTCAAGTCTAGAAGGTAAGGGCAAGTCAAGTAAAGTTACCAAAGTTTTCAAGGGTCTTTTACATAAGTTTTAACTTTGTTTTAAGAATAAAGTTTTGAGTGCAGTAATGAGTAAAGTTGTAATTGTCTTATTACAAAATATATGGTGACTATGCATTCCCAAAGGCGTTTGTTAATGTTTTCACGTTTGAATATGAACAGAAACTGAGATTTTTAAAAGATCCTTTGAGCTAATTTTTCAATAAAGAGTCTTGGAATACTTTTCAGAATAGAGTAATTGCTTTCTAAATGAAACAACAGAGGAAACTGAAATATCTAAGATAACATTTGAGCTAAGTTTTTGAGAAATTATCTCAAATCATAAAAGAACTATGTTTTTAAACATATTGAGCTAAGTATATTTGGGAGTAGTATTGAGCACCGATAGGGGATGCGAGTTCATATTCAACTCAAGTCTCCATGAAAATCATGTATCCACCATGGGTAGAAAAGGATCATAATTTTAGATGAATTCTTTTCGCATAGACTAGTGGATCACTAAGTTAAGTTACGTCCTATACTAATGGCAAGGCATAGGATTGTTCTTGGCAGCTTGAGGTAAAAGTGTTGTATCATAACTATATCTCTTAAGTGATGGTTGTCAGTAAGAGAAACTCCCACAGAAGTTATTATATTTTTACATACATCAGTTAATTATATTTTTATATACATTTCAGAGTTATGTTGTATCCTTGTTATATACACAGAGTTGACATCATGTACCTAAATGACGCTCATTTATATTTCTCTTGTTTTAAACTATTTTATATTGAAATGAGTATAGTTAAGTATCAGGATGAGTATTTCCAGTTTAGTACCTTAAGTTGAGTATCTTAAGTTGATTTGTGCTTCATTGAGTCGAGTATCATATCTTTTAATTTAAGTATCTAATCTTTGAGTTCAGTATCTACTGTCTGAGTTGTGTATCTTATTTTGTAGTACTTTTGAGTTGAGTTAGTTGAGTAGATTTGAGTATCCCTAAGTATTCCTTAAGTTAAGTAAGTTTTAAAAGAGGTAAGTATGTTTCAATATTTATGAAGTTCAAGCTTATGTTATTCCTTAGAATTCCCCTTACATACTTGTACATTCCACGTATTGAGCCATTTGGCCTGCATCTTCTGATGACACATACATAAATATTCAGGATCATCAACAGGAACTTCATTTATACATCTGAGAATTTGAGTTAGTTATGGTGAGCCTTTCTGCTTCTAGAGGATTCCATTTACTTTTATTTTTAGTCAAGATGTCGTGGGTCTTGTCCCGACTTCCATAATTTAATGTATGAGGCTTCATAGATAGTCCGTGTCATTAAGGAGTATGTATTAATCATTCATTTTATTAAATGTTTTAAGACTTGAGTTGTCAATTTTATGGCGAATTAAATATATTATATTATTCATAATTTTATTTTGAGTTAAGCATTTGTAAAGTTGAGTTCATTGAATTTTCATTTCATCTTTAAGATTTTGTATTCTTAAGTTAGTCTTTTGCTTCTAGTTAGACATAATGAGGGTTCGCTTAGGGACCAACACGATCGAGTGTCGGCCACGTCTAGGGTGTAGACTCGGATCGTGACAAACTTGGTACCAGAGCACAAGTTCAAGTGTCCTAGGGTGTCTATGAAGCCGTGTCAAGTAGGATATTGTTTACGGATGTGAGCACCCCATTTATATAAATGAGAAACTACAAACATTTACGAAAAGCTTCCCCTTCTTTCACACTCTTAACCGTGCAATAGAGATAAGTCATAGAGATCTGTTCTAACTCGTGCTTTCTCAGATTCATTCGACTACCCATCATAGTAGAGGTGGTTGAAAAGTAAAGTGTAAAGATCCTTATGGATGAGTTGTTCTTAGCTAGAATCTTGAGAAATTCATGAGACTCCAGAAGGGTTTAAGAGAAGCCTAAGTATAAGCGAAGTATTAAGCTTTAGAGGAATGCACCCATATTCATGTGAATCATGTGTTTGAGCTAAAATGTGATTTTTACTCTTTTTCTTTAATCTTGTTTAAGTTGAGATCCTTATGAGAAAGTATGTTACGAGGTTAGGTAGTATTTTAACCCATAAAGGTAGCATGTGCTATGAAATCATGAGTAGTAGCAGCGAAAGAGGCTAGATTTAGAGGAAAGTATGTAGAGGTTCAGCAATCTAAGTATGGGAGATAGTGTTTTGACAAGATATGTCATTCCAGTCTGAACCTAGTAAGATACTAATGAAGACTTCTCTCTTATGCGTAGACTAAGAAGTGAAGAGTTGTGAAGATTTCAGGATGGGAGATAGAGTAAGTGTTACAAGTCAATATGTGTTAGATTATATCTTAACTTAAAAGGGGTTATGATGATGTGTCATTGTACTAGTAATGACTAAGTATAAGTAGTGAATATATAGAAGAGCAAAAGTATTCAAAAAGTGATTGGTCAAATCTAGGCTTATAAATTTTGAAAGGAGAACCTCATGGTATTCAGAAGATGATAGAGTTATTTGAGAGATAATACACCGTGAGCAAGTAGTAATTGAGTTGTGAAGTTGAATGTTATGGTAATTCGAGTATGCAGACTGAGAGGTAGGGATGGACTAATTGTCATGAGGTCCTAGTGGAAAAGTGTATTTTTCAATTTCCATAGTATTATTGAGGTATAATATAGTAAGAGAGCATTCATATTGATATTCGGAGTTACTAATAAACATTAAGCTTGAGTTTGAGATGAGTGTCATGATAAAATGAATGACAACATGAGGGTGATAATGTTAGTCTTGAGATTTGATATGGTAGACTTGACATATAATAGGGGAGGAATTGAGATGGTTGTTGCAATTAATTCAAGTAGTGGAGACCCTAACCTTTAGATAAGGGCAGGGAAGTGTGGCTAAGTCACAACAGCATTTAGAGAATAAACACCAGTTAGAGATATGCAATAGATTTATAGCTTACAAGTGCTAGCATTGTATCTAAGGGGGAGATGATAAGATGATAAATCAAGTCAGTTGTTTAAGAGTAAGATAGTAATGAGTTCCAATGAATTTGAGGGATATTTGTTCAGAGATCCATTTAATAATGGAGTTGTTAGAGTACTAAGCTTGAATGTGATGGTAAAGAGTAAGAGTTTCAGATGAGATTTCCTATAGAGAGGTATATAATCCGAACTTAAAGATTTGGGTTGATATTCAATATAGTAAGAGAAGACAATTAGACTCATAACTTAGCAAGAGAAACCTCATTCTATATCAAGTCCTGTCATCATTCGAGGATGAATTATTCTAAAGGGAGATAATGTAACATCCAAAAAGAAATTTGAACTAAGACTCGAACCATCCTTCGTGTTGAGTGAGATTTTTGCAAGGAATTTAAAATTTATTCATTGTTAAGGTCACTAGATATATAACATTACGTTCCAAGAGAAACCAAAAAAAAAGAGCATTCAAGTCTTGCCTATGTATTTTTCAGTTTTGGGTCAACTTAAACTGGCCATAAATTTTAGTACAAAATGAGTTAGAGGACCCATAAAATATTATATTAAAGCCGGTTGAGTCTTCTTTACAATGCCACCGAGTTTACTCAATTCGTAGCTCTGAGTACAAAGTTATGACTAATTTAATAATGACGCGCAAACCTGCCAACAGCTCCACGATGCGGAGCAAATACGGACCTCACTGCCCAGTGGAAAATAATTCCGAATCCCAACTCATTTTATTTATTTATATAGGGGTATTTTGGTTTTAATAACCATTAGGAGGTCATCTAAATTTCCCTAAACTTATAGAAAATCCTTTTTTTTTCACAAATCAAACACCCTCTCATTCACTCCAAAGACTTTATACTCAAGAAAAATCAAGAAACTTGAAGGCTAGGTCTATCTTTCTAGATTTTGCTTCAATTTCTTCAAGAAGATGGTTCAATCAGGTATGTAAGCTTCCATAATGTTGGATTTTTTAACCCACACGCCAATCATGTTAATTTCAGTGTTAAGTTCGTTCTAGAAAGTTGAAATTATGATGTTCTTGAAATTGGATTTAGTTCTTAGGTTTAGATGTGATTGTTGAGTTCTTGATGAAAGCATGTTGATTTTAGAGTCGTTTATGAGTATGTTTTTGTGTTCATGTGTTGGGTATCTAAATATAAAGAGGGTTTAAGAAAGATAATTTAATTTAGGAGAATTGTTGCTAGAAAACGAAGAAGGAAAAGTCGAGCAGATTCTGCCACACAAGTCCACGTCGTGGACTTCATCCCCCAGTGACCAAAAATTCGCTCCGCGTTGTGGTCAGGATGCAGACTCCTCTGTCTCAAAGTTTTAATTCCCGACCAAAGATTATAATGCAACTCCGCGTTGTGGACTTGTTCCAAGACGGTAATTTCTTGACCTCTTCTCACGTTTAGCTATTTAAAATACTCCTAAACATCATGAAATATTTCCTACAACAAATTACAACATTTAATTGATAAATCACATTCAAGGTAGAGTTAAGAGATATGTCTTGAGAGATCTTTCAACATTTTTTAGAAAATCCCTTTTTAGTCTTTTTGAGGAATCTTCTACAAATTCTATGAGTAAATTTTATTCTTGAGCCTACCTTTTCATCATGAGATCTTTGTTATTATGAATTATAGGTTTTGAGTTCATAATTCACATTCAAGAGAGAGTTTAGAGTAGAGTTCATGAAAGCGTTTGAGTTAAATTGTGAATGCTTTGATATCAACTAACGATTTGAACTAAGTTTGGGAAGTAAGTCAAAGAATAATAAGAGTTGTATACATGAGTTCCATATAGTTATATAGACCTTTGAGGTTGAGTTCTTCATTCCCAAAACTTCTGCATGAATTCCATAAGTTGAGTATCATTGAGAAGATTAGTATCTTTAAGTTCTAATTCTAATCCCCATTGAGATTACAATTCTAATCATATGACTATTACATATTACCCATGAATTTCTGAGTTGAATTGTTGGTGCCAATAATTCCGCATGAACCATATATATCGAACAATCTTGAGATAAGAAAGATTTTTGAGTCCTTGAGTTGAGTAGTTCATTCTCATAATTCTGCATGAGCTAGTATTCAGTAAAGAGCTTTTGAGTTATTTTGAGTAAAGAGCCTTGGGATAGTTTTCAGAAAAGAGTAACCGCTTTGTAAATGAAGAAAGAAAGGAAACTGAGATTTCCAAGATAGCCTTTAAGCTATGTTTTTGAGATAAGTATATTATTGAAGTAGTATTGAGCACCAATATGGGGATGCGAGTTCATATTAACTCAAGTCTCCATGAAAACCTTGTAGTCACTATGGGTAGAAAAGAGTCATAATTTTTAGATGAATCTTTTTCGCATAGACTAGATGATCCACTAAGTTAAGTTAGGTTCTATACTGATGGCAAGGTATAGGGTGATCCTTGAAAGCGTGAGGTAAAGTGATCTATCATAGCTTACCTCTTAAGTTTTAATTGTCGGTTAGAGAAACTTACACAGACGTTATTGTATTTCGATAACATTAATTAATTGTATTTTCATATACATTTTAGAGTTATGTTTTATTCTTGTTATATACACAGAGTTGACATCATTCTTTTAAACAAGTTTTATTTATATTGCACTTGTTTTAAACTGCTTTATATTGAAATGATTACAATTATGTATCAGGGGTTGGGTATTTCGAGTTGAGTACCTTAAGTGGAGTCTCTTATCCTTGAGTACGAGTTGAGTAAGCTGAGAAGTTTTAAATATCCCTGAGTATTCCTTGAATTAAGTAAGATTGAAAAGAGGTAAGTATATTTCCATTTCTATAAAGTTCAAGCTTCTGTTATGCTTTAAAATTTCCCTTACATGCTAGTACATTCTAGGTACTGAGTCATTTCACCTGCATCTTCTCCTGATACAGACATATATATTTAGGATCATCAATAGGATCTTCGTTGATACATCTGAGAGTTTGAGTTAGCTATGAAGAGCCTTCTTGCTTGTGAAGAATTTTATTTACTTTTTAGTTTAGTCAAGATGTTTTGGTTCTTTTCCCGACATCCATCATTATCAGTTAGAGGCTTAATATAGTTAGTATAGTTGAGTAGTCTGTATTAATTGTTTATTCAATTAAATGATTTAAAGACTTAAGTTTCTTATTTTATGGCGAATTGAATATATTATATTATTTTGAGTTTTCTTCTAAGTTAAAATTTTGTAAAGTTGATTTTATTGAATTCTTATTTAAGTTTTATGCTTGTGCATGCTTAAGTTTGTCTTCCTCTTGTAGTCAGCGAGGATGAGAGTTCGCATATGACATGTGTTTTGGCAATGCTAATACTTGTGCAGTATATGCCGGATGAAAGAGCGGTTAACTTTTCAAGTATAAATCTTTACCCCACCTTATCATAGTAATATAAAGATATTCATTATTTTCATCATTTGTAGTCTCAATATGATAGTCATTTTGACGAATGTCTTTGAATCTTAATAAATTTCTTTGAGACTTACTACAATATGATGCTTCATCAGTTACCAATATTGTTCCTCTAGTAAGTATTAAGTTAACCTTTTTGGAGCCTTTAATTAATTTTTTCACTTCCGGATATTATATTAACATTAGCCTCTTTGATAATCAAAGAAGAGAAATGTTTCTTACCTCTTAAAATAATGTGTTGTGACACTATCTAAAAGACATATATCATCAAAATTTATTTTTTATCCAATTAATGAATCATGTGTTTTCATATTCTGAGATGAAATTTTGTTAGAACTTCGTATGGATAACGTGTTATAAACTAAGAATAAAAAGTAAGATGATAAGGTAGATGACAAATAATATGTGTATTATTTTTTTTCACTTTCTTTGATACAAGAATAGGACTATATATAGTTGTACATACTTGTGCCCAAAGTGTGATACATGAATATCTTCTTGCCATGTGTACACTTTGGGCACCAACTATATCAAATGGTTGATTAGTAAACACCATATAGCATTTTGCGTGTGTAATCATTTTATAACACATATCAAATTAGTGTAGACATCCAATTTTAAACAACAATATTAGTATAGATGGAAAAGGTTTGAACCGAGAGAAATTATGAACTTATGACAATAAAATTTCTTATTAAATAGGTACTAAAGAAAACTAATAATGTGACCACTTTCGTCAATGTCTTTTTTTGTCAGACTATGGATATTAAATAATATCATGAATACGATTATGATTTTTTAGGAATTGTTAAAAGATAACTCAATAAATGAATAGAAGTTTTAGTCAAATATAATAATTAAAGTTGAAAAGAATATTGACTCAAGATATTATTGTTTAGATTTTAGGGATATTTAAAGATTATAATAAAGGATTTATAATTGAGAATTCATGATTTTTTTTTATATTTTAATGGAAATAAAAGGCTTAAAAGGGAGAAACAATACAATTATGTACAACAAAGTTGTAAGTTACTATATTTTATATTTTTATACCGATGAAAACAAAATTTTCATACAAATAAAAAATAAAGAGAAATCATAGGGAGAACATATAAAAATATAAACAAAGCAACATCATTTTTAAGAACTGAATAAATGAAAAATAGAAGAAAAAAAAATATGAACTCAGTGTACAGTCTTGTAAGCCCCTTGTTGAAATCCAATCTCACAAGATGAGCACCCTTCAATAGTCTTCATTTTGTTCTTTGAGTTAAACTAAAAAATGCATATAATAAGCAGCAAAAAATTTAACAATCTAGAAGACTAATGCGATCATTTCTACCAAGTGTATTTATAGAACTACAATATTAAATATCAAATATTTTATGGATATGACTATTCAGTTTTTCGGGGTAATGATTAAAAAAAGTTGTGGAAGCAACGAAAATAAAGACCATTAAATTTTACATGAAAGATATTTAAAGAAATGACATTTTAGTTTTATCACATTGCATATTCAATATAATTAAGAGATTTAAAGGAGTGATTCTTTTAGATTTTTATATATAATATAAATAAGGAAAAATAAAGAAAATCCCCCCAAAGGGAGTAAAAATAATTATATGTCTTGATCAAAGAGAGGTGTTACATCACTTTCTGGAGTACAACAATTGTTTGTGTGTGCCCTATCTGATGTACATATTTTTGTAATAGGTATATATTCAAGATATGAAAATAATTTTCATGCATAGACAAATAGTTATTCCTGTCATTTTTTTGACCGAATTGATTTTTTTAGTGACATGAATCCTTCAGATGTATGTTATTGTCATACGTACAAAAATAGTTGTTTGTTTGTTAAAGTTATAGGCTTTTCTGACCAACTTGTATTAAAGATTTCAATTTTGGTGATTGTAAGTTCATAATTCAAGCTTTCACAAGACCCAAAAATGGGTGTGATGATACTTGACTTATCCCAAAGATAAGTCAGCGTCATGCTTTATTATATAAATAAATATGAAAAAAATGGGAATGAAAAATCAATTAAATAAATGTGTGCATAACTTAATCAAATTTCTAATACTCACAAAACCTGGTTGTAACGTGTACAACTATCTAGTATTAGAATATATTTGAATGAAAATACAAGTCTTAAATGACTTTTTTTTTAGAGTACAACTAGATCATAAAAAGGAATAAGGGGGTTTGCTGAGATAATAAAGAAATACTTCAGAAATCTCCACATAAAGCCTCAGACGATAAAAGATGTGGCTTAGAGAAGAAGAAATGGGGGAGAGTATTACGATGATTTGGTCTCATAACCTACACAAGTCTAGGCACAAGAGGTAATAAGAAAAAATGTCTACTCTTATGATGCCTCAATCGAACCTCACTAACTACAACCTACACAAGATCAACCTTGGTTTTTGAAAAGAACTTAAGAGAGGATAATACAAGTTACCATCAGTTTGTAGTTTAGGGTTAATGTTACGACCCAGGAGTACTCCCAGGCGTAACATGGCGTACTCAACATCTTTGAGGTATTATACAAGAGTTTAGCAATCATTCATCGCATAGTCATAAAATAGTACAGAAATTAAAAAACTTTTAAATAAATCATAAGGCTTAGGAGCCAACACTTTTCAAAAGAAGTATATCAACAGAACCACTAGCCTCATATTGGCCAACATAGACCCAAAACTTTAAGAATCTCAAATTAGGGGGCACGACCCTTACATTGAAAGAAAAGTAAAATGTCTTATAATAATGTCTAAATGGAAAAGAAACTAGAATAAGAAGAATTGTCCTCGGCATATGAGGACATACCCAAATCTTGAGAGAATATCTAAATCCCAAGTTTCAACATCTAGAGATCACCTCACTTGCCACACCTACACTTGTACAAAAAGGGGCCAATATGGAATTAGTACAATTAAGCACTAAGTATGATGACCATGCAATAAATCATGTAAAAAAGGATACTTTTGTTGAAATACACTTTTCATGCTATTTTGATAAAGTCTCATAACAAAGTATAAAAGACAAATACAAGTCAATCATTAAAATACAAGATAATACACCAATAATTCGAAACATATGACCATATTCATTAAGTATACCATTTAAACATTTAGACAATATACATAAGGTTATCAAAAGACCCACCATAGTAAGACATGAAGCAGCCGCCCATACAACCCATTTATAAACACCTAGATGATCCTTAAGACTACCTTAAGTAAGGATATTTCCTTTCCAATTCTAGAGATACTAAAGGAAACATTCATACACATAAGGTACTTCACATAATGGTGTTGGAAGACCTAAGGAACCCACTCTAGTACCTTTAAAGCCTACTCATACCATGTGTAGATAACATCCCATTCTACTATCTACACTTTGTAGAATCTCCTCAATAGATAAAGTGTACATCCCACATGATGAGAATAGTCATTTAACTGACATAAAATAAACTAGATAGGTATGTAATCCGGTGTCATAAGACACCACACCGTAGATGGTGTTCTATATGCCAAAGGTATAACTAAGACATATCCCATGTAGGCACATGGTTTAAAGGATATCAAAAGGCTTCTTTGTACTCTAGTCTCATACTTGAAGTAGATCTACTACCTTAAGCATATCCACTTGGTGATTTGCCTTGGTTCTTATTGAGTAAGTTAATTCACATAAGAGTATTTTAGAAGGTACCATCCCTAAGCCCTACCAACTCACAATACCTGTCATGACCCTCAAAATGAACTAGGTTGATCTAGAGACATTAATTTGTTTTATGAGTTAATATGGTATTAAATGATGAATAAAAGATTTATGAGGCATTTTGAAAAGTTTGGAAGTGAAACGTCGAAGAACGACCAAGACGTGCCGAAACTAGGCTTGTGCGTGTGTTAGTGTGCCTTTGCATGTTTTATGTGTTGTTTGGTGTCTAAATATATAATAGAGTATCCTAAAATTTATATTATTGTTGTTAGGGTCGAAAGGTCCGGGAAAGACTACCCAAGGACCACTATAAGGGTTCTTGATGAGGACCCAAACATTTGGCATCAAGCTGTCAAAAACACTCCAACCTATGCCCCCCATTTACACCTAGTAGATGTATTTACGCCCCATAAAAAGGGGGAATGGATCCACATTTATTTGTGGGAGCTTAGACCCCAAATGAGGGGTCTATGTCCAAAGACACGGACAAGCAGGACGGTCCGTAGGTCAGGTGACTCCCCGCAACGGGTCAATCGATTAAACCTGCAACTTTCTGTAGTGATATTAGCCAAGTGAGGGGAGAATTGGGAAATTCACCCCACATTCCAATTAAGTCATGGGTGGTTATTTTTAGTGTTATTAGGTGTTTAAGGTTATTTAATAAATTAAATAGCTTTTTAATTCATAGTCAAAAACAAAACCTTTCCCTCCCTAAAACTCTCTCAAGATCACCATTGAAGAAGAAGAGAACAATGAGGCAGCTTCTAGGAAAAATTTCACCAAGGTGTCAAGATTAGATTAAAGCTTTAATAAAAGGTATGTGAAGATTTTTTGTCTATGGAGCCCCATATATATCCCTCAATTGTGAATCCAAGATACCCCAATTTAGATAGGGTTGTGATTACATTATGGGTAAGGCTTGTTTGTGATCTCAGTCTAGTGGGTAACATTAAATTATGTTTATATGATGATTGTTTGATGTTTTCATGTGGTTTCATTGATGAGTTCTATTATTTGATGGTGAAGGTGATTATGGTGGGGTTTAGGCCATTAGAGGCAAGATTGGAGGTTCTAAGTTTATCTTCTTAATTCAATTGTCTTGAATACTAATTGATCATAATTAGGATCATCTAGTTTTGAGTCAAACTAGACCTTATTTATTAGAATTGATCTTGAATTTTTATGTTTCAATTGAACCTTAAAGATGAATTATGGCTAGATTCACCTAGTATGAATAATGTGATGAGAAGAACTTGAGAAGAAGCCTATTACTTGAAAGTCTTGTAATCTACATATGAATGAGGACATAATGAGTAAAGACTGTGATCTTAGGTTGTTGTGTTGGCTGTAGATATAGTAAATTGAATGAATGAAAATGATAGAATCACTTTACCATTGGTAGGTTGTCAAGGATATCCCTCAATGAGAGAAAAGTGTTAATAAAGGCTTATCAAGTAAACCTTGGAGTATATGCTTTACTCCAAGTGGATATTCTAATGAAAAGGAGTGTCACACAAGAGAGGGTCCAGACTCTAATAGAAAGGAGATCCACACCTAGTAGATGTGATGACTATACAAGTTTAAGGGGGAACTCTTACGTAATAGAGTGTGTGTTTTCCCAAAGTTAGGTCTCATCAGACAAGGTCCTTCACGTAGTTGAGTTAAGGTTTCCTAGCAGAGGCCTTTATATCCTATGAACTAAGACATGCTTGAGAAACATCTCATATTGTTCAAAGCATAATGAACTAAGACTTACTTAATGAAATAACTCATATTGTTCATACGTGTTGATGAACTTAGACATACCAAAAGTGGTATCTCATAGTGTTCATGAGTGTATGAACTTAGACATACCCAAGGTGGTATATCATAGTGTTCGTGATTATACATGGATTCAGACATACTATAAGAAGTATCTCACAAGGTCCATGAGAATAAGGAACTAAGAAATACTTAAAAAAGTATCTCTTAGGGTTAAAACTAATAATGAACTAAAATGTGCTTGAGATAGAGTACTTCTAGGGTTCTAAAGATAAAGAGAGGAACTAGGTTCCAAACTAAGAAGTAATAGTAAGAGGACTTAAAAGTAATACTTAGCATGATTAGTATTATGTGGTGCTATGAGTGCATCGCACATAGTATGACTTATGATCACTAAAGAGAAGGCTTGAGGTATTTGACTAGATTTGCCTTGTACAGTTATAGTTGACTTGAGGAGAGAAATTCCTAGATAAGAGAGTTAAGTTAATAATGAGGCCAAAGGAGTGTGAGTATGACTAACATGACTTAAAGATATGGTTAGTGTGTGAAGTAGAATTGGATGCCTCACATACATTGCACAAGTGTTCATTGGGGTGATCTAGGGGTATAGTGATCGTATGTCATGAAGAACTTAGGTCATAATTATGAGATTGAATTATGATCAAGAATTACCAAAGATAGGTACTTAGCTTATGTAGTAGAATGGGATGCTACCTTGGCCTTGCACAAAGTATACTTGGAGGTGGCTTGTGATATAGTCACTTGAGTAAGAAGGAAAAATTGCTGAAGTATGGACTTATATATGCCTTGTGATTAACTACTATGCTTATGATATTCATGTTATGTTTATGATATTATCTCTTATGATTATGTATATTATTGACTAACACTTTGAGATATCTTATGTTTCATATGTTAGCTTTCATGCTATGGTACATTTTTGTACTAAAGCATATTTGCCTACATTCTAATCCAATGTAGGGTGTTGAGGATATTGAGTTTCTTTGAAGGGTAGAGTTTCCAACTCTTTCAAGGAGTGAAGATTTGATGAGTCCTCATAGAATTCGAGGACGATACCTTTATGTTCCATTTATGTCTTTCTATGTTTTAGACTTTTGTGGGTTGCGTCCCAAGACATTATTACTCATGTATTGCGCAGATAGTTTTGAAGCATATATTAGAAAGACTTCCATTACTATGAAAATATTTTGATATTATGTTTAAAGAAAAGTTTTTAATTCTCTCCATTTTTACATAATGTTATTTAATGAATCTAAGAGGCTTGTACAAGGCCTCCGAGAGGTCAAGTATCCCATGTTACTACTGGGGGGGTGGGGGTGCTCCCCTGTCGTTATAATACCGCTACCAAGAAGGGATCTACAAGGGTCTACCGATCAAGGTTAATTAGGATACCTCATTCCTGAAGTGGGTACATGCTAGATCTATTCGATTCACTTTATTATTAAGATTCTTTTAATATTCAAGGTTTGCACATTCACTCAAGGTTATAGACTCATCAAGAAGAGGCACCATTCTTAGGTCTACCGGTTCAAGACATACTGTAGAAACCTCATTTACCATTCAGGTATAAAGTAGGGATAACTAAATCTACCTAAACAATACACCATATCAACATATAGGGACTCTTCATAGTCTATCATCATCACGTACCAATATTTAGAGGAAACATGCATTCATTCACATTATCACATAACTTAATACAAGTTCATCTTAACATCATATAGTAAATTCACAATATGCCTATATTCCATATAACAATAAACCATCTTCAATTCGCATCATAGATCCATCTAGAATACAAACATAATAAGAATAAGAAGTAAGAACCTCCACTAGAAGTGGATTAAACAGAACCTCCACTAGAAGTGGATTAAACCATACAATGCAATACTACTATACTAAGAAATTGAATCAACTCACCATCCTTCAATATCACAATTAACCATTAATCAACTATCAATCATAAAAAGATAACATACCCTTTCTCATTCCTATAAGGTCAAGATCACCAAGCATCGTTACATCTACAATTCATCATATATAGAGATATTTAACAACAATGATCAATTCTATAAAACAATCTAAAATAATCACAATTATCATAACCTCATTATAAGCCAAAATTAACGAATTAGAGAGATAGTGGATTCATAGGGTTTTATCACTTATAATCATCAATTAAACCATAATATAATCATAACAGTTCGTTTGAAGCCATATGATGCAAGATTCCATGAGTTTGAGCAAGAATTAGGTTTTTTTTTAATCATCTTTTGGAAACTTGAAAACTATTTGAGAATTGGATTTAGAAAGAATATAACTTTTGATTAAGAGTCACCATGCCTTAGTATTGATCAGCCCAAAATATTGAAGAAGAAATCAATGTAAACCTTCAATCAAAGCTCCAAATGAATCTAAGCTTCCATGGAGTTTTGAGAGAACTTTTGGGAGAGAAGGGATTTGAGTTTCAAAGAATGAAGTCTAAGTCTAGGTTTGAGAGTTTAATCCAACTTAAAATACCATAAATAACCTAAAATAACGGTCCCCCCATTCATTTAGTCAAGGGTGGAATATATCAAACTACCCTTGGCTTTGACCGAAACTTGACAGTTTGCAGGTGACCGTTGACGGACACCATTGATGGACCGTCAATCAATTGATGCCCCATCCATCGGTCTTTCAGTTACAGAATCTCTCAGATAGAGTTAAAAGTGTATATTTATTATATCACTTAATACCTCGAATTTCAGAGGTGAGTAAATGTTTTTATAAAGTTTTAAGTGATTTAATTTCTTTAATCCTTTGTATCCAGCTGAGTTTATGTTTTATCTATTGTAGTTTTATCAGTTCATTATTTTTTATTCAACTATACTAAATACTCATACATTTAATGTACTAATGTCATTCAACATGCACCTTTTTATGATTCAGATACCTGTTCTTAGGATCCTCAATAAGTGTTTGTTCAGATCAATTCATCTGCTCGCCAACTTTTAAGTAAGACCTCCCTGTTTCTAAAGGGCTCCAATTTTTTGAGTTATTATAGTAATTTTATTGAGTCTAGGGTCTTGTTCGAAGACTCATCTTTGTATAATCAAGCCTTCATAAATTGACAGTTTGGAGAGTCTTGCAGCTTAAGATATTTTATTTAAAACTAATGTTTCATACATAGTACATTTGGCATAGTTTTGAAATTCAATAAACTTTTTTTAAATGTTTCTTTCACTTTGATGCTTATTTATGTTTGAGTTAGTCTTCTGCTTGCAGTCAGCCAGGATAAGGTTTTGCTTGGTGCCTGAAATGGTTCTCGACTGTCCAAACGTCTGTAGGCTCGAGTTGTAATAGTATGCATATCAATATTTCACTATATATATATATATTATATATATATATATATATATTATATATATATATATAGATATATATATAGGTATATATATATATATATGTATATATATTGTATATATATATATATATATATATGTATATATGTATATATGTATATATATATGTATATATGTCTATATATGTATATATATATGTATATATGTGTATATCTATATATATATATACGCATATACATATATATATGTATATATGTATATATACATATATATGCATATACATATATATATGTATATATGTATATATATATATAATATATATATATATATATATATATATATATATATATATATATAATATATATATATATATAATATATATATATATAACACCCATATTAAGTTCATCATTCATAAACTTACATATCTCCTACAAGGTTCATGTACATACCATAGCTATGTTCCATCGTCATAATCATCACTCTCCGTGTTATGAAGCAGTTGTTTAGGTTATGATGACACCAACTACATCCTATTAATGGGTAAGGCTAAGCCTTAGCTAGGGTCCATAAGCAGTGAGCTACCAAGTGGAATCTAACAATAAAAAGCAAAAAAGCTTCTACCAACCAAATAAAGGATAATCAAAACAAAAAATATAGGAACCATCCTAAGACCTAATATCAGTTAGTAGTTAAGAATCTACTCTAAAATAGAAGTACAAGGATTTCAGAAATACAAGGGAAGTACATATTGTTTATGAATACGCTATAAAAACTAAGCCTAGCCAAAAAACAATTTAGTAGCTCAGACGCCCGAAGCTCTCCCTAATCTCAGAGATCACAAGTTTTTTCTGCACACTCTAAAACAATGGTGATAACTCAAGTGCAATTTGTAGGGGTAAGAGGTGTAGTATGAGAACCAAAAAGGGTAATCGATAGGCAACGATCGAGTGAGCTAAAATATAGCACAAGCATAAAGAACAAGTAATAAATAAAATCATTGCACAAGTAACAAAACAATACATGCAAAAGAATAAAGGAAATAAAAAATAGAAATAGGAAACAAGGCGCAAGAATGCCAGTCAAGAACGCACCTGGATCACAAGCAAAAAACCTGATTGCAAGAAACTAAGACACCAAGTCAACTATCCTGTGTTAGGGGGACCCACAACCACAATTCTAAATTCAAAACCTCCTAGGTAACAAAAAAACAATAGCAAAGAACAAAACATAGTCAAACAAAAACCTAACCATAAAATTACAAGCCTAAAGGGTACAAAAACAAACATAACCCAACTAGCCCGCATAACCAGAGGGTACAAACAACAAAAAAGTATATATGTGATAGGCAATGCATATGAATGCACAGTGAGAAGCAAAACCATCACTAAAAATGTAAACCTCTTACAAAAGGTAAGAACCTTGAACCATGAGCATCAACCTCAAATCGAAAGAAACGACCTTGAACCATGAATAACAAATAATAGGGTTGCTTACCCGGTTAGTAAACTCCAAGGGCACTAGCAAGACCAAAAGAATGCATGAAAGGGTGCCCACACACCGATTAGTCAAGTAAAACTAAGCACATCCTAAATTCTTTAATATCTCAAATATAAAAAGGAACACATCCCTTACATTTGTGATCTCAAATATCAATGAGTAAAGTGATTCATGTGGTACAACTCTCATTAAAACTAGTTTAGAATAAGAATAGAGAAAAATAGTATATCATCATAAATGATATATATGCCAATGCATGGGCTTAGATTTTACAAATATATCCATGAAAATGCTCAAACAAGGGAATGAATGTCATCACCTTCAATTAAACAAGGTACTCAAAATAAAATAATTATACAACCGATTAATCTACAGTACAAAGGTAGAATGTTCTAATGTAGAATCCTAACGGTCCTCACCATGCCTCGATCCCAACAATCAATCATAAGCTCAATAAGTATACAACATGCCCATCGTTAAAAGCATGCAATGAGATGAAAAAAAAATATAAATTAATAAAAATGGAGCTAACGCAAGGTAAGAAGCCCTACCCCAATGACACAACTTCAGACCAAAATTGAGCACATCTAAGGACCAACCCACAACCTTGACAAGCCATTAAGGTGACAAGAATCATCGCACGGAAAATGACCCAAAATAATCCCTGAATGGAGAAAACTATAACTACGAGGCGATATAACACAATTAAAAATATCTAATGTCTATTCTAGTCTAACCAAAGTACGAATACTTCCAAATGATGATAAGAAAGATCATTTAAACCACAAGTGAAGCCACACTCTAAGCTACTGATCTTAACACCTCCAATAAGCCCAGGGATCTTATGGAATCAATAATTGATGGAATAACAAGAGGAAAGATATACAATCAATAATTACATGAAACCTATAGTAGGCCATATAATAGAAGATCAATCAAGAAAGTATATTGAAGCCTACCTCAATGCTAAACACAAGTTCTTCAATCCATGATACACTCAAACTTACTTCTCAATAACAAGTAAAGCGGTCGTATCAAGTAAAGAACCCAACTAATGAGGTTGGGATCGTTCCCACGAGGAAATAGTTCAAACTTAACTTCAATCTATTATTACTATTATTTAGTCAACTATTTCCTTGGAAAACAAAGATAATAAAAGGGGGGGGGATTTATTTGTAAATGAATGAAAATAATTAGCTAAATCAAAGTAGACAACTAACATATTCAAATATTGGAGTTTAATCAGTTAATAAAAGTAACTAGGGTTTACGTATTCCCCACAGGTTCCTAACTTGATAATTCTAGCTATAACAATTCTTTCCTAGTATCTTGCATGCAAAGTAATAAGTTATGTATTTCTAAATCCTTGGTCCGGCATCTAGAAAATTTCAATCGCACCTTGGTCCGGCTATGTTTGTTGCTATACTTACCCTTACCTTTACCTCATATTAGGCATTCTGTTCGATATTTGACTAAGTTATTACCTCGTACCAATCAATACTAGCCTATTAGATAGTATACACTAAATCTATGTTGATAATTTTTTTCCTATTATTTACCTCCTTGGTCCGGCAAGTAGCATTAAGGAGAGTTCTAACATTGGCCATCCGTTAAAAAGACTTCTAAGCGAAAGAATTATCAATACATGCAAGACACTATTCTAGAATTGTTATTTTGGTTAGGTTTTACCTCATTATTCGCCTATGGTTCTCACAACCCTAGTTATAGAGTTTACTTACCCATAGTCATAATCACAATATTTAAATATGTAATATAAGAATTCATGCACTTACTTCAATGAGAAAGTATAAAATCCAGAAATTTACTTGATTAATCGACAAAATCACCAACAATCAACTACAGAGAAAAGTGTGATAAACCAAAGTGTAAATATAAAAAATCCCCTCAACAAAGAATCTAACATAAAAGTGTCTAATAACCAAGAGTCTAACCCCAAAAACGAGGTTTTTTCGAACTATTTGTAAAAAAACAAAACCTAATCAAGGAAGGACTCTATTTGCTGAAAATCTTTCAAAACACGGCTGGTTCGACGGACCTCGCGACAGGTCATCGTGGTCACGACGGGCCGTCATGGAATCCGTCGTCCCATACTTTGCAAATTCTTCTGATGCTCTCTTCATTACCCTCGACGGAAGCTATGACGGATCGTCACAGGCAAAACGGACCGTCGAGGGTCTCCAACTACTTCTCTGATCTTCATGACAAACTAGAAGGACGGACCGTCATGACTACGACGGTCCATCACGTACTTCGTATCCCCACACTTGGTCAGACTTCCCCATCTTCCTTCAGCAGCTTCACTACGATGCCACCTACGGACCGTCACAAGCACAACGGACCCTCACAAGCTCCGTAGGTGGTACTTTCCTGCATTTCTTGCTCAAAAACTTCCACGTTCATCTTTAGACAGATTTCCTGCAAATAAAGAGAAACTTACATAAAAATTAATACAAAAAGGCTTTTGAACACACACTAAACTTAAGGAAAAAGCATTAAAAATACCGTGAAACCACAGTTTATCAACACCCTAAACTTAAATTCGTTGTTTGTCCTGAAGCGACGCACTATGACTCAATACAAAATCTTTGTACAATAGTATCCATTTTTTTTATCTTTCGCAATCATTTGGCTATCAATCCCGATCGGTCTCATCATATTTATGAATGCTATTACTATTATGCTTGAATTATGTGGAATCATACAATAACACAGATTCACCATGCACTAACACCTATCCTCTTCAAGTTCTCACCGAGGTATTAATACTTTCGGTATTGCAACTAGTGTCCTCACTTCAAAACAATATCCTCATTTTTCACAAAATGATTTTAGTTTGAGTATAAGATTACTTTTCAACAATCACTCGCATAATGGATTCACAACTGATTCATACATATTGCCATAAGCTTGCCCTTATTTTCACTACTTTAAGTTCGCTATACAACTTTTAGGATCACGATATGACTTTCTTAGCTTGTAACATAGGCTCAAGGTCAGGTAGGGTATATTTAGGTATACTTTAGTGACTTTTTTCCCTCCTTGACATATCGGCTAAACATACCACTTTTTATCATTTTATTTCGCCCAATTTCTCATATTCTTTCACCTTGCTATTTTCCCTTCTTTCTTGATTTTTGTAAGTGATTCTTCTTTTCTTGCTTGTATTTTTTGTTTTTTTTATTTCACTTTTCTTTCAACTGGTTCTTGAGTCACTTTACTTTTGTTCTTTCTCTCTCTCTTTGTTCTTTCAACCCCAATTCCAGAGCATTCCTCATAATAGCCACCCTAAACTCATGGATTTGCCATGAGTCAAAGTACACGATACCCAAAGTTGGGTCAGGGCCAGAAAAAGATTGTTTACTGCATTAGCCACCCTCAACTTATGCTTATGGCATAAGCTGAGGTATACATGTCCAAGGAGGGACCAGGGCTAACACATAATTCCCAAAAAAGATCAGTTGGGGTGAAAAAGAAAGGTCTAGTTAAAGCTCAAATCATTTGGATCAAAGAAGGATTAATTTCATTTGTTTTTTTTAATCTAGGCTAAAAATGGCTATATTGAACAAGGGCCTATGATACTTTCCTAATTGTCTATTACAACTTACTTTTAGTAGGACTAACCAGACAAGTTCTAGCTCAATACAAAAAGTAGACTATTCAAATCTTCCTCACACTCACTTGACATCTCGTTACTCTACCAGACTATCAGACACCTAGTTTGAATTTTAGACTTAGGGTCATGCAGCGGTGTATCTCAATGTCATGCTTAGCGCCACACATTTATCAATTACTATGCCTAGTCATGCATCATTTTCATTTCATCAGGATATCATTTTAGCCATCATGCTTCAGAGTTAAACTATGTACACAAAATATAGACATGCCAGTTCAACAGTAAAAATAATCAGTCTCTTGGGGAAAAAGAACACATGAAAGAAAACCCCAAAAGAGGATAGTGAATTGGCTACTCAGACTTCACCCTATCACTCACTTTTCATTTACCCCACCCCTACAAAAAAACATGCAATTGTCCCCAATGCATAAAAAAATTGAAATACAAGAGTGGAAGGTGAAGCAAACCTGGGGCGCAAAGCGCCGATGATCAGCAAGTTGGTGGGTCCGGTTCCACAGAACCCACTACCTCTATAATCTTGACACACTCAGTAGTGTCCTCATCAGCAACAACACTATCATCAGTGCCTCCCGCTATCTCCACATTTCTGGAGCTAGATGCCCTAGCATCTAACTCTACAACACTCATTCGACGTGCCTTCTCATCAGCAAGCAAGGCTCTCCTCGCAGCCTCCATCTCATGTCTCTCTTCTTCCGTGCTCTAGCCTCATCCTCCTCGTGAACCCTACGCCTTCTGGCATGCTCTTGAGGGGGAGGTGGTGGAATCTCAGAAGTGGCGAATAAGGCCGCCATCACTATGTCCTCAGCAGGATCTGCAGAGGGGCCCTCAAACTCAGGCACCCTAGTCTCTAGGATCATATCGAAGGGTTGACACATCTACCTGACGGGTGGCCGGGCTAGCACCCGCAACTCAAAAGCATCCAAACGCTGATGAACCTCAATGATCTTCCACTCTGTGTGTTGGACCACTCTCCTCTCCAAGCGCTCTTCTACCTCAGGTATAGACCTCCGCATCCAAGGCTGGATGTGATGCAGATGTGTAGCCATTTGTGCCTCTAGTTTCTGGACCCTAGCAAGCGGGACCAGAGCGGGGAAAGGGGCTGAGCGAGAGGAGCTCGGGGCAGTGCTACTACCCGGGATAGACTCGACCGGGGTAGTGTCAGTGGAAGTAGCTTGCGTAGCCGTGCGAGCATGTGCTACCGTATCAGCCAGATAGTCACCAAGTGGAGGCAACTCTTGACGGGACACTCTGCGTGGAGCCAACTCATTGACCTCATCCTTGATGATGCTGATATCAATAGTGCCCACCGGGGTCTTGAGCTGATCAATGTGCCACATAATCACACCTGCGGACCTGCATAAATAAAATATCATGCACGGGAAAGGGAAAGTAGTTATGACCTTAAAATCCCTCTCGTGCATGACCGCCTGTAGAAGCCACGCAAAGTCCGACTCAAATTCGGCTATCATTGCCTCCACCAGAACTGCACGATCCCATGTGACTATATTATCAGCTGCTGTGGGGGAAAGGCAGTGGCAGACAATCAACAACAAGAACTTAGCCGTGAAGGTCAGGTTAGCCTTCTTGATGGCTCCCTTCGGCTCGGCTACCCAGTTAGCACCCTCTCCATCAACATACAAGTACAGGGCCATCCACTTCTTTGTGGTCTCTCTCAGCGATGAATCACGCAAGAATTGGCCATCTTGGAAAATTTTCCACCGGTAGTCAAACGCAGCGGTGAGAGGGTTCCGGTAGGCATCAACATCCTCTCTGTATAGATAACATCAGATCGCAGGCAGGGAGATATCAACCTGAATGCCACTTACTCGAACATGCTCTAGTGGGGCCTGTTTGGCGGGGGCAGCCCACCTATCAATCTGTGATCTGAGACTATCCATGTAGGAGGCGTAGAACTCTCGGACCAACTCTTCACTATAACGGCCCAACGAACGCTCTGTCCACTCCAGTCGGTGTCTGGTGAAGAGATTGTGGATCTTTGGAACAGTCGGGAGACTTTCCGTAAGGACCCGCCTCTCCAATGTAAGGGTCCGTGTCATGAATCCTTTATCATTCAGAAACATTGCGTCTGAATAAACTTGATACTGCCTGTCGACACACCATCGGTTGGGATGGTTGGCAACCGGGGTGAGAGCACGAGTCGGTGAGCCGGGTGTGGATTTAGAACTATCAGCCTCATCAAAAAAGGCAGACTGTGCAGCTGTGGTGGGTGCAGGGACCTCAGCAAGTCCGGAGGCTTCCTTCGACCACGAAACTCCTAAGGATCCAGACGCCCCTTCTTCATGAGTAGATGACCCAGAAGGTGTGCCGATCAGTGTGCGCTCCTTATCAGACTGGGAGGGAGTGACTACGCCGGAGTCCACCTTTTTGGATGTGGCTCTGGCAGCACGTGCAGCTCGGGATGGGGTGGAAGTGCCTGGGGGCACGTATTCGGGGTCACGCTCATCATCAAAGCCAATGACTAGGCAGGCAGACGGGGCGACAGACTTCGATCGCCCACGTGCGTAGACTCGATCTTGTTTTGGCGCTATAATAGGTAGTACTTGTAAAGAATCAATATTAGTATGAGAAGGAGCAAACAAGACAAGCAAAATGACACAAAATAAATAAAAGAGTCAAGATTTAATGATATTTTTATAGTAACAGTGAAACACGACGGACCAGGTGACGTCTCGTCATGAGTACGACAGACCGTCATGGGGTTCGTCATGTCTTACTTAAACTATGTTTATATGGAGATCCCTGAAGGAATGTCTCTTACAATTATGACAGATAATCAGGACGGATCATTGTGATGATGACTGTCCGTCGTCGATATCCATCGTGGGACACTTGGAAAAAGTATGGAGACCCTTAGGAGAGGGGTCTCTGAGCGTCATGACAGTTACGCAGGACAAACCGTCGAGTGTGTGACGGTCCATCGTAGATGTCCATAAGAGGACACTTGGAAAAAGTTAGAGACCCTTAGGAAAGGGGTCTCTGACCGTCATGACGGTTATGCAGGACGGACCGTCGAGGGTATGACGGTCCGTCGTAGATGTCCGTAAGAGGACACTTAGAAAAAGTGAGAGACCCTTAGGAATAGGGTCTCTAACAACTAGAACGGCTGTGCAGGACGGACCGTCGTTCCCACGACGATCCGTCGCATGTGTCCATTGGAGGACATTTAGAAAAAGAGGATGACCCTTAGGAATAGGGACTTTGACAACCAGAACGGTTGTGCAGGATGTACCGTCATTAGAACGACGGTCCATCGCATGTGTCTGTTTGTGGACACTTAGAGAAAATTAGACAGTGGGGTGTTGGGGATGTTGGGACGGACCCTATGACGGTCTGTTGTGGGTACGATGGTCCGTCATCGGGGTCTCGTTCTGTCATTCAGTGACAGAATGGGGATGCTACCATCATCCCGTATGACCCAAATGGAATTTTTTTGGGTTTTAACCCACATGTGTCTAACCCAAATACCTAGTGAACTAGCAATGCTAAAGAACCTATTTCTAGAGTTTTAACAAGCAATTTTGAGGATTCTCAACCTAGGTCAGACATAATATGTATTGAATAATGAACCAATCAATAAGAAACAACCTAATACTAATTGATAAACAAAAATGCAATGTAAATGGGTAGAAATCAGCGATACATAACTGAGAATTTGAGAAAAACAAGCGAGGAAGGTACTTGGTGATCAAGTAGAGAACCACAATAGCAGACTCCGACTAGTAGAGAGTGGATTTTAGGAATTTGGGAATTTGGTAAAATGATCGGTTGAAAGAGAGTAGGAAATTAAAAGTTGAAAAGGGAGGGAAATGGGAGGAAGAGGAAAGGAAATGGGTGAAATGAAGGGGTGGGGTTTTTAAATGCTAAGAATTTTTAAAAAAACTCCAGCTGGTTCAGGTCAGGTACACTTCATTAATGACGCGACGAGTCGCCGACAACGGTCCACCGTAGTTGTTATGGTCTGTCGGTTGTTCCTTGCGTGTGCCCTAGTTTTGAAAAAAACCGAAAGACGTACCGGGCATGACGGATTCATGCGACGGTTCATCGCGTTCGTGATGGGATGTCATGGGTCCGTCAGTGACTGCTGCAGAGTGATTTGCAGAATTTCCTAGTAGTATGCCTGCAAATTTATAAACCCATTAGTAGACAATGCTACAATTACTAGAAAGAAAAACTATAAGCATTGGGTTGTCTCCCAACAAGCATCTGATTTAACCTCGCGACACGACTGAGGACACTTTATTACTTTGACTTCATCAAGATGGTATGCCTCGATCACTTCATTCGCTGAATAAGCATGCCCAAAATAGATTTTTATACGTTGTCCATTCACCTTGAACCTCACACCCTACTTAGTTTCCAACTCAACTGCTCCATGAGGGAATAGTTGGGTAACCAAGTAAGGACCAGTCCATTTAGACTTGAGCTTGCCCGGAAACAAACACAACCTAGATTGTATGAAAGCACCCAATCCCCAACCATAAACTCCCGTTTTTAACTTTGTAGGTCATGGTGATTTTTCATCTTTTCTTTCTAGGATATAACAGATACCGATTGGAACTCACCACTCTGCCTCATGGACCTACAAATATTGAAGGTCGCTTCTTTATTGTTCAACCGAAATTTCATCTTCCCCTTTTTCCATAGCAACTAAGGCTCTACCCGTAGCAAGGAATGGCCTCCCAAAAATTATAGGCACTTCAAAATCGACTTCACAATCAATAATAACAAAATCAACCAAAAATATGAACGACTCCACTTTTACTAGCACATCGTGGAGTATCCCTATAGGCCTTTTCACTGTTCGATCAACCATTAGTAGCCGCATCACACTGGGCTTTGGGTCACCCATACCCAACTTCTTGTAAATCGAGAGGGGCATGAGATTTATGCTTGCCCCAAGATCACATAATGCTTTCACAAAATGTAATAGCCCAAAAGTTCAAGGAATAGTGGATGCACCCGGATGTTCTTTCTTTTGTACCAGAGATCTTGTAGCAATAGCACTAAAGTGACCGATATTTTCTTTCTAACCTGATCTTTCATAAACTTGGCATAACCGATCATTTTTTCTAGAGCTTCTACCAAAGGGACATTGATAGAAAGCTGCTTCAACATTGTTATAAAACACTGATATTTACCATCCTCAATCTTTTTCACTAATCTTTGAGGAAAGGGGGCTGGTGGTCTAGGCATGGAAATTACCTTTATAGGTACTTCCGCATCTTTTCCAGTGCCATCTTGTGCTTCACCACTACCCTCTACCACGTTATCATTATCCTTTCTCACCTTTTCCTCATTAGACGGCATAGGTGGGTCAATGTTTTGCTTACCACCCCGAGTATTGATTGCCATATAATGTGCATTATTTTTCAGATTTTGGACAGTGTTGCTAGGTAGAGTGCCCGGTTGTCATGTGTTCATAGTCGCAGATAATTGGGCCATTTGCAAATCAATCTTCTTAATCGATATTGCATGTGTATCGACTTTCTCCCAATACCCGCTAAATCACTCCTTAACTCTTTAATGTGCTCATCATTAGCATTGAACCTCATCATCATTTTGTGCAACATATCTTCAACTCTCGCCATACTATATCCACCATCCTTAGGAGTAACTTCAAGATTTTGAGAAGGGACGTAGGGCGCATTCCTATCATTTTTGTTACCATAGTTACCCTTGTTGAAGTTGTTATCGCGGTTGTAGTTTCCATATCGTACATAATGACCCTCACTGTTATAGTTACCATAGATACGACCTTGGTTCCCTTGACCTTGGCGCCAATTATCTTGATTTGAGCCTTGGGCACTCGATCGGAAACCCCCCGTCTGCTCATTTACCGCATAGGAATCCTCATCATTATAGCATTCATCATTTGGCGGTGGTGGTTTAGACAAGTAATTAACTGCATTTATCTTTTCTGTCCCCCAATGATATGTTTTAATACCAACCCAAGATCAGTTCTCATCTGAGCTATCTCTTCACGAATCTAATCTGTGGATGGGTTGTGAGTGGATTGCACTGCGAAGGTACTTCTCCCAGTATCTGACTTCCTAGTACTCCAAGCTTTATTGTTCCGGAAGATTTTCTCTAACTTTTCAGCAATCTTAGCATAAGGACACTCCCCATAAGAACCACCCGCTATAATATCCAACACCGCTTTATTATTATCATCCTGTCCCCGATAGAAGTATTCCTGCAGTGACTCATCATCTATGCGGTGATTGGGGACGCTTCTAAAAAACGAGGTGAATCTATCCCAAGAACTACTAACTGACTCTCCTGGTAGTGCCACAAAGTTGTTCACTCTATCTTTGTTGTTTAGTTTCTTGGAGACCGAGTAGTAGTGTGCTAAGAAAACGTCCCTTAGTTGGTTCCAAGTGAAAATTGAGTTATAAGGGAGCTCAATGAACCAAATAGCAGCCTCTCCCGTCAATGAGACAGGAAACACTCTTAGCCCTATTACATCCAAGTCCAAGTCACGCCTCTTTACACAGCTTTTACACACTGCAATTACCTTAGCTATGAGCATGTGCATCCTTAAAAGGTAGCCATGAAAACAAACCTCTAGCAGTGAGCATTTGCATCAGGCTACTAGTTACCACAAAGGTTTGGCCTGGTGGTAGAGGGGGCAAGACAAGTGGCCCATCGGAGTCTGCTATATTGTCATAGCCTCTCTAGTATTCTTGGGGCCGTGGAGCAGGATTTTGTCCCCTTTGTTGGTTCTCACCCGGAGCATCGGGTAACAACTAACCATAAATATCAATCGGAGCTGGGATGTTCTGGTTTGGATCATCATAATTAATACCCAAGTTTTGATTCATGTTGCGTAGTGTACGCTCTTATTCGTGATCAAAGGGAAACAAGGGTTCTCTTCCTCTCCGTGTATTTTGCATACAAGGAAGACAGTTCTGCAAGAATCAAAAACAATAAAAAAAAAGTAACATTAAGAAAGTATTGACTAAATTGTAGTAATAAGTTTAAGTTAATCTAAAAGCTACTTTCCCAGGCTTACGGCGCTAAAATTTGATACTCTCAAACTTACTTCTCAAATAAGAAGTAAGGCGGTCGTATCAAGTAAAGATTCCAAATAATGAGGTTGGGATTGTTCCCACGAGGAAAATAGTTCAGACTTAACTTCAATCTATTACTACTATTATTTAGTCAATTATTTCCTTGGAAAACAAACACAATAAAAGAGGGGTTTTTATTTCTAAATGAATGAAAATAATTAGCTAAATCAAAGTAGATAACTAACAGATTCAAATGTTGGAGTTTAATTAGTTAATAAAAGTAACTATGGTTTACGTGTTCCCCACAAGTTCCTAACTTGATAATTCTAACTATAACAATTCTTTCCTAGTATCTTGCATGCAAAGTGATAAGTTATGTATTTCTAAATCCTTGGTCCGGCATCTAGAAAATTTCACTCCGCACCTTGGTCGGGCTACGTGTGTTGCTATACTAACCCTTACCTTTACCTCATATTAAACATTGTATTCGATATTTGACTAAGTTATTACCTCGTACCAATCAATACTAGCCTATTAGATAGTATACACTAAATCTATGTTGATAATTCTCTTTCTATTATCTACGTCCTTGGTCCGGCAAGTAGCATTAAGGAGAGTTCTAACGTTGGCTATCTGTTAAAAAGACTTCTAAGTGAAAGAATTATCAATACATGCAAGACATAATCCTAGAATTGTTATTTTAGTTAGGTTTTACCTCATTATTCGCCTATGGTTCCCACAACCCTAGTTATGGAGTTTAGTTACCCATAGGCATAATCATAATATTCAAATATGTAATATAAGAATTCATGCACTGACTTCAATGAGAAAGAATAAAATCCAAAAATTTACTTGATTAATCAACAAAATCACCAAAAATCAACTCCAGAGAAAAGTGTGATAAACCAAAGTGTATTAATAAAAAAAATCTCCTAAAAAAAGAATCTAACATAAAAGTGTCTAATAACCAAGAGTCTAACCCCAAAAACGAGGTTTTTTGAACTATTTATAAAAAAAACAAAAAGCTAATCAAAGGACTCTATTTACTGAAAATCTGTCAAAACGCGGCTGGGTCGACAGACCTCGCGACGGGTCATCGTGGTCATGACGGGCCGTCATAGACTCCGTTGTCCCACACTTTGCAAATTCTTCGGCTGCTCTATCATTGCCCTCGACGGCAGGTATGATGGATCATCACGGGCACAACGGTCCGTCAAGGGTCTCCGTTCCGTAACACTTAAACTCTAGGAATTTGGGTACTGGAAATACTTCTCTGATCTTCATGACGAACCAGCAGGACGGACCGTCATGGCTACGACAGTCCGTCATGCAATTCGTAGCCTCACACTTGGTTAGACTTCCCCATATTCCTTCAGCAGCTTCACTACGATGCCACCTACAGAACATCACAGGAACGACTGACCATCACAAGCTCCGTAGGTGGTATTTTTCTGCATTTCTTGCTCAAAACTTCTGCGTTCATCTTTATACAGATTTCCTTCAAGTATAGAGAAATTTACATAAAAATTAATACAAAAAGGCTTTTGGACACACACTAAACTTAAGGAAAAAACATTAAAAATACCGTGAAACCACGGTATATCAATCCACAACACACGAATTATCCGCATCTAGAACGCCTCTAAAAACTACCAAAAATCAAATTATCAATCACAACATCATTACGACATTTGACATTACAATTATAACATGTTTTAATTTGCTAAAAAAGGAGTCAAAACAAAATGTGGGACTTGCTTCAAGAATTCAAAAATTTACTCGATTTGTTATACTAAAAAAAAAACTAGTAACCTAACTAGAAGTTTTAGATCGTTGTGTTGGGGTTCTAGAGTATGGTATGAGGGTTAAAATTGTAAAATGATTTTGCATACTTAGAATAATGGTTTTAGGTTTAGAAGGTAATGGTACAACCCCCTAAGGACCAACCAAAGGGTCATTGAGGAGGACCCTAAAAACAACCCACAAGTTGTTAAAAAGCAGCCTTACCACGAAGGGAATCCACAAGCTTGGATGTACTTACACCCTTTAGTCAAGGATTTGCTTCCCCTGCATGTTGAGTTGCATACCCTCACCCACGAGTGACCAGTACACTCCGTAGACCCACCCAGGTCTGTAGGTGTTGTCTCGTATGTGGGGCGGATTCATACTTAAGTTGTTTTAGTTTAGGACTTAAGGTCGGTTAGTTTGTTATTATACCACCTATATAAGACTAAGAGACCCCTAAACTAAGTCAATTACATCATTCTTCAAAGACCCTAAATTCTTTCATGAAATTATCTCTCTCACATTGAAGAAGAATAAGAGAAGGAAGTTACGGAGGAATTCCTTCATTGTTTCAAGATTTTGCGAGGCATTTGAATCAAGATTTTAAAGATTATTCATCTATGGTTATTCAACCTGTAGATCCCCCTATATTTACCTTAATTGTGAAGACAAAACACAATTCTAGCTAGGGTTTCTTCCTACATTTTGTGTAGTATTTAAGTATGATTCAAATTTAGCCGATAATACTTACTTATTATTGATTTAGAACTGAATTATGATATTATGATGAATTTATGTGATTTTCATGATTAACCCTAGTCTAGTTGATAGAATTGATATTAATTGGGTTTATGCCATGAGAGGTGAAATTGAGGATTCAAGGGTGATCTTCCAAATTTGATATCAACTTTGGTAATTTTATAGATTAGGATTATATTGAAATGAATTTAACTAGATTTTAGTGTATAAGATGGATCATGAATAGTAAAATTGAAATTGAACCTTTATGGTGAATTATGCCTAGAATTATCTACTAATGAAAATTGTGATTTTAATACCCTGAACCTTAAGTATAATGGTGATAATAAGGAGTGAATCTTTGAGAATAAGACTTGTAGTCATCAATGTTAGGGATTGAGAGTAAATATAATGTGATTTGATCTTATTAATATTGTTGAAAACATATTCTCGTTTACAAACATAGGCAAAAATATGCTAGGAGATGAAAGATTCTTTCACATAGAATGATTCTAGGTCAAAAAGCTAATCACCTTAGACGAATCAAATCATGTTAGATTAGTATAACTTGAAGTTGTGACATATGATCCATTCATGTTTATCCTGACTTGGTAAGACAACACCAAGATTGGTAGCTCAGTATGTAGGATCCATACTATCCTAATGGTATCTTGACTTAGCGTTGTAACATGCATTTAGTGCTAGCTTAAATTAGTGGTAGTCATGGAAGCTTATAATTTAGGATCTATACTATCCTAAGGGTAGCTTGAACTATAATTTTAGGATGCCTTCAAGTTATCATGACTTTGTTTATCCAAGACCATTTCACATTAGCTTATGATTTAGGACACATACTCTCCTGAGGGTAGCTTAAGATTGAGGAATCATACTCTACTAAGGGTGGATTGCATAAACATTATAGTTTGCTTGAATGGTAGCATAACTTAGTTACTTTGAGACTACTTCATGGTAGTAAGGATTGAACACTTGTACTCTTCCTAGAATAGCTTGGAGTTGCATGATAGTACGCCTTCCGAGGTAATTAGATTATCATAATGTATTTATGTTAGCAAGATGACTAATTTTGTCTAGACTATTAGGGTTTTACCTTCATATCCTTGAATTAAAAAATATGAATCATTCATGTGTTGTAACTTGACTAGTACTAAATAGAGAAGTACCTTAAATGACCAATGGAAAATAGAAAAGAGGAACTAGTGTCTAACTAGTGAACATTCCTGATAGCCTGAGGTGGTACATAGTATGAATGATATTATGGGATGCTATTCACACATAGCACAACTATGACATGAAGCTACTTATGAACTATTCTCTTATACTATGTCTAATTATCTTTGGTTGTTACTATAGTTTCCTTCTATGACATAATTAACTAGAGGTGATAGTTCCCTTGTCTATGTGAAGTAAGTTAAGAATGAGACCAAATGAATGGTAGGTACGATATGGTGTCTTCAAGGTTATGATGATTATGAGTGTATTATTGGGTGGTATTCACGCATTGCACAAGTATGTTTTGAGGTTACTTAGAAGTATAGTTCTCTTACTTATATGAAAGCCTAGGTCTTGACTATGAATATAGACTATGATTAAGATGACCAAAAAGGGATACTTAGATTGGATTATATTATGGGATGCTATTTATGCATTACACAAATATGGTTTGAGGTTACTTGAGAATAGTCCTATTATGTTACAAATGACTAATAGTCAAATAATTCTTATATGATGCTTATCTTTGAGACTTTGCTTATTATTATGATACTGTCTCTTATGCTTATAATCATTGTTTCGTGAAGTATTTCCAATATTTATGGATTATGGATTATGTCTTATGTTGATTAACCCTTATCTTATGTTCTTATGATGTTATTCCAGCTAACAGTTTAGTACATTTTGTACTAACACATACTTTGCCTATATCATCATAAAATGTAGGGTTCGAATATTTGAGTTCTATTGTCGGAGATGGGTTTCTAAGGAGAAAATGAGTTGAAGATTTTGGTGAGTCCTGGTATCTTCGAAGAAAAAACCCACTAGTTCCTTTATGTCTTTTATTTTTATGTTGATAATATTGTATGGGATGTGTCCCAAAGTTTTTAATTAGTTGAGTTTAGACGGTGTCAGACAAGAGTGTAGTGAAAACTTCTTCTTGCATTTTATAAATACTTCCATTGTATGGATAAATGTTCTTAAAAATTTTTGTACTTTTGTATTATCTTATGTTAGGATATGCTAAGGGATTGTATGAGACCCCTTAGGGGTCAATTACCCCATGATATATCTAGGGTGTATCCCTCGGTCTTGAGAAACATGGTAATTAAAGAATAAGGTATAATAATGGTTCTAGGATTGTCTCAAACCTCATCAAGTAGAGCCTTGTTCATAAATGTTAAGTGCGCCACATTTATGAATAGGAGGCTATTGTATGTTTAGAAAATATCACTTTTAATTCCCTAAGTCATTCCATAGAGTTTGGCTCTAGTAGGCTCTTCTTCTAATATGTGCCCTTTGATTTTTTAGGATATGGCTAATACAAGGGCAAATGCTATGAGAGGAGAGGAAGGCAATAAGAAACAAGAGGTTCCTCTCCAAGTTCTACACCAAGGTCCTCCTGAAGCGTGAATTGATTATATGCATATGTCAAATACGGAGATTCGATCAGCTTTTGTAATGTTGTCCCAAGCCATGAAGGAGAAAGTGAATAAGGAGGTGGTAGATCCGGCAAACCTAATAAGGGGAATATCTTATTCTAGAGTGAGAGAATTTTTAAGGATGAAACCCCCAAAGTTTTGCGGCTCCAAAGTAGACGAGGATCCTAATATGTTTATAGAGAAGGTTTATAAGGTGGCAGCTATCATGGGGTGACATCGGTAGAAAAATTGAACTAGCTGCTTACCAATTGAAGGATGTTGCTTAAATATGGTGTGATCAACGAAAAGATGCTAGTCCAGTAGAAGTGGGTCCTATAGAGTGAGAAGTGTTTAAGAATGCATTTCTAGATAGGTTCTTTCCCCAAGAGTAGACAGAATGTAAGGTAGAAGAATTCAAGCAATGTAGCATTAGTTTTAAGGAGTATCCCTAAAAATTTTTACTATTGTTCAATTATGCTCCATCTATAGTAGAAAGTCTAAGCGCTATGATAAGTAGGGGTGTCCCACATAGTAACAAAAAGATGTACGATAATAATCCATAATGATATGTATATCTCACATCTTATGGTTAGGCTCAACAAATGAAGGAACATAAACTCCAAGATAAAAATATAGGGATAAAAAGAGTTCAATGATGGATAATGACAAGTCTTTTCATGATGGTTCTAATAGACATGGTCTTTCTAGGAATCGACAAAAGTTTTTTGAACAAGGATTTTCTAATGCTCCTAAGAATAAAGATGTGAGGGTGTCTACCACTAGGACATGAGGGATTAGGATTGAGTCCCTATGGCCCCCTTTTTCTAGGTGTGGTAAGAGACATGAGGGTAGGTGTTTGGCCGGTAGAGAGGGTTGCTTTAGTTTTGGTGAGAGTGGCCACAAAATGAAATATTTTTCCAAGGAAAAGTCTACAAAAAGAGAGTAAAGACAATTTTACACTAGTGGTATAGATTTGGAAACTAAAAAGAAGAATAGGTTTTATACGCTCCAATCTAGACAGGATCAAGAGTGATCTCCATATGTCGCTATTGGTATGGGTTTCAGATCATTCTTTCCTAAATTCAAGATTTTCTTGTCTTTTATGACTTGTTAAGTACTTGTACTTTAAACTTGTATTTATAAAGAATGATGTTTAGAAGAGTTTGTATAGGCTTACTCCCAAGGAGGACATGGTGTGCCTATGTAGCAAGGTAATTGTGTACTTATGTGTTCCCACGATTTCCTAATATGCATATTCATGCAAATGTTTAGGTCTTGATATAAATGACATATATGCATTGTTTTGCCTCATGTTGGGGTGCATTTGAGTAAAGTTGCATATAGTCTTAATAAGATTAATTAATGAGCATGTCTTAAATTAGAGTTGAAAGATTTCTCCTTTAATAAATTATTTCTAAGATTAAATTGCATTTAGGATCCATGAGTATGTGTTGAACATGATTTAGTTAGCACATGTTAGTTTTCCTTCAATATGAGTAGATATAGAATTTCATGCATTTTGGGTTGGTGATGTAGTTTCTATTCCGTTGTGTTGCATTGAATATGTTCAACTTAGAAGTGAAGTTTTCTTCCTTGTTTCCGTGCATTTATATGTATTACATGCATGATGGGATGCTAGTTAGAGTTTTTATCTTAATATGTGTTTTGAATATTCATTCAAGGATAAATGATCCCAAGAGGGAGATATTGTTATACCCGAAAACTAGCTAGTAAGCTTACTAGAGAAATCTAGAACTTTGTGTTAGGGTTGTAGAGTTTGGTATGAGGGTTTAAATCCTAAAATTAATTCACATACTTTGAATGAGGGTTTTAAGGTTACGGTGTCAAGGTACTATCCCTCAAGGACCAACCAAAGGGTCTTTGTGGAGGAACTTAAAAATAGCCTAAAAGTTGTCAAATATCACTCTTCCAACCAAGGGCATCCACGAGCCGTGAATGGACCCACGCTTCATGGGTAGGGATCGTGGGTTAGGAATTTTCCGCCCCTGTATGTTGAGTCCCAGACATTAACCCACGAGTGACCAGTATGATCCGTACACCCACCAATCGGTCTATGGGTGTGGTTTTTTGGGTGGGGGCATATTTGTAGTAAAATTGTTTTAAGTTGGGACTAAGTGTTTAGTTCATAATTAGTTAGGTTAGAACACCTAAATAAGACTAATATACCCCTAGACTAATTCAATTAAAACATTCCTAAAAGACCCCAAATTCTCTCTTTAGCATGAACAAGAAAAAGAAGAATAAAAAATTAAGACAAGTTAGATATGTGAAAAATTTATGTAATTCTCATGGTTGACACTAGTATAGTTGATAGAATTTATATTATGTGTGTTTATTCCATAAGAGGTGAAATTGAGGATTCGAGGTTGATCTTCAAAAATTAATATCATGTGTAGTATTTGTTCAAGGTTAGGAATATATAACCATGCATTGAACTAGACTTTATTGTATAAGATGGACTATGACTAGTAAAGTTGAAATCAGAACTTTATGATGAATTATGTATCGAATCGCCTACTAATAAAGAATGTGATTAGAAGGCCTTGAACCTTAGGTATGATGGTAATAGTAAGAAGTGAAGCTTTCAGAATAAGGTGTGTAGTCATCAATATTAGATCTTCATAGTAAAGCTTATATGATGTGATATTGTTGAGTATTGTTGAAATCATATTCTCATTTACACACTTAGTCATAAATATGCTAGGAGATGAAAGGTTCTCTTACATAAAAAGATTCCAGTTGATACGCTAATCACCTAAAAAGAATGAAAACATGTTAGATTAGGATAGCTTGAAGTTATGACATATCATCGCTTTAAGTATAACTTTACCTACTAAGACAATATAAAGATTGATAGCTTACGAATTTAGAATCAATACTCTCTTAAGGGTAGTTTTACTTAGCATTGTAAGATGAAATTCATGGAAGCTTGAATTAGTGGTAGTCATGGTAGCCTAGGAGTGAGGATCTATACTCTCCTATGTATAGCTTTAACTACAATTTTAGAATTTATTTCATGATAGCATGACTTGGTATGGACAAGAACATTTCCTGGTAAATTAGGATTGAGGACACATACTCTCCTAAGGGTATCTTAGGATTGAGGAATCATAATCTCCTAATGGTAGCTTGCAATATTATTATAATGTATGTGCAAGGGTTGCATAACTTGGTTTAAGACTACTTCATGGTACCTAGAATGGTAAACTTGTATCCTTCTTAGAATAACTTTGACTTGAATGATAGTAAGACTTCCAAGGTAGTTATATTAGGTTAATATAGTTATATTAGAAAGATGGCTAGTCTGGTCTAGCATATTAAATTGCTATTCATTAGTCGTCGTTAATTGAAAAATTGGAATCATTCATGTGTTGTGACTAGACTTGTACTAATTAGCGAAGTACCTTAAATGACTAATGGAAGATAAAAAGGAGAGACTAGTCCCCAACTATAGTGATCATTCATGATAACCTAAAGTGGTACTTAGTATGAATGGTATTATGGGATAATATTCACATAGAACAAGTATGACTTGAAGCTACCTACGAAGTGTTCTCTTATATGATGTGCGTTTAGGTTAGGTTATTTCCATATTTACCTTTCATGACATGATTGACTAGAGGTGATATTTCCTTTGTCCATATGAAGTAATCTAAGAATAAGATAAAATGAATGGTAGTTATGCATATGATGACTACAAGGTAATGGTTAGTGTGATTTTTATTGTGGGATGCCATTCATGCATAGCACCGGTATGTTTTGAGTTTACTTAGAAGTATATTTCTCTAACTAATATGAAAGCCTATGTCTTGACTATGCATATAGACTCTGATTAAGATGACCAAAAAGGGATATTTATCTTGGATGGTATTATGGGATGTTATTCATGCATTGCCCAAATATGCTTTAGCTTGGACGGTATTATGGGATGTTATTCATGCATTGCCCAAATATGCTTTGGGGTTAATTGAGAGTATTCCTATTATGGTATAAATCACTATGAGTTGAATAATAATTATATGATGCTTATGCTTGAGACTTTGCTTATTATTATGATAATGTCTCTTATGTTTATAATTGATGTTTCATAAAGTATTTCATATGATTATGGATTATATCTTATCTTGAATAACACTTATCTTATGCTCGTAGGATTTTCTTCTAGCTAACATATTTAGTAAATTTTGTACTATTGCATACTTTCCTACATTCTCATCAAATGTAGGGTTTGGAGACTTGAGTTCAATTTTTGGGGATAGGTATCTAAGAAAAAAAGGAGTTAAAGATTTTTGTGACTCCTCATAGCTTCCAAGACAAAACCCACTATTTTTTTTATGTATTTTATTTTCATGTTCAGACTATTGAATGGGTTGTGTCCCAAAGGTTCTTAATTCAAGTCTAGTTTAGAAGGCTTGCGACAAAACTGTAGTAAATACTTTCACTTGCGTTTTATAAAGACTTCAATTGTATGGATAAAGTTTTTTAAAATTTCTGTACTTTTCTATTATCTTATGTTATAATATGCTAAGGGATTGTATGAGACCGCTTCAAGGTCATGTGAGACATGTTACATCTTGGGTGTACCCCTCAGTCGTGAGACGGTCAAAAGTTTCAAATTGTCGCAAGAAGGTTATGCCATGAAAATGGGCACAATCTTAGTTGAAAAATGGCTAAAACAACCCATGCAACAAAACACAAGAAAAACACCATTTAAAGGACTTGTACACCCCTTCCGGGCACAAATTACCTCAATACACCAAGTTGCAAACTTCCTCGATAAATCCCGCATGTAGGCCCATAAATTTTCAATGAAACAAAAGTTGAATCACCCGAAATGAATCTTTCTAACTAGAGATATTGAGGTTTTAATATGAGGGACTAATTGATATTTCGCTATTTAAATAGAGTGATTCTGATTGCAAAAACCTAGATATAGTCGCCAAAAGACTGAGCTCTGGTCGCTAATGGTCTGCATAACAAATACAAGATTTTTCCATTTTCCAAAGTCTCCAAGAGGGCCTTTGGGACTTAATTAGGGCTCAAGTACAATAAAATAGATATAATACCCCACTAAATTTAATATTCTCAACTCAATGAAACCATCAAAACTTCCATCTAGGGTCATTTAAATATAATGTGGTTTCCACACTCAAGTTCTATTTTAAAATAAGACCAAAAACCACATTAAATGTCATTTTAGATAGAACTCGACATTCCAAACCTAATCGCGCTAATCGAATTCTCATATGAGGATGTTTACAAGGATGTTGTCTAAAATCAACCCTTGGATTAAGCTTCAATGTTAAAATGCCTAGCACCACAAACTCACACCATATGTCCGGGGGACCAAACTAACAATTCCCCTAGCTTAAAATGGCCTTTCCAGAGTTGTTGAAATCATCAAAATTGCAATTTGAGGTTGTCTTCCTGAACTATTAACGGAAGTCAACCCTTCATGTTTCAAAATCTCCAAAATAAAAAACAAGCACAAAACCTAAAAGAACGGCCTAGTGACTAAACTATAAGTCCTTACTTTTGGTGTCTACAGTAAAGCTCTAGACGGTGAAAAAATCAAAAGACCAAGAAAATGACTTCAAGGGTTATTACAACATCCACTTCTAAAAGGACATTCATCTCTGTAAGTAAAAAGATATATATATCCTAAAGGCACAAATAAGAGGATACCGAGTTTCCATGCTCTGCCAGAGCCTTATACAACCCCTCAAATTGGACAATGTTAAAATAAAACTTAGGTTAAGAGGAAAATTGTCAAATTCACTTTAAAACTCAAAAAAAAACTCCTCAAAATCCATTTGTCTCCAACTCTCACCCAAATGAAATGAACTTTCCTGAAAGCACCCAATTTATCTTAAAGGAAAACTACCACACAAAAACAATAGAAATGAGAAAATGCAAGACCATGGTAAATCCAACCCAACTCCTTAAAACGAAAAATATCCTTATGCTCTACATCTACTATTTTTGAACCACAAAAAGTGTTCTACTTGTCCTTAGCTATCCTGGATATTTCGATTACCAATGGATACCTTCCCACAAGGCCACACAACTTCAATCCCTGAAAAACAACAGGCTTCTCCTAAATATCAAGGAACGACAACTTTCAATACAAGGGACTTAGCCCAATGCAAAGCCTAAAATCTATTTCTAACCCTCAAACAAACAAACCCATCTGAAACATAAGACTTTTAATCCAAACATGCCAATAATAATGATGCCTATCTTGTGAACAAAAAGGTAGCATTGAGCTTTTTCGTATAACCTACTCCAACAAAAAGAGTTTCTATAATACTGACACCACGAGCCCAAAAACTGCTCCACTATGATAAATCTGAGTCAAACACCATATCCTAAGGGAAACCTAGTAGGCATATGGCATATAAACATAGTCAACTAGACGGTAGTGGCACAAGAGTACAAACCACATCATGAATCAGGCAAGCTACGAAACATGACAAAAGGAAACCACACATCCTAAACTAGAGGAAACTCATAAATTCCACAAATTACCATTACCACATTCTGATAATCAATCTTCTAAGCAAGTTTCCATTTTCCAATTATGCTAAGGCATGAATTCACCAATTAAAACCCCTTTTAACTCTAAATCGTACACCTGCCTTGAGGGCTATCACCCCAATGACTAATAATCAACACAACATTCAATCCATGAACAACAAGGTATCACACCTCCACCTTCGAGTTGGAAACAATAAACCTCCTAGACTACAAAAAGTAGACAAATCCAAAAGACTGAACTAGCAAAAAACCAACTTCACATTCAAGAAAATACTAATTAAAAGGGAGAAATCAACCAGAAAGGACTACCGCAACTAAACCAGGATACTACAGACACATAACTTTGAGAACTAGTGATCTCCCAACTACTACTCAAAAGAGTTATATAACAAGTAAGCAAACCTCGTAAGCAATCTTGGCCCTAAAATACTTAAAAATACATATCATGGAAATCAAGTATAGTCAACTATCATAAGCGGATCAACATCAGAAAAAAGCACACAAGAAGGGTGGAGAAAAGGATACCAGCAATCCTAATGCCACAACCACAAAACCACGAACAAGAAAAGGCACAAGGAGTTACTCAACCACTATTCCAAAATCGAAGAAACACAACCTAGTCAATCCACTACTAATAGAAATAAATTACAAAGGTAAAACGCATACACAATCCTCAAAATAAAATCTCAAAATAATCTAGCAATAGGTTATAATTAAAAAAAACATCATTTGTGCTAACCACCCATGAGAGAGTATATTTCAAAGAACAAGTTTTAGAGGTTACTCAGAGAAAAAACACAATAAGAGTTAAAAAAAATAATTCCCTGTGAGTGCCCTATAGCCTCCAAAAGATAGAAAACAAACGTCTCAAGATTAATCTGCATGACTCTACTAGGAATTTGCTCTCATACCAATGATGCCATTCACCCTAGATCTCTAATACCAATTTTCCACGACCTAATCTCTCAGATCATCATGGAACCAACTACATTCTACAAATAAGTAAGACTAACTCGTAGCTCGAGTCATAAGCAATGAGCTTTCAAGTGGAAGGCAACAATGAAAAATAATAAAAAAAAGCTTTTATCAAGCAAAGAAAGTATCATCAAAAGAAAACAATATTGGATCACTATACGAACAATATAAAGCAAAAGGATTGTCATTAGTTAGTAGTTGAGCACCTAATCCTATATAGGAGTACATAGCTTTCACAAGTACAAGTTATGTTTAAGTTGTCACTGAATAGAACATAAAGACTAAGCCTCGCTAAAACAAATGGAAATCGGTAGCTCTAGATTCTAGAAGGTCACTCTAATATCTTAAATACCAAGTTTCTCCGCACGACTCCCAAAAAAGGACGATAAAAAAACTGCAATTTCTAAGTGGGAAAAGTGTAGAATGAGTAGAATGAATGGTACTCAGTAGGCAAAGGTCGGCTAAGCTCAAACATAGCACAAAACAAACAAGTAATAAGAAAGGCATAGAACAAGTAACTAAACATTAGATACTAAAGAAACCAATAAATGAAGAATATAAATAGTAAATAAGGGATTAGAAGTCGAGTCAAGAAAGCACTCGGATCGCAAGCCAATAACCTAATTGCAAGAAACTAAGATTTCAAGTGAACTACCCAATGTTAGGAGGACCCACAACCACAATTCTAGAGTCAAAACCTTCAATTTATAAACAAAACATTAGTAGAAATAGAATATAGTCAAAATAGTAACCTAATCGGACAATCATATGCCTAGAAGGTACAAATAGAAAACATAACCCCACGTGTCTTACAAACTAGAAGGTACAAACACTAAGCAAATACATTTGTGATAGGAAATGCATATGAATGCAGAGTGAGCAGCATAACCATCACTAACCATTCAATCTTCTAAAAAGCGGCAACGGTCTTAAACAACAAAGCATCAACCTCAAAACTGGGAATATTGTTATTAAACTATTAACATCTGCCCAGATTGAAAATTAATGGCCTCAAACCATGAGCATCGGCCTCAAACCGTGAATTAAAAATAATGTCTACCCAGTAAGTTAACTCGCATTAGTCAAGTATAAATTAAACACCTCTCAAATACCTTTAAATTCTTAAGTATAAATAGGAGCATGTCCCTGACGGTCATTATCTCAAAAATTACAAAGTCAACGAATCCAGGTGGTACGACTCTCTATAAACCTAGATAAGAATAAAAACCTGTGAAAATAGTTCTCATTATAAAGAGTCAATTTGTATGGACAGAAAACTGTACCAAAAATCCATGTAGTCCAAGAAAAAATGCAGTGCATTCTATCACCAACATTCATACAAATAACTCAAAATCAATTAAATATACATGTTATTGAACCTCAATACCAAGGTAAAGAGTACTAACTTGGAATCCAACCAGTCCTCATCTACAACCTTACAATCAATAGCTTAATCATAAGCTAAATAACAATACAACATGTCCGTCATTAATAAACAAGAATAGGCATCAAGTAATTAATCAATAGAATAAAAGGCGAGCAAACTTAAGAAATGATGCCCTGCCTTAATCACACTACTCCAGTCCAAGACTAACCAGAACTTGGACCAATACAAGACTATGACGACCCACTTAGGTCAAAAACAACATCACAGGTAGAAAATAATCCCTAAAAAGATCAAACTATAACTACGAAGTGATAAACAAAATCTAAAATATCTAATGTCTAGCATAGTCTATGGCAACCATGAATCAATACTAATAGAAATAAGCAAGATAGTCTCCACCACAAGCAAAGCCATAGTCAAAACTTAGAATCCCTTTACCCAGGATAAGCTCAAGGATCCTACGGAATCAAGAAATAATGGATTAACAAGAGGAGATCTAAATACCTAGAAAATACCATCCAAAATTACATGAAATCTATACTAGGCCTTACTCAAAGAAACTCAATAAAAAAAAGTAGACCAAAGCTTACCTCAAAGCTAAACACGAGCTCTCTACATCCACCACACGAGATATCTACATCTGAAATGGCTCCAAATACTGCCAAACTTTCAAATTGCAAATCATAAGGTCATTATAGATATTTTGATGGATAAAATTCCAACAATAGGGAATGGACCCAAAATGGAGTCAAAATGAGAATGTGGGACCTGTATTAAGAATATTGGATTTGACTCCATTAAAAGGTTTTGAATATCCCAATGAGAATGTGTCAAAAATATGAGAACATTTTGATCTTGAAAATAAGCTAAAATAGTCCATGCAACAAAACATTAGGCAAACACTATTAAATGGCTAGATGGCTCTTTCAAGGCACAAAATTTCCTCAATACATCGAATACACACTTATGCAATCAAACCCAATCCTAACCACTTATTATTTTAGACAAAATAGCAACTTAAATCACTGAAAACACAGTTCCCTAACTCGAGATATTGACATTTTAAAATGAGATCTCAAGCAGATATTTTGCTATTTAAAAAGCGGCAATTCTAGTCGTTGAAAACTATATATAGTTGCTAAAAGGCTTAATGCTGCTCACAAAAGGTCTCCACCATCAACACCAATTTGCCTATTTTTCAAAGTATCCAAACGGACCTTCAAAACTTGCTCGAGGCCCGATAAAAATAAACAACATATGCTACTTTACTAAATTTAGTATTCTGATAATGAAGCCATTGGAACTTCATTCGAAGGTCATTTTGATGAAAGTGTGGGCTTAAGTATCACACTCAATTTCAATTTTAAGCTAAAAACTATAAGACGGCTCTGCATGAGACCAAAATCCCAGTGAACCACACTAGAGGTCATTGTAGACCAAATTAGACATTTTGAAGGCAATTGCACATATAGAATGCTCATCTAAGCACGTTTACCAAGTTTGTTGATAGAAGTCAACCCTTGGTTTAAGCTTCAATGTCAAAATATATATGGGCACAAACTCGCACTAGAAGCCTCTGGCCTAAATTAACCATGAATCTACCATAAAATTACCTTTCCAAAATCAGTGAACCCATAAGAATTGCCTTAGAGTCCTTCTTCTTGAAGTTTAAGACAACCATTCAAGTTTCAAAGGCTTCAAAATACGAAAACTTGCACAAAATATAATTTATCGACCTGACGACCAAACTATTAGTCCTTGCATGTCATAAATGACTTGTGATCTCTATAAGAAAAATTCTTTAGGATTAAAAGATCAGAAAACAATGAATTTGGAGGGTCCTTAAACACTACACCTTTTCCCATCAGTATAACTTGAACAATTTCCCATCGACATCACTATAGCATTTTCCATCAGCATCCTCATAATAGATCTTATTAGTGTCATACTCCCAGCCTTAATCTTGGAGGTAATTGAGACTCTAGAAATATTGTTGATCCCCAAGAAAATCATTTGCCTGACTAACTATTATAAACATGATTCAATAGAATATGCTAAAGCTTTAATAGAGGAGCATCAAAAGTATTTAAAGAGATTTAAAACAACATCTCAAAATACATAATCTAAATAGTAATTGTTTAATATAACATATGAGAAAATTACTCAAAATGCTCTAACTCTACCTATTTTTAAAGGCTTTACTACCGAAAGATTGGTTTTGACAGAAGACCAGTGATATCTCAAAATCTCACTACTATAATGAAATAAAATTGGATTCCTCCAAAATAAAAAGAAAGGATGTCCCACAAGAAGTTGAATTGTGGATAAGGTTGTAATGAGATTCAGTTCATTTCTTTTTTATGCCTCTTATTTGTCGTTTAGTGCTATACTGTAATGACTCATATATGACTTGGTGGGACTGACAGCTCCTTCACCTTGTAAATTTTTTAGTTTTTATGCGAGTTTTACTATTTTGGGAGATTTTTAACCTTAAAGGGGCATTCTTTATCAAAAGTTAGGGAAGATGATCGAAGAATCAAATTTTGATGATTTCATCACCTCCAAAAGGGTACTTTTAGGCTAGTAGCATGGTCGGCATGACTCCCAAGGTAGTCAGTCTAACCTAATGCGATTAGACATTTTACCTTTGAAGTATAAGCCAAAGTTTAAATTTACTCAATATTCAGAGTAAACAAACCTGGATAAAAATTGTCATTGCGGTCAACTTTAGAATGCCGAGTTTGGTCTATATTGACACATCTCCATTTTTTATAATCTTAACGTCTAAAAAGCTTCATAACATTGTGATCATATATTTGATAGAATGTAGCATTCAAAGTCCATTAGGAAAATAAAAGCTCAGCTGGAGTGATTTGGAGCACGCACGACCGTCTTGAAGGTAAGCTACAATTTTCTTTTTTCTATATTGAGATAGAATGTGTGAAATCATGTTGATTAGTGTGAATTCAGGGCATGGACCAAGTATTCTTACTTCTCTTTTTAGATACCATGTTTTAGGTTTGATCAGCATTATTTCATGCATAGTACCTTGCTAGTTGGGTAGCTTGGGTTTGTGCATGCTTTGTGAATTACTTGAATTTACTTAATGTCTGATTCGGGTTAATACTTAGCCTAGGATATACTAGTATTTCCTTAGACTCTCATACTTTGTAGCTCTACTTTGTCTCCGATGTTGTTTCGGACAAACTAGATCCTTGTAGACTAGAATAGCATACTTGAGCCTGGTAGTATGAGCCTTAGCTTAGGTGAATTGTCGCTTATTATATCTTTTATCCTATCTCCTATTCCGATGGTTTTGAGGTCTTATAATAGATTTATGCTACTATGATGACTGGAGATTGGGTTATACTAGCCGTCTCACATTGACTTGACTTGACATAGTATTCTCCTTGGAATTGATATATCCTTGGAAAACTTTTTAGTTATGTTGTGAATTGGTTGGTTGTAGTGATATTTATGGTTCGAGGCCATTATTTCTAGGTCGAGGTTGATATTTTACAGGTAGATCTTGTTATTTCCACCTTAAGATTGATGCCTCATGTTTGAGGATGAGATTTGATCATGAAGGGTTTGAGGCTAAGATTCTATCATTTTGGGTTCAACGCCCAGAATATACAACATTAGGTTCGAGGCCCTGATCATATCATTGTCATTTTGAGGTCAATTTGACTTATTTTGGACTTTGGGTTGAGTATATTATTATTGTAGTGTTAGATGTTTTGTATACCTATTGGACTTATGGGGTAAATTCAGGTTTTATTTAACTTACGCATAGCTCAAGATTTTTTTTGACTCCATCACCAATTCAGAGTCTTCATGTTTACGGACATAGGCTTATCATATACTATATTGCTTCCAATATTTTTCTAGGAAGTGTTTTGATCCATCAGGGTAGAGTTATTGCTTATTCTTACAAATAGAAAAAGCTTCACAATAATAACTACCCCACTCATGAAATAGAATTGGTGGTCGTAGCTTTTGCTTGAAATAGTTGGTGGCATTACTTGTATGGAATTCACTCTGAGGTATTAACCATCATCATAGTCTTAAGTATATTTTCGTCCAAAGGGATCTTAATTTGAGACAACATAGGTGGTTGGGGTTATGGAAGAATTATGATTTTTTATCCTTTATCACCCGAAAAAAGCTAATGTAGTAGAAGATGCCTTAAGCAAAAAGGTTGTAAGTATGGAAAGTTTGGCTTTCTTAGCTATGAAGGACTGACTTGGATTCGTACATTTAGTCTTTCACTAACCAGGTGGTTAGACATATGCTTTTGAGTCAGTCAAAGTACTAGCTTGTATGGAGGATAGATCTTCTATTATGGAGCATATTCGGGTACAAAGGTTTGAGGATCCAAAGTTGACGGTGATTCGAAACAAGGTTCTTAGAGGCGATGTTAGGAAGATGACTTCAGATTTAAAGTACACCTTGAGGATTCAGGATCATATTTGTATTCGTAGAGTTACTGAGTTCGGTTGATTCTTTAAGATTCCCATTATTCTTGATATTCTATCCATCTTGATGTTGCGAAGACGTGACACCTAAAATTTGAATAAGGGCAAATAAACCATTTTCAAGAGTTGCAAGTTCCTTCAATGTAGGACATCCATATCCCGTAGATGGGACCACAAACTATAGGTATCGTACGTGGTTGAACACCCCAATTATGCCAGAGGTCCAACACCATGGCCTGACTAACAGACCACAGTTTGTAGTCAAGGTTCAGTAGGTCAGGGCATCATAATCCACTCTGTGAGGATGTATGACGATCATATAGGATTGCAGTCAGTCCATGGTCTATCGTCAATGGTCTATTGGTGGGGTTTCGATAGTTGTTTATGGGACGGTTGGCTCTTTTTATAATTATTTTATCCCTATATTACGTAATTTTACCCTTCACTAATACCCCTATATAGGTGATTCCAACCTCCAAATTATTTAATTCACTACATTCTCTTCAAATTCACAAAAATAAGAATTCTCAAAATATAACTCTGTTTGGAAAGATTGAAGAAGAAGGATTCAACCTAGGGTTTCAAGTCAAGTATTAATACCTCCATTGAAGATAAGAAATTAGCTTCAAGGTATGATAGTCATACCCATGATTCCTTCTATTTATGGAGTTCCCAAATTCTCCTATTGATAAAGTCAAAAATCCCCATGGGTTCTCTTGATTATTGATTTAAATAATTGAATTATGATTTCTTATGCATAAATTTATGAAATACTATGATTTTATGATTATATACCTTATGAAGCAATCCAATCTCGATGTTTTCAAAGCTTTGTGCAAGTTATATGGGATATTGATTATGAAGGAAGAGTTTTATGAAATTAAGCATGTACTAATTAAATTACATGACTTTATGATGAAATCCTCATCTAACCAATGTTTTTTCTAAATGTTGATGATTGAAAGTGGGATTCGAACCTTGAAAGGTAAGTTATGGAATTATGAATGTCCTTGTAAAATATATGATTCTTAAGATACTTTGAGAGTAAAGTATCAATGATGATGCTTTTTGTGTTTTTGGAAAGATTTTTCTTATATACACATGAAAACATGATGTGAAAGGTATTGTCACATACTAAGGATTCTAGGGTTCAAAGGTCTTGTCATTTAATTCAGTCAAAGATTAAAAACTATCTTAATGAAACCTAGAATTGATTGGTTATTGGATGATACATTTCCATGGATAATGACTTAGATTGGATTGGCAAGATGACGTGCCCTTCCATGTATAATCAAAACAAGTATGAAAGTACTATTCTATGGTATTTATTCTTCGCACTGATAGGATATTGAGATGGAAGTTCTCTCATTTGTAGAGGTGGGGTTTCTAGAAGCATTGTGCCCCCATAGAACGATTGTCTTAATAGACATTATCTAGTAGATCCTTCTAATCTAGGAGGTCATGGAACTTACCTTTTCAAGTAGTACAACCCCTTTTCGGTGTGAGATACACCGAGAGATCATATTATAGCTCACATGGTCTCTATGTCGGTAAAGGATAATTCCTACAATAATAATGAAGTAAGGTTACTTCAAGACGTATCACATATGTTTTCAAAGTCTCTAAAGATGTTATCTTGTATTGAACATGTTTTATGATTTATGGTTTTTAACCTTTTTATATCATGTTTTAACTTGGACAACTATATGTCATGAAATGTCCCCTTTTAGGACAATCGAATTTTTTTATTCATAGTTGTCATATTTGGTAAATTGATTTGCACAAACACATACTCTTGCCTACAGTTTCCTAAATATAGGGTTTGATAGTCAGATTTCAAAATTTCATGGCGAGTGGTTGATTGCGAGGTTCCCAAGATTTGGTGAGTTCTCATGCTTCAAATATGGTGTAATCAATGGAAAGAAGAGAGAAAGAAAGATGTGGTTCCTATTGATTGGGAGAAGTTTAATGCAACATTTTTTGATAGGTTATTTCCCTTTGAGACGAGGGAGGCAAAGGGATTGAGTTTTTCAACCTTATGCAAGGAAGTATGAATGTAAGGAAATCCGTTTTGAATTTCACACAATTGTGTAGCTATGAACAAACAAAGTTTGTCGATCCTAAGGAAATTATTAGTAAGTTTGTTTTGGGTGTGTCCGAAATTGTTGTTAAAGAGTGTTTTACCTTCATGCTCATTAATTAAATGAAAATATCCCATCTCATATCTCATTCTCAACAAATCGAAGATAAGAAATTTAAGGGAAAGTATAGGGAGACAAAGAGGGCTAAAGCCGATTATGGTAATTTCTCTCATGCAAGATCCGAGGGATATGCTCATCCTATGTTTCGTAAAAAAGTTTCTGTTAAGGTTCCCCTAATTCCCCTTCCAATTTCAATAAATATATGGTGTCTAACTCTAATCCTTAAGGAAGAAGGGAAGGGTAATGGATCTTCATTGCCTATGGCTACTTGTACTAGGTGTGGAAAGAAGCACGAGGGTAAGTTCCTAGACGTCACCGATGGTTGCTTCATTTGTGGTAAGAGTTGTCATAAGATAAGGGAAATCTGAAAACTATGGCTAGAGAAAGAGAGGGAAAGAAAGCTCCTTCTAGTGGTTCGCGTTCCAATGCTCTTAAGAAGAACCAATCTTATGCACTTTAGACTCGTGATGAACTAGTGGGTTCTCTAAATATGTTTATTGGTATTTTGAAATTTTTCAAACTAGATGTTTATGATTTACTTTATATCGGTGCTACCTTGTCTTTTGTGATGTCATATGTGTCTATGAGGTTTGATGTTCTTTCGGATGTGTTGGTAGATGTTTTTTTAGTCTCTACTCTTGTTGGTAATTCTATTGTGGCTGAGAGGATCTACAGAAAATATCCTGTTACCTTGTTCCATAGAGTTACTCTTGCTGACTTATTAGAGCTTCATATACTATACTTTGATGTTATCCTTGGTATGGATTGATTGCACTTATATTATGCTTTTATTGATGAGCTTGTCCCGGAGTAGAAAAGGGGAAATTCTATGCCTAACGGTCACTTTGTCTCTTGTCTGGGAGCTAGAAAGGTGATTTCTAAGGGTTTAATTTATTATCTAGTGAGGGTTGGGGATATGGATTCAAAAACCCCTACTTTTGAGTCGGTCTCTATTGTTAATGAGTTTCTAGAAGTTTTTCTAGATGATGTACCTGGTATTTTTCTCGAGATGGAAATAGACTTTGGTGTCGACCTTCTCCCTAATATGAAACCTTTTTCTATTCCTCATTAATGTATGTACCTATTAGAACCGTAGGAGTTGCAAGAACAATTGAAGGATTTGTTGGATAAAAGTTTTATCCGATCGGGCATCTTTTCATGGGTTCTCTAGTCTTGTCTGTTAGAAAGAAAAATGGTTCTCTTCATATGTGTATTCTTTATTGTCATTTAAACAAGGTGACTATTAAGAATAAGTATCATTTTTCAAGGATTTATGACTTGTTTGAACAACTTCAAGGAGTGAATTACTTTTCTAGGATTTATTTTCGGTCGGGTCATCACCAATTAAGGGTGAAGGAGGATGATATTCTGAAGATGGATTTTCAAACTTGGTATGCTCATTATGAATTTTTGGTAATGTCGTTTGGGTTTAATAATGCTCAAATGGATTTTATGGATTTGATAAACAGAGTGTTAAGACAATACAGTGATATGTTGTGATTGGTTTCATTGATGATATATTGATATATTCGAGAATTGAGAACGAAGATATTGATCATTTGAGGATCATGTTGAAAATTCTTAAAGAACAATAACTCTTTGCAATGTTTAGAAAGTGTGAGTTTTTGTTAATATTTGTAGCTTTTATTAATCATATTGTTTCAAATAAGGAACTGAGGTAAATACTAAGAAGACGGATGCGGTCAAGAGTTTCCATGAGCTGAAGGATAGACTTACTTCCGCTACTATGTTGACTGTACCGAAAGGCACCAATGGTTTTATTGTAACTTGTGATTCCTCGAGAATTAGTCTAGGGTGTGTAAATGGAAATTTATGGCCTATGCCTCAAGGCAACATAAGATTCAAGAGAAGAATTATTCTACCCATGACCTTGAATTTGCGGCAGTTGTTTTTGCCTTATAAATTTGGAGGCTTATATGTATGATGTTCATGTAGATGTGTTTACGAACCACAAGATTTTTCAATATGTGTTTAATTTGAAAGATTTAAATTCCGCCAAAGAATATTTCTAATGTTATTGAATGATTATTATGTGAGTGTTCTTTAATACCCAAGAAAGTCAAATGTGGTGGCGGATGCTCTTAGTCGGTTATTCATGGGTACTGTTCCTCATATTGAAGAAGGTAAGAAAGATTTTGTTTGATATGTTCATAGATTGTCCCGATTGGGTGTTCAATTAGTGGACTCTACCAAGAGTGGTGTTTATTGTTCACAGCGGCTCGAAGTCATCCTTTATGGATGATGTGAAAACCAAACAAGCTATTGATCCTATTTCGGTTGACTTAAAGAAGCAGTTCTTAAGAAATCCGTTGAGGGTTTCTCCCAAGAGGGAGATGGGTCAATTAGATATCAAGGTCATTTGTATGTTTCTAATATTGAAAACTTGAGGGAAAAGATTTTGTCAAAGCTTATAGTTTGTGGTATTGCATTCACTGAGGAGTCATACAAGTTAATTGTGATTTACGAGAGGTCTATTGGTTGAATTGAATGAAGAAAGAAATTGTGGAATTTGTGACCAAGTTTCTTAATTTTCAAAATTTGAAAGTTGAGCATCAAAATCCAGGAGGATTATCCCAAGAAACAAGCATTTTTAATTTTAAGTGGGAAGATGTCGATATGTACTTCATTATTAGATCTCCTCGCACCCGAAGACGAGATGACTCAATTTGGGTTGTAGTAGAACGGTAATGAAATTTTCTCAATTTATTCCCATCATGGTTTCCTATTAGGCGGACGAATATACTAAGTTGTACTTAAGAGAAATTGTAAAGTTTCATGGAGTGCCTTTGTTCACCATTTTCATCATGGTACCCAATTCATTTCTCATATTTGGAAGTATTTCCAAAAGGGTAATGGTACTAGTATTAAGCTTAGTATGGTCTTTTAACTCCAAACTGATGGGAAATCATAGCGTACTATCCAAACTTTTGAAGATATGTTGAGCGCTCGGGTAATTGATTGTAAGGGTAATTAGGATGACCATTTGCAATTGATTGAGTTTGCTTATAACAATATATATCACTTGATATTGATATGGATCTATTTGAGGAATTATATGGTAGGAGGTTTATATCTCTAATAGGTTGGTTTGAGGTCGGTGAAGTTTCCCTTAAAGTTCCCGAGTTGATACATGAGTTCATAGAGAATGTTTGAATCATTAGAGAAAGGTTGAAAATGGTTCAAAGTCAACAATAGTCATATGTTGATCTAAGAAAAGGACATCCCGACTTTGGTATTCATGATTGGGTTTACTTGGAATTTCACACATGAAGGTTGTAATGAGGTTTGGTAACAAAGAAAAGCTCATTCCTTGATATGTAGGGCCATATCCTATTTTGATATGTGTTGGTAAGAATTATTATGAACTAGAACTTCCTAATGAGTTTGCATCGGTCTGGTTTCCCATGTCACTATGTTGAAGCGATGTGTTGGTGATCCAACAATCATAATTCCCTTTGAAGGTTTGGGAGTTAAGGAAAATCCTTCATATAAAGAATTTCATATGAGATTTTAAACAAGCAAGTCATGATGTTGAGAAATAATGAAGTAGTTTATGTGAAAGTATTGTGGATGAATCAATTAGTTGAGGGTGCTACTTGGACTTCTAAGACAATATGATGTCCCGATATACTCATATCTTTCTTTTTACTCCTACTCTAGCTTGAAGTAATGAGTCCCTAATTTTTTGTTCTTTGTTTCTTCAATGCTTCCATTATTTCATTGTTATGCATGATCCATGAAAAGTTAATTTTTTAAAAAAATGATTTTATTTGATTTATAATCATATGTTCATGTGCATTTGAGTACGAATTACATGTAGTTGGGGGGGGGGGGATATTGTAACACCTTGGATTCAAAAAAGGGAAAATAACCATTTTCATGAGTTAGAGGTGCCAGCCAAAGGCCACCCATGGCCTGTGGATGGGACCATGGATCGTAGGTGTGGTCCATGGTTGACCACCCCAATTCACTGTCAGAGCTCCGGAACCACAGCAAGATTGTGAGTCAGACCAAAGTCCGTGGTCAAGCAACTATATGTCAATACCCAGAAACAAATTTTGGTCATTCCATGGTTCATCGTCAATAGTCCGTTGGTGGTGGGTTCGGTAGTTATTTTAGGGGTTGTTGGGTTTTTTCCTAATAACTTTATACCTATATTATGTCATTTTACCGTTCAGTAAGACCCTTGTATAAGTTATTCCTACTCTCCAAATCATTTCATTCACTTCATTCTCTTCAAAATTCACCAAAAAATGATCTCTCAAATAATTTTCTCTCTTGAAAGCTTGAAGAGGAAGGATTCAACCTCGGGTTTCAAGTCAAGTCTCATTCCCTCCATTGAACATAAGCAATTAGTTTTAAGGTCTGATAGTTTTCATCCATGGATTCCTTCCATATATGGAGTTCCCAAATTCTCCTATTTTCAAAGTTATAAATCCTCAATTAAGTTAGGGTTTTCCTTCAATTGTCATGGGTTCTCTTGATTATTGATTAAAATGATTGAATTATGATCTCTTATGCATGAATTGATGAAATAATATGATTTTATGATTAGTTCCACTATGAACCCATGTAATATCCTTTTTTTCCAAGTTATGAACATATGATTTGGGATTTTTTAATATGAAGGAAAGAGTTTTATGAAATCAAGCATGGATTAATATAATTACATAAATTTATGATGAAATCCATAGCTAACACATGTTTTTTCTCAAATTGTTATTGATTGTATCACAACCCAACTACCGGAGACATGCGGGCACGTACGTACTATCACCTAAGTAGGAGAACCCTCTAATCCCAAATAATTTTAAATAATCACAAAATTTAAGAAGTGAAAATAACACATACTATTAGAATTTTTATATAAGAAACTTTAAACAATTTGGTTTAGACTTATAAAGTAATCAATATCCCCAAAAGATGTAGTCTAAACATGTACAAGAGCTACTAATAGTATAATTGGAAATGATAAATAAAGACTTATCTCCCACCATACGAAAGGAAAGTTAGAAGCTGCTGGAGTATTTCTTCGTCTTCACCTAATGAAACATTATTAATCCTATATCTAGATTATGCCAAAAGACATTGAAAGAATAGTATCAGTACAAAAAACACATACTGATAGGCATCATCGGTAAATCTGATGCCCACCACATGACATAAGAAAACATGTAAGATCATGAACCAACCACTCGCTTCTCCACCATTACCCTCTTCTGAAATACCTCGGGGTTACACTAGTACCCTTACTACTAACCACCATTTTGATCAACCTACTTACTAAGTTCTTGTAGCCTAACAAATCTAACACATACAAAAGTTCCTACATATAACTACAACGTTTTGACTACTCTCTCACGTCATACATATACTTGTTCTTCATCTTCCCATCAATGGCCACATAGTACATTCGGTCATGCTTCCTAACCTCTAAACATCAATCCCTTTTTCACAAGTTAAATCACCCTAAGAACTGTTAACACGTACACTAACCCCACTCCTTGGCATTACAACACACGTCTTCCGTGTTTGGACATTAACATTTCATGGAATGCCTACTTCCCACCTGTGTCTCACCTTTCATTAATATAATTAATGAGTCTACGCACATAGAAGAACAATCAAAGTAAGACCCCATAACTATAATACAACTCTCATAATCATGACATCAATTATCATCATTAACCTTGTTTAAATTCACATTCTTCATGTACACAAATACGTCAACTAGTTTCTCCTCTCATAGAAACAAAACCCAAACTGTTAGCAAACCGGAATGTGGTAACAGATCCAATAATTATACCGGAACTTGGAAACCAAACCTCTATTTATGATGGAACATGATAACCCATCCCAGTTAGTTATGCCTGAACGTGGAAACTGATCCAGTTAGTTTTGCTAAAACGTGGCAATTGATCCATTCAACACACAAAAATCACCATTAGAAGTATATCATCACATTTATACAACAAGAGGTTATTCATAGCATATAGTTCTTTGTACATACTACTTTACATTAGGTGTCATTAACACGTTTTGTTCACATACATTCAAAAATTAGAATAACGCAAAAATAAATATACCTCTTTCAACGACATAAACACAACCTTCACCACAAAACTACTTACCTATATATATCATTTAAGCTATAACTAAACCATACCTAACCTTATATCATCATCTATGGCTTCTTTATAGGATTTAACCATATGTCATTCAGTTCATGAGGACTATGCATAGTTATACCATTGATTTACATATATGACGCAGTGAACACACATTTATAGTACTCAATTCATAAAAACCTAGCCTACAAGCAAACCTTTAATCTACACAGGGTTTTACTCTTTGATTCTTGATGACGAATTTGTGATTGTTTTGACAAGAAATCCTCAATCCACCGATATATTCATGTTAGAAATCTCTCCCTCCCTTTTTTCCAAGCTTGCAACAACTTTTGGGGGATTTGTAAGGAGTTCTACGACTAAATTAGGTATTTTAGGAAGAGGGGAAAATCATATTTCACATTATTTACGTTATCCCTCACCTATCAAGCTTCGACACCAATTTGCCCTGCCTTAGCATCACCGCCCTCGCGACGTCTGGCCCACCCTGGCGTTAGAATATCCAAAAGTTTCCCAAACTTTTGTTTTCCTAAATAATGACGGGTTGGTTAATTACAATAGATACCAATTTACCCCTCGTTTGTCCCCAAACGACTAGCGCACATATCATTACACATCCTACCTCATATTAATTTGTTTAAACTTGATCTATTATCAAGTCATGGATGTGGGAGACTTTTATTTAACAATCGTGATTCACAACATGTACTATACTATAAGAGGTCGGTTAATGATATGACACAATGTTTGAGAAAAGAAAATTTTACGTCCCAAATTACACAGCCTGACCCTGCCAGATTGGCAGCCCTCCCGCTAAGAGGGGGCCGCAGTGGTGAGAAATCTCCTACTAAAGCAGGAGGTCGGGATCAATATAGGGGGGAATGGAATTTTTCCTATTTTTCTATTCCTTCAAAATTTATCCCACAAAATCCTCTCAACTCACTTCGTCCAAATGTAAAACTCAAGATAAAATCTCATTGCCCACACTTTGTACTTCCTTATTTGATTAAACGATATTTATATGGTTCTATTTTATTGTTTAATGTTTTAGGGTAGTTACTTTGAAATCGTAGCATGGGCACTTCCTTTAAGACCCAAACGTCCTAGGCGTAAGGATTTTGTGAAAACACAATTAAATCAATACAAAAATCAGTGGGAATGTTGAAGGGACTCTTGGGATAAAACTCAAATTTAGGCCTCATTTAAGAGTTATTTTTTCGAAATACTTACTTATTTATGTCTGTGGTATTTAAATTACTCTGATCTTCTCAAATTTTGTCAAAATGGGGGTTTTGGGATGAAATGGTGCCATTATCATGCTTTTGAAACCTTCATCTCGCTATGAAGGCCTTTATAATCCCACCAAAACAAGATTATGGTTGTCGCGGAGAGATATGCCAGGCAATGTCCTATCTTTTAACATTGAATTTTCTCTTTTTTAATCGTAAACAAACTATCCCCTCACACTCTAACTTGTATTCAACTTATTGCAGGCTCTCTAATGGCTGGTCAAAATGAAGATAACGTACCATTTATGCGATTCCCCAATGCCGCGAGCTAGGAAAGGCATCATGACTACCACAACATAGGGTTTTGTTACCTGAGAGAGTTCATGTTACTCAAGCTAGAGGAAAAGCCGCCTACATTTTTTGCCCGTATAATAGATTTCGGATGGGGTCCACTGACTAAGGATCCCCTATATAAATGTCCCACTTGGGTGAGGTATTTCTACGCTATCTTGTGTATCGTGTGATGGGACGACTCTATCCCCATTATCCTCATTGCAGGAGTTGACGTTCCTCTGAACGCCACTACCATTAATGAGTCTCTAAAGGCGTCACAGGTCTCGAATGCAAAATATGAATCCAAGTTGGGGGAGATTGATCTGGAGTCGTTAAAATACACTCTTGTTGAGCATGCTCATTAGGATTAGGTATGCAAGGCTCTTGTGGAGGGTATTACTAGCACGAATTGGTCACCCGATGCTAAGAGGTTTCTACATTTTTTCGCTAGGAGGATCCGCCCATCGATCAACCGCATGGACGTGTCCTTTCCTCGGACTTTGGTGGTGATGTGTTCAATACAGGGTATAAATCTAAACGTGGATGTGCAAATTATTTGTGAGTGGAAGATGTTCTACTGAGGTAAAAATAAGATGTCCATTCTCTATAGTCTTATCACTGCTTTGTGCATGAGGGAGGGAGTACAACTATTCGATACTGACGAGATACTTCACAAGGATCCCCCTTTCACACTCTTTTGGCCAGGTCAGGTTCTACTTCTAGTAGCAAGAGTAGGAGGACGGGCAGGGCTAGCAGCAGTAAGGCGGCAATGGGTTTGGACGATAAGAGTCCACTCTCATGTACACAGGTCGAGGAGGATCTGGTGGCCATTTGGAATATATAGGGGAGTTCCTATTCTTACTTAAATCCAGTCCCACCTCGCACTACCCTCGAGGTCGAGATGCTCCACCTCCAGTTTTGTCAAGAAAGAAAGAAGGGTCTGGACAAAAATCGTCTATTGATCCGGATATGGAACATTATGTAGACCATATTAACCTGTGTTTTCCCTAGTCAGGAGCTTTCCCGGGTCGAGAGAGTGGACTTCTATGACATCACCTTTATGGGCAAGGCATCTACTAGCCTGGTACCTCTGGAGGACCTTGACTTAGATGTGGACACTACTTAGTCTAAGGGTTCTTGATTTGGATTGTTTATCTTTCCCCTTTGGAATTGTAAATTCTAAGATACTTTGTTTTTATCTTTTGTTTTTGTAAGCATGTGGATACTTGATCTCTTGTTTTCCCATGGAAAATGATGAATTAGTGAGTTTTATATATATTCCCAATTTGCTGATCATTGGAAAGGTTGTTGGGATTGTTTATATATCATCTGAGGTCTTATCAGATAGATTTAGAAAGGCAAGGAAGGCAAGTTGAGGTTCTACCTCGCTTCATCCCGCTCTAGCAGGAGAAATCCCACTCTGGCAGTCCCACTTGGAAACAAAAATCCCTCCCTAGGACTCAAAACGGTAACATAACCTCTGCCAAGATTTTTCTGGGGTTTTTCTCATTTCTTAAAATTCCCAAATGTTCCCATCTTTACCCATAAAGTTTTAGTATTTTTTTCATAATAGGATAATCATTGTCTACGTTCTAGTCGATCTCACGATACTAGAACCTAGTAGGACCTTCTCTTCGAAACGACTTTTTCAAAAAATATTTACATTTTGCATAATTTAAAATAATGAGCTAATACATTGCAAATAATATGTTTAAGACACACATTTATAGTACACGCAATCACATCATCACATTAAACATGTTTAATTTCACATTCACATTTAATTTAGAAACACAAAACCCGCATTTATAGGAAAAACCAAGTTTGAAATTAGTTACTTCACTTCGTGGATGATTATTACTAATCATCCATACATTTATACTAACCCTAGGGCAAGAAACCAATTGGAACCTTCCCAATTTCTATTGACCTTACTTGTGGCCTCTCTGTCGCGATCATGCCGTTCGGTTTACCTTGTTGAGATACCAACTGGAATCAGGAGATACCAGTTGGACTTAACTCATACCACAAGCGACACTTTCAAGGAAGGAAAGAATGAGTGGAACAATTTTTTATAAATCTTCCTACCTTCCTGAAGATTAGATATGGGCGTCAACATAACAATATGTCAAGGGTCTAGTTCATATTTTGCTCTTGTTGATGAGACCGGTAACCTAAGTTGAGATACTAGTTCTCATGGCCCAACCACTGGGTCGTGTGGGAACCTACATACTACTACCTATGTAGGAGAAACCCTCTTATCCCAATTACTTAAACATTTTGAAAATTTAAGAAGCAAAAATAAAACATCGTAACGGAATTTCATAAATAAGAACCTTTAACACAATTTGGTTATGACTTATAAAGTGTAACACCCAGAAGGGTCTAGTGTAAACAAGTACAAGGGTTACTAAGAGTAAAACTTGGCATGATAAATAAACACACAACTTCCACCATGCGGAATTAAAGTTATTAGCTGATAGAGAATTTCTTCGTCATCACCTAATGAAACATCACCAATCGTGCATCAAGACTAGGTCACTTTGGTGAGTGCCTCCCAGTCTTGGATCACCGGGATCTTAGACTCGTTCATTCTTAATCTCCCTGGCTAATTACATGGCCTTTTAAATATACTTCTTGTTTGCCAAACTAAAACTTCTCCCGCTTGATGTACAATTGGTTCTCTCATAAGACTTTGAAGACTTCCCTTAAATCCTCCATGTGCTCCTCCAAGGTGTTGTTGTAGATGACTATGACATCTAAGTAAATCACCACGAACTGATCAAAGTAGGGGTGAAAGATCTTGTTCATCACCGTGCAGAAGGTAGCGGGTGCCTTAGTTAAGCCGAAGGGAATCACCAACCACTCCTATGCTCCATATCTTATCACGCACGCTATCTTTGGTTCATCCCCATCCGCAATGTGCACTTTCTAGTATCCTTTCCGAAGATCCACCTTGGTGAAGTACTTTACTTGTCCAATCTTGTAAAACAAATCGGAAATGAGAGGGATAGGATACTTCCTCTATATTATTACCTTATGGAGCGTCCAATAGTCGATGCATAAGCGTAATTATACGTCTTTCTTTTTCTTGAATAAAATTGGCATGCCATAAGATGACATGGATTGACAGATGTGACCGGCCTTGAGGAGCTCTTTCAATTGCTTACTTAGCTCCTCTAATTCGGGTGGATCCATTCGATAAAATGCATGTGCGGGTGGCTTGGCTCCAACCTCCAACTCTATCTTGTGATCCACATCACACCTAGGATGCTAGTCTTCGGCATCTCGTCTAGCATCATGTCCTTGTTCTCCTCAAGGACCTTCTCAATGACCGGTGGAAAGGACTCTTCAACACCAGTGTCTTCTCCCGAACTCACAGTGGTATCTAGGAACATCAGTTCTCATTTATTCAATCCCTTCATAATCTCCATGGCCGATAGGTGGGCTTGTTCTTCGTTCTTCGTTACCTTGACTAGAGGTACCATGCATGAACCTTCTCACTTCATGACCATGAGTCATTAGAGGTAGGGATCGATCATCATATGATATCGCTGGAAGAAATCCTATCCAAGAATGATATCAAAGATATCTAAAGGAACAACGGTGAAGTTTTTCTTACCTTTAAACTTCTCCAATGTGATGCTTACTCCTTGGGTGACCCCACATACGGGAGTCAGTGTGGCATTAGTTTTCTTGAGTTTGGTGTTGCTTGGAACTTAGCCCTAACCTCTATTTTGTTGTCTTGGTCATGATGTTTACTTCATCCCCGGAGTCTACAATTACATGAGATAGTCGTCCATTAATGGATATGTCTAATATTGTGTGCTAAAGTCTCTTGGCTTCTCTGGATGCTTGTCTATAGCACCGCTTAGTCCCACCATGCCCAACTTTGTCGTGCTCACAATCTTGTGCTCTTGTGCATTTTTCTCTTCTCCCTCACATAGGATGGCACAAAGGTACTTCATCTCAGGCACCTGGCACAGCCGTATGGTCTACCACATCTATAGAAACCATCTCTTTTTGTGGTCTACGCCGTTCTCAAGTAGTTTTGGTGCCTAAATATGTGGATGTCCGATTTGTAAGAGTCGTGTTGCTTATGATGTACCTATTGCTCCTTTCCTCGACCATGATCTACCCCACCTTTAGCATAACTAATCCTCGCATCCTTCACCTTTGCCTTGTCGTGCCTCTCATGCTTAAATTCGGTTAAGGATTTGTCTTCTGTGATGGCTTCGTCGATGGTCTTGACCTATCACGGCTGTTACTCTATCTTGGACCAATTTTGCAGTTTGTCCATGAATTGGAACAACATGTCTTCGTCGGGTGAGATTTGGAATCTGAAGTTAGAGTTGTGAATTCTTTCACGTATGCCCGAATATTGGATGTTTGCTTCAATACCCTATATTTGGGCTTAACCTCATATATGACATTGTTAGTGAAGAAGGCTTTCTAGAAATTCTCATGAAATTTCACCCACATGTTGATGGTGCAAATCCCCTTCCATATCTTGACGTCCTTGCGCCTCCACCGTAGCATGGCCATCTCTAAAAGATACAACACGACCGAGTTGATATGATTCTCGGCACTCTTTACCCAACTACACTTAATTAATGCTCCAAGTGTCATAAGAAGTTCTCAACCTCTTGGGTGTGATGGAAATCTTTGAATATAGGTGGCTTGGGAGCCTCGATCCTGGCCTCCCTATCACGATCAGATTTTATAGATCCTCCAGCTTCCGTGTTTTCCCTGAGTGTTTTCACCTCGGCCTTCAAGGTCTTAATCGCGCTTAATGCCTCCATTAGTCGACACTCCAAGGAAGTGATGGCCTCCTTCATCTTGAACACGGCCCGCTGGAAACCCTCCAACTCCTTATGGATGTTGTTAGTCTCCTCAAGGGTGAAGAATTCAAGAATTTTGAATTCTCCATGGCCATGTTCATATACTTGCCTAATATCTCCACACTTGCCTCACCACTTCAACGCCTGTGACCCTTCCTCTCCAGCAGTGAAGTCAATTTCTTTCTCACCAAGTACATCATCACTCGCTTCGGTGGTTTAAGGTGGATGATATGTTAGTGCCTCGCTTGGTGTGGGGTCGAGTAGTATCTCTTCGTCACATTTTTGGTGCTTCTTTTCTTTGCGGTTCTTCTTTATACTATCAAGACAGGCGTTTGTGTTGATAGCTATGTTTACATCTCATTCGTTGTTCATTCCCTTAGTATCAAACCTTACTCTAATACTAAGTTGTCATGGACTTAGATTTTTGCTAAATCTCTGTGCGACACTTGACAACTTACTCACTATAATCTTTCAAGATCTGGTAAGCTCAAGTAATCCTCTTATGATAAGATTGCTAAGAGAATGAAAAGTAAAGACTTAGAACAAGAGTGCTTTGAAGAAGGATTTTTGTATTGTTTCGAATGCATTACAATTGAGTAATTCCTTTGCAAATGAGGGCACCTTTGTTTATACTACCATCGAAGGACTAAAGTGAAATTAATATTTACTATACAAGTCCATAAGATATATACACGTTGGTCCCTTTACTAGAATTCTTTGCATGGTCTAGGACCTTCCATTGCCTTCTTGATAAATCTTAGGGGTTCTAGAGTTTTCTGCAAGCCTTTCCATAACTCTAGGCCCTTCCGCTCCTATCCTGACACAAAATCTGATTGTCAAAGTGGTGGGGCATCACGCTAAACCTTCTAACACAATAATGATCCCCCAATTTCACCCAGGAGCACTTCAACTAACCGCTCACTACGTACTCTTACTTCCTCATCACCTTACTCAATCTTGGTCCCTTAGTAAACTACGACAAACCTTCTTTCCACTAAACCCAATCTCTATCCCAAGGTGAAACCCAGCTAAGCATATTTTATCACATACGCTTCCTCTACTTCTTTTTTGAAATTACAACACACGAATAACTCTCTTTATCCATACTTATCACTTGAACCCTTTTTACCCTTCCACTATATCCTTCAAGTTTTCTAAACACTAGAGCCATCATATATGAACCTCCATAACCTATGCCCACTAAGTACAACAGATATAAGTATACTCAACTATATCACCACAGGTGTATATAGAAAATATACAATTACTCCAACATGAATAACAACAATATCTTTCACATTCCTCAAGCTACACAATTATATCAAGTAGTTGGTCCTCTCATGGAACCCAAACATAAGTTTTTAGTGCACCAAAACGTGGTACCGGATCCCATAGTTATGCTAGTATGTGGCAATTGGATTCCATCTTTTATGCTAGAAGGTGGCAATCCAATCCTATCGTTTATGCCAGAACGTAGTAATCTGATCCACGTTAGTCATGACAGAAAGTAGTAATCTGATCCAAGTTAGTTATGTCGAAACATGGCAATTCGATCAATCAACACACCAAAAAATCACAAAACAAGTAGGTTCTCAAGTCATACATTCCAGAAGTGATACACGGCATATAGTCATTTGTCTATCTCAATTACATCAAGTGTGATAAGTAAAGCTTCATATATATGCAAGTATCATAATGAAGAAATAGTATACATACATCAAATAGACATAGAATGTTAACCACCACCTACCACAAAATATTCATCATGTACATCATGCAAACCCAATTAAACCATACTCATCCCTAATTTATCACCTAAGGCTTGTTTCTAAGGTTTAAATCACCAACCATTCAGTGCACAAAGGCCTACACATAAATCCTACCATCAATTTACATATATTACACAGTGAGAACATACTCAAACTACTCAATTCATAAAACCTAGCCTACCTGGACGCCAATCGGTTGCACAGAGTTATTGACCTCCATTCCTATTTTTTGGGCTTCGTGACGGTAAATTTGGCCAATAATTCACAAGATTTCTTTATTTTCACGCTACAAATCTCATCATCCTTCCTTCTAAATCTTAAAGTGTTTTTTCTGAGCTTTTTAGGGTGTTTTATGACTTATTTAGGTATATTAGAAAAATGAAGGAAATAGGATTTCTCGTATTTTACGTTCTATCTAGCTATCCCCCTAGGGCACCAACTTATCCCACCCTAACGGCATCTGCCCACTTTGGCGAGACAGTGGCCCATAATTCCCTGGATTTTGTCTCCTTCTAATTAAGAATGATTTGGGTCTTTTCAATGGATACTAATTTTACCCTCGTCATCCCCGAGTGAATAGTGCACGGGACATCACACACCCTAATTTTATTATTACTAACTTAAAGGATTACTCCACTACGCAATCATGATGAATTTTGACCTTTCACTTAGTTCACACAAAATAGTACTATACCCCATAGACTAGAAGAATAAATGAAACCCTATCTAACGAATCAAATGCATTATAAATACACAAGTTGGCACGCCAGGACGGGATCCTTCTAGCTGAAGCAGGACCGGTGGCGAGGATCTCCCACTGAAGCGGGAGATCGGGAAATAAAAAATAGGATAATGGAAAACATTTTCCCATTTCTCCTTTGAACCCCCCAAAACTTCCCCAATTTGCACTCCATACGCTTTTTTCGTCATTACTTAACAACAATAATTGCATGTTGTTATTCAATTATTTAGAGACAGTTTTGGGGTAGTTATTTTCTTGAAATAGCACTAAGTTGTCGGATTAATATAATGAACGTAGCATGGTCACTTCCTTACGTCCCTAATGTTCCCAAAACATCCTGGGCATAAGGATTTCATAAAAATATGGGTAAATTGATAAAAAAAAATAGGTGGAGAAAGTTCAAAGGTCATATATTCATAAACTCAAATTTGGCACTATTATAGGGGTTTATTTGGTAAAATGATTGCATGTATGGGTTATTGGATAGTTATAAAACTCTTATATGCTAAAATTCTATCAAAAAGTGAGGTTTGGAGACGAACAGGTGTGAGTCTCGCGCTAGGTGTTCATCCAAGATAAAATCGGCTCTATCTCACTTCATTCTGCCATGTCGTCATTCATAATCCTGCTAGGGCAAGATTATTGTCGTTGTGGCGGGATACACCAGGCAGTGTCCTAACCCCTTAACAAAAAAATTCCTTTCTTAATTCTTACTTTTTAACTTTACCATTACTATGATTTCTCGTTTCAACTTACCTTCAGCCTCTTGCAGGATTTCCCAATGGCAACACAAAATGATGAACACCTACCAATTATCTGATTTCCCGATGCAACAAGTAGGGAGAGCCACCATGATCACTGCAACACAGGGTTTTTTTGCGAGAGGGGTTTTGCGTTGCATAAGCTAAAGAAGAAGGTGTATACATTTTATGCCAATCTGATGGAGTTTGGATGGGCTCTGGTGACTAAGGCTCCCGCAGATGGTCGTTCTACATAGGTGAGAGAGTTCTATGCTATTCTCCCAACCGTTTGCTAGGATAACCCCTACCTTGTCATTTGTGTCCCGAGAGTTGACATCTCCTTGAACTCCACTGCTATAAATGAGGTATTTGATTTTCTCGATCTCCCAAATGCGAGTTTGAGGACAAGCTACAAAAGATGGATCTGGAGTGGCTGAGAGAGACTGTGTGTACGGATCAAGTATATTGGGCTACTGGGGAGGGAGTCACTAGTATAGATTGGTTTCCCGATGCTAAGAGGTGGCTATACATGGTTACCAGGAGGATCTAACCTTCGGGAAACCGCACTAATGTGAGATTCCCTTGGGCTTTGGTGGCGGCGTGTTCTATATAGGGAATCCCGTTAAGTGTGTGAGCACAGATTATTTAAAAATGGAAGATGTTCTACCAGGGTAAAAAGAAAGTTTTTTTCGTGTTGGTGCTCATTATTGTGCTATCTAAGCGGGCGAAAGTGCCACTTTTTGACGCTGATGAGGTACTTCTTATTAATCCCCCCTTTAACCCTCTTTAGTTCAGACAGAGATCTACTTCTAGGAAAAGAGAAGGAGTAATAGCAGCATTATGGCAGCCCCAGGTTCGACCGGTGAGGACCCACTCTCACGTTTGCAGGCCTAGGAGGATTTGGAGGGTGTTTGGAAGAAGATGGGGAGTGCCTATCATAACTTTTATCTGGTGACACATAGTGTTATCCTTGAGGTTGAGATACTCTTCCTTCAGTTGCTTGAAGAGAGGAGAAAGTGCTTAACCAAGGATCATTTGATGGTCCGTATATGGAAGACTATAAATGTATTATTTTCTTGTCTTTACCTTGACAAGGAGTTTCCCCAGCTCCAGCTAGAGGACTATGCTGAATAAGGCCTGGGCGTGTGTGATACTCCCGGAGGACCTTGACTCTGACGTTGACACCACCCAATCTGAGGGTTCCTAATCTCACTTGTTAATTTTCTATTTTTTTATTTGTATATTTTAGACATTTTGTTTTTATCTTTTAAATCTCCTAAGTTTTTGGTAGCACATGGATGCTTGTTTTTTATGTCTGACGCAACCTTTATTAAATCTTGAAGTTCTTATAATCTATTACTTCTATTGGTGAACACTGTTTGGTTGTTAGGAGTGAATTCGGATACCATTCGGATTTGAAATTTATGTTTGGGAAAACAAGGCAGACAAGTTGAGGCTCTGCCTCCCCTTGTCCCACTTTAGCAGGAAAATCCCACTCCGGCAATCCCGCCCTAGCAGCAATATTCCTGCCCCAGCAGTCAAAATGGAAACAGAATCTACACCACTATTTTGCTGGGGTTTCCGCTTTCCTAATAATTTCCAAAGGTTGAAGCTTCACCCTGAATTTTTGAATACATTCTCATGCTAGGATAATCATTTTCAAGACAATCCTACGATATATGGACCATATTGTTTTTATTAATTGAACACCACAACCCACACACCCTAAGTTACACCGGAACATTTACAAGTTGTAATATTTACAAAAATTATCCATCACATTGTACATAATAAGTTTCTGACACATACTTATAATACATGGAATCACATCATCACATTCAACAAGTTTGACTGTACATTCACAATTAATTTAACCAACAATAGCACGTATTAAAAATTCACAAGACACAATGCACAGAAAGTTTCAATTCATTAGTTGTTCCATCAGATAGATGACTATTTCTGGTCACCCATGCCTTTTACAGCCCCTATGACTAGATACCAATTGGAACCTTTCCAGTTCCAATTAACTTTGCTTGTGTTTCTGTCAATCATAACCACGATTTCTGGTTCACCATATTGAATTCTATACCAATTGGAATCATGAGATATCAAGTGGACTCAACTCACACTACAAGTGACACTTTGCACGAAATGAGAGAATGAGCGGAATAATTTCCTAGAATGCTTCCTAGATTCCTAAAGATTAGATGTCAACGTAAACACACCAATTCGCATGAGTTAGTCCATATTTTGATCTTATACAGGGGAGACCGGTAACCTAGGCTCTGATACCAATTGATCACGACCCAATCCATCGGGTTGTGCGAGCACCTACATACTACAAACTAAGTAAGAGAACCCCCATATCCCTACAATTTAAAACATATAGAAATTTGAATAAGTGGAAATAATATAGTAACGAAATTCTTGATTAAAAAAACTTAAGAATACTTTTGAGTTAAGACTTGTAATGTAATTAACATATCCAAGGATCTAGTCTAAATAGGTAGAAGAGCTACTAAGAGTACAAATGGACAAGATAAATAAATGACACAGCTCTCACCATGCAAAAGGAAGAATGGAAGCTATTGGAGAATTTCTTCATCTTCACCCCAAGAAATATCACCAACGTGCACACAAACTATGTCAAAAAGACATAGCAAGAGTAGCATCAGTACAAACACATGCTGTTATGAATCATCGACAACCCAACGCTCACCACACAACATAAGAATCAACTAGTAAGATCGTGAAATAAACAACTTGCTTCTCTACCTTTACCCCTTTATTAAAGTACTTCAAATTACACCAGTACTTTAATTACTTGCAACCTTCACAAACAACTTACCCACCCAAGTCTTGATCATAGACTAAACTTGCTAACATGTTAACTATACCTCAATTTCACCACAAGAACTACAACTAACCGCTCATTACGTACTCTTACTTCCTCATCACCCTACTCAATCATGGTCACATAGTGCAGTGCAAGAAACCTTTTTACCACTAAACCCAATATCTTTCCTCGAGGTGAAACCCACCTAAGAGTATTTATTTACATACGCTACCTCTGTTTCTCTTTCTAAATTAAAACACACGAACAACCCTCACTATCCATACTCGTCACTTGAACCCTTTTTCCCTTCCACTATATCCCACAAGTTCGCTCAACATAACGGCCATCAAATATAAATCATCACAACCTATACTCACTAAGTATAACATATATAAGTCAACTCAACTATATAATCGGAGGTATATATAGAACATATATAATAACATCAACATGTAGAATAACAAAGTATTTCACATTCGTCAAGTTACAAAATTATATGAAGTAGTTGTTCCTCTCATGGAACCCAAACCCAAAATTGTTAGTGCACCAGAACTTGGTACCCGATCCCATAGATATGCCAGAACATAGAAATCGGATCCCATCTCTTATTCCATAATGTGGGAATCTAATCCAAGTGATTTATGCTGGAACATGGCAGTCTGATCAAAGTTAGTTATGCCGGAATGTGGTAATCCGATCCATAAACACACCACAACATCACAACATAAATATACTCTCAAGTCATATAATAAATAAGTGATTTTTGTGCCATACATTCATTCGTCTATCTCATTTACATCAAATGTGATCAATAAAGCAACCTTCATATGCATATAAATATCATAATGAAGCAACAATATACCTACATCACACAATCATAGAATCTCACCCATCACCTACCATGGAATATTCATCACTCACATTATGTAAGCCCTAATTCGACCATACTCATCCCTAATTCATCGTCTAATGCTTATTTCTAAGGTTTAAATAATTAATCAACCGGTGCACAAAGGCCTATGCAAAAATCCTACCATTGATTTACATATTACATTGTTAGCATAAATTTGAGGATTGATTACTGAAATCCTACACTTTAGGTACTTATTACCATTATCCCCTATAAGTTTTATAAATTTCCAAAATTCCTCATTTTTGCGCATCACATTAATGTATCTTGGTCATCAAATTAATGTATCTCGCACATCACATTAGTTTATCTTGCGCATCAAATTAGTGTATCATGTATAAAATGTACCTCGCATATCAGATTAGTTTATCATGTACAAAATGTATCTCGCACTTTAGATTAGGGTATCTCGCGCATTAGATTAGTGCATCTCGCCCATCAAATTAGTGTAGCATGTACAAAATGTACATCCGATTAACGTATCATGTATAAAATGTAATGTATTACTGAAAAATTAATTTATCTCGTGCATTAGATTAATGTATCAACTCTTATATTATTGTATTAGTTTCAAGGGATTTTTATAATTATAAACTTTTAAGGGATAAATTATAGTTTTCCCTTAAAAGTATGTGATTTCTATAATTTTCCCTAAATTTAAAATATTGAAATCATAAAACCTAGCCTACCTGGGCCATAAGCAGTTGTACAAATTTATTGACTTCAATTCCTATTTTCTAGGCTTCGTGACGGTGAATTTGTCAAAGAATTCACAAGATTTTGTCATCCATACATTACAATCTCCTTCTCCTTCCTTCTCAATATTAGAGTGGCTTTTTGAGGGTTTTAAGATGTTTTACAACTTATTTAGATGATTTAGGAAGATGGAGAAAATAGGATTTCTCGTCGTTTACATTTTGTCTTGTCTATCCCACTAAGTCGCCAATTTATCTGGCCTAGCGGCATCTGGCTTGCGGTGGCAGGACAGTGGCCTAGAATCCCCTTGATTTTGTCTCCTCCTAATTAATGCCGATTTGGGTCGTTACAGTTTTATCTCACATTGTCTATGTCAATAAATAGTATGATTCCAACAATAATGAACTAAGTTACTTTCAAGGTATTTCATAAAGTGTTTTTCAACATGTTTAGCTTGCACTGATCATTATTATGTTTTATGTTCTGTAACCTCTTATCTTAAGTCTTAGTTAGGTTATTGCATGTCATATAAAATTCATTTTTAGCATTATTTCATATTCTTATGCTTTGATGTACTTAGTGCATTCCATATAATAATTCATATTGGTGCCTACATTGTTTCACTAATGTAGGTTCTGACACTCCTTTCTCTTACACTTGTGGCTAGTTTATCTCATTGACAATTTGAAGATCAAGAGTTTGGGTGTCCTCATGTTCCAAAGACTATGAGACTTTTATTGCTTTCTTACTTTCAATTTTCAGATATTGTTTGTGGTGTGTGGGTTACATTCCAACCACTTCTTTGATGTATCAGATGGCTTATTAATACTATGTTAGACTTCTGTTTAGTTGAACTATTTTCATATGAAAATACTACTTTTGAAATCTTTATTTTTATTTTCTTAATGTGAAAGTCAAGAGGGGTGAATTAAAATTCCCTTCAGTCGACTTCCTACTCTGGTCAGTCGATTCACCTGCTCGTTAGTAAAAAAGATAGACAATAATGATAAAATTCCCTTTATTCGACTTCCTACTCTTGTCAATCGACTCACCTGCAGGTTAGTAAATCATATAAACAGTAAATGTACTTGTACTAACTAAAGGACACATAGTGTTTCTATACTAAATTGGATCACCGATGTGGTGCCTAGTTAAGTCCCCTTGGGCTACAAGGGTTTCTGTAAGATCTTGTGAGAACTTGAGTGTTACAGAATGTTACGATTGAGAGCACGTCTAATATGCAAATTAGATATTCTTCTTCGACAAAACCTCTACCTGTATAACCTACACTCCGATCTTTCTTTCTCTTTTTTTTACAATTGTTCACTCAAGGGTGTACAAAGTTTTATGAAAGTTAAAAGAAGATTACAATATAAGTTCAAGAGAAGTGTGTGCTTCACAACTATGGCTAAGAGAGGTTTATATAGATTTGGATGACTTTGCTCTTTTATGGGAACACAATGGAGTTTGAATCAAGGATCTTTGATTATGTTCTGATTGATTTGTTGATTCATGTCCATATCAGATATGTACATGAGCAAATCAATTTGTTCCTTTGTATCATAATCGTCTTGTTATCTTGAATCTTTGGCTAATCTCGTAAACTTGAATGCATCTCTTGATTTTGATTTCTTCGTTGTAGTCTTGGATGTTAACTAATCTTGTTGTTTTTAAAGTATCCTTTAATTAATGGAAATTATCTCTTTCCTTCCTTAGTTGATTTGTTTTACAATCTTGAATACATTCTGCAATCTTGAACATATGTGATTGATTTTTGAAATCTCTGATTTATCATGATCTTCTTGATTGATTCTAGAGTCTGATTGATTCTAGAGATCAAGACATATCTTTCTTGCAATAGTAAATACAATCTCGAATATCTTTGATTGATTTCTGGATTCTCTGATTGATCATGATCTGCTTGATTGACTCTAGAGATCAAGACATATCCTTCTTGCAATAGTAAATGCAATCTTTGTTTTCCTTTTGTGTCTCGTACATCACATCATTGATTTCCCTCTTCATGTAGTGTAATTTGATTTCTTTCCTTTTTGATTTCTTTGTCTTGATTGATGGACATATTTTCTCCTTCTTTAGATGTTATATTCTTGTCTCATCTATTTCCTTCTTTTCCTGCAACAAGTCATAAGTCAATAAAGTGTTTCATTATTAAAATTATCTGATTCTATGAGGCTAACAATCTCCTCCTTTTTAATAATGACAACTAAGTCACAATTTGTGTAGACTTAAAGAGATAATGAAATTTCCCGGATGTATTTTGTTGCTCCCCTATCTTTATGCTATATATTTCCCCTTGACTTGATTGCTTCCTATTAAAGAGACTTGGGACTATTCTCTCCCTTTGGCATAATCAAAAAGAAAGAGCAAGAGAGAACATAACAGAATCAACAAAAAAATCAACAAGATCTTTAAAAAATGATTCTTGATATCAAACATTTGATTCATCATCCATAATAATTTGGTACCACAACTTCAAATAGCTAGATACTCGGACTTTATAGTAGATAGTGCAATCAAAGTTCGCTTCTTACTATACTAGGATAACAATGATTGTTCTAAAATTTGACACGATCCACTAGTACCTTTTCGGACATTTTTATCACCTGCAATGTGAACATCTGAATATCCAATTAAATCAAATGAGATGAGTGAGGGTACCATAATTCCAGATCTAAATTTTTGATAATATGACAAATATTCCGTTTGCTGACTGTCTTGCTACCGGAGCAAAAGTTTCATTGTAATCAATACCTTCCTTTAACAGCCAAGCTTGCTTTGTTACGAATGACTTTTTTGTCTTCATTTAGATTATTTCGAAAGATCCACTTGGTTTCAATATCGGAACAATTTTGTGGTTTTTCAGTGAGAGTCCATACTCAAATTCTTTTAAGTGACAGAGTTCTTCTTTCATAGTTTTGTTTCTAGGACTTATCTTCCATTGCTACATTTATACCATTTTGTTAAATCTGGAGACGAGCGCGACGATGGCCTGCTTTTTCAATAAAGCTCCATATTTCCAACTGAACACTCAACTCTAGTTTTAGAGAAGTTGACTGCTCTATATAATATGATCAGAAGTATTTGAGAGGTTCTCAGAGTTTACTATATGAGTAGTTTCATCATCTTTAGACTCTACTTCTTTCTTCCTTGGGTTAGTATAAAAAAAATCAAGAACAAGTTCTTCAACACTTAAAGTTCTTATATTATAAGCTCGAAAAGTACTACTAACAGGAGCATAATAATATTTCATCATCCCTTCTTGGATCAAACTCACTCAGATTTTTCTTACAATTTGTGAATGAGACATTGCATCCGAAAGGGTGAAAATAGCTTATATGGTGCTAGCAGAAAATTTTTTCATTCTACCATTTGTTATGCTGAGGTGATTTAAAAATTTTTGGGTGAATCTGTTGTTATCACAGAATTCCTCAAATGTTTTTGTCTCAAATTATCTTCCATGATCAACTACGAACTGTTGAAATAAAATATTTTGCTTCTCTTTGTACTCTTCTACAAAACATTTCAAAGTTAGAGAAAGCTTCATTTTATGAGATGGAAAAATTATCCAAGTAAATCTTAAGACGCCGTCAACAATAACGAAGACATATTTCTTACTACCAATGCCAGAGAGATCCATATGTAGAAGTTGCAAAGGTTTAGTGGTACTTACAGTATCCTTGACCTTGAACAAAGAACAAGTTTGCTTACCACTCTAACAAGCGTCAAATATATGGTCCTTTTTGCATTTTAACTTTTGGTAGACCAATAACTAGTTCAAATCTTGACAATTTTTCCAAGGCATGCAAGCGGACATGACCATGTTTTCTATGTCATAGCCAAGATTCATTTTATAGTCTAATAGTGCAAGTTGTAGCATTGAATGAGACTTCGAATTCAATATCGCATAGCTGATTGATGCTAATCAGCTTGTATTTAAATCCTTTCACCAGATATACACTCCATTGCTTTTGTTATGAGTTTTGACATTTTCTTTCTTTACTGCACATATGTCTGGAGCATCCACCCACATTCCCTTTTTTGTAGGTTCTTTTGGCATGCTCCTGCAAAACAAGTAAACTAATTTCTTTTTGGTACCCAAGTATCTTTGGGTCCTTGAAGGTTAGGATTAACAACTTTTGGTCTCCAAATCCATTTTCCAAAAAAAAATTACTGCAATTAAAAGATTTGTGACCAATGTCACCACAAGTATAACAAGAGAAACTAACAAAAGTTTCAGTAGAAAGATAAGGAGAAAGATATAGATCTGTTGGAATTATGATTGTGAGATCGTCTCTTGTATTTGAGAGTAGATCTTTTGAATCTGTCAGAGCTATAATTAGAAGATTTTCGGATATTGATCAATAGAAATTTTACTTCCTCCATGTTTTCTTCTAGTAAGTCGACTTTAACTTGTCTTGCTTCGAGAAGAATTTTCCAACCTTTATTTTCTTGAGCAATCTTATTGTATTCATCAATGTCTTTCTGCAATTCGTCAGTAACCATATCCATAGATTCTTGCAAGTCATTACAATATGGACAATTAAAAGATCTTACCTGACTTGTTTCACCTTGTTTCATGAATCATATGTTGGAGATTTCATCATGATCATCTTCAGATATTTCTCCTTGACTCCAAGCTTCGTCATTTCTTCGATTATTTCTCCTTTTTCGTTCTGGGCAGTTTTGTTTGATATGTCCTGGGTTTCCACTATAGTAGCAATGATCATCATTTCTTTTGAATTCATTATTATTGAATTCCTATTGAGGTTTATGCCTTCTTTGTCTAAGCATTTGTTCAACTACTTTATTTGTGAGAGTCATTCCTTTGCTTTGATATTCATCGGCTTCCTCTCCAATGTCAAATGTCTTAGTCGTAAATAACATAGTCTTCATTTTATCATCCTTGTTGTACCTATTAATATGAATTTGTACATATGCCATTAAGTTTCCTCCATCTTCAAGAATGGGAGCTTTAGTTTCCCAAGCCTTGGGGAGACTTCTTACGATTTTTCTGACTTATAGTGCATTTGAGTAATCCATTCCAAGTGATTTGAGTTCGCACACAATTTTACTAAATCTCGAGAACATGGATTTAACATTTTCATCTTCCACCATTTTGAACAACTCATATTCATTTACAAGTAAACTGATCCGAGCTTCTTTTACTTTAGTAGTTCCTTCATAAGTCACTTCTAGTTTGTCCCACATTTCTTTCGCAGATTCGCATGTTGATATATTATTATATTCTGCTCCACTCACTGCACAATATAACAAACTTATAACTCTAGAATCAGTTTTAATTACCTCTTGTTTTTCCTTAGTGATATCAAATGATTAGTGATCAAATGGCTTTTCAGTGCCATCTTTTTCGGTCAATCCTTGAATAGGCTTCGGGCCCTTCTTGATTACTATCCATGCTTGATGATCATTTGAAGAGACAAAGATTCTAAATATATTTTTCCGGTGAGTGTAATGTTGTCCATTAAAGTATGCTGGTCAGTGTGAGGAATTTCCATCTTGAAGTAACGCGCCAGGAATTTGATAGTGTGCCATTGGATCTTTGATCACGTGTGGTTAAACGATCAAGTAGTGAGACCTGCTCTGATACCAATTGAATGTCAAGAGGGGGTGAATTAAAATTCCCTTCAGTCGACTTCCTACTCTGGTAAGTCGATTCACCTGCATATTAGTAAAACAGATAAACAGTAATGATTAAATTCCCTTCAGTGGACTTCTTACTCTGGTCAGTCGACTCACCTGCACGTTAGTAAACCAGATAACCAGTAGAAATAACTTGCAGTAAGTAAATAATACAGAGTGTTTTTATACTACTTCAGATTATTGATGTGGTGCCTAGTGCAGTCCCCTTAATTTACAAAGGTTTCCTCAAAATCTTGTGAGAACTTGAGTGTTATAGAATATTATGATTAACAGCCCGTTTGATATGCAACTAAGATCTTCTTTACCGACATAACTTTTACCTATATAACCTACACTCATATCTTTCTTTCTCTTTTTTACAATTGTTCACTCAAGGATGTACAAAAGTTTTATGAAAGATAAAAGAAGTATGTGCTTCACAACTATGGCTAAGAGAGGTTTATACAGATTTGGATGACTTTGCTCTTTTTTGGGAACCCAATTGAGTTTGAATCAAGGATCTTTGATTACGTCCTTGATTTTGTTCTGATTAATTTGTTGATTCATGTCCATATCAAATATGTGCATGATCAAATTTGTTTCTATGATGATTTTCTTGTGATCTTGAATCTTTGGCTGATCTCGTTAACTTGAATGCATCTCTTGATTTTGGTTTCTTCCTTGTAGTCTTGGATGCTAATTGATCTTGTTGTCTTGAAAGTATCCTTCTATTGATGCACATTATCTTTTCCTTCCTTAGTTGATTTGTTCTACAATCTTGAATACATTCTGCAATCTTTAATATATTTGATTGATTTATTAAATCTATGATTTATCATGATCTGATTGATTTATTCTAGAGATCAAGACATATGTTTCTTGCAATAGTAAATACAATTTTTTATATATTTGATCGATTTATGGAATCTCTGATTGATTCTAGAGATGAAGACATATATTTCTTGCAATAGTAAATGCAATATTTGTTTTCCTTTTGTTTCTCGTACATCACATCATGGCTTTCCCTCTTAATGTAGTGTGATTTGATTTCTTTCCTTTTTGATTTCTTTGTCGTAATTGATGGACATATTTTCTCCTTCTTTAGATGTTATATTCTTGGCTCATTTTTTTCCTTCTTTTCCTACAACAAGTCACAAGTCGATTAAGTGTTTTATTATTAAAATTATCCGATTCAGTGAGGCTTAACACTAAGTGGCTTGTGTAGGTCCTTTTGGGGTTCTATACATCATGTTATGCTTAGGTATAATTTGGGTCATAACATTTAAGGTATATAAGTCAATTGCGGAAAATCAAAATAATGAAAAAAATTCTTCTAAGTGATAGATGAGGAGAATACCTTTCTAGTAAATCTAATATGTTTTTTGAAGATCAAAGTATTATGCATCAAACAAGTGTTCTTACACACCTCAACAAAAATGAGTTGACTGAAAGAAAAAATAACTCTATAGTAGGTAAGGTTAATTTTTTATTGTGGAATTCTCATTGACCAGACAATTTAAGGGGTGAAGCTTTACTTATTGTTTGTTGTACATTAAATAGAGTACCTTAAAAAAATTCTGCATATTTCACCTTATAAACTATGGAATGGTAGACAACCAAATATCTCTTATTTTAAATTGTGGAAGTGTATATCTTTTTGTAGAGTTTCTGACTGTCAAAGGAAAAATTTAGATCATACAGGCATAAAAGTATGATTATAGGATAGCACAACACCAGAAAGCATATAGATTTACTTGATCTAGAGGCCAATGTTGTTGTGGGATTTATATTTATCGAATTTTTAAATGATATTTTTTTTAATGACACTATTGCTCAAAAGTTGATTAAAATAAATCAAAGTAGTCTTGATGAGGAAAAGATATCACATTCCAAGAAAAGAATATGTGGTAATACTGATCTACATCTAAGAAGAAGTCAAAAAACTAGGAGACAAAAAACTTTTGGTCCTGACTTTATCTCCTCATCGTCTTTAATTTTTCTAGTGGATGCAGATAGAACTAAAATCTGTAATCAAATGCCTATGTTTTAAGTATAGTATAAGATCCTAGAACATTTCAAGAATTTATGTCTTTAAGAGATATTTCCACTTGAAAATAGGCAATTAATGGTGTAATGAATTCATTAATTTCCAATAATACTTGAATTTTAGTTTATTGGTATTTCAAAAAGAGATAGCCGTCAAATCGAGATAAGTTGTGGAAGTATGTGGTATGAATAGAAGGATCTTTGCGAACTACGTGAGCTAAACGATCGATAAACTCGGTCAGCATCGTATAGCTCCTTTCATTAGGACTTTCCTTCTCTAAAGAGATTGTCCCTTCTAGTAGCAATTCCGAAGCGGAAATAGCGGAGGTTATTGCCTAATGGATCTAAACCTATAAGTTGTAAGTTGGTATTTGAAAGAAAATTTGATACATGCATTACTATACAAACTTTTGAAGCAAGGCTAGTGAAAAAAGAATTTACTGAAATAGAAGGTATTGATTAGTTTGGTATGTATGCTTCTGTAGCATGAATAACATCTATTATATATGATTTGTATGAACACCAAGTATAAAGATTACAAAAAGTAATGAAAAAACACTGGCTCAGTTAGAGCATACAAATGTAATTGGTAGCATAACGTATGCAGTGCACTGCACTAAGCCTGATATAGTATTTCTTTTTTGTTGGTAAACTTTAAAGGCTTACAAGCAATCCACGTGAGGTTGATTGGAAAGTTAGAATTAGAATATTTTTATATTTAAAAAAAGATTTGGGCATCTGTTATAGTGGTTTAAATATAAATGTTAAAATAATGTCCTATCGCATTAAAAGTATACTCTTATGACGAGTTGGATAAATAATATAAAGGGATAATGCCCAAGTACCCCCTCAACCTATGCCTGAAATCCCAGAGACACACTTATACTATACTGAGCTCCTATTACCCCCCTGAACTTATTTTATAAGTAATTTTCTACCCCTTTTTAGCCTACGTGGCACTAGTTTGAAAAGAAAAGTCAACCATCGTTGGGCCCAGAAGATAGTGCCACGTAGGTCGAAAAGGGGTAAAAAATTATTAATAAAATAAGTTCAGGGGGTAATAGGACCTTAGTATAGTATAAGTGTGTCTCTGAGATTTCGGGCATAGGTAGAAGGGGTACTTGGACATTATCCCTAATATAAATGATAATGAGGCTACATTAGGTTTGATATTTACTTTAGAAGGTGGTTCCATTAGCTAGCGCCACAAAAAAATTGTATTTTTTATTTCACAGTGTAATCTGAATTTATTGAATTAGCAGTTGTCGGAAAGAAGTACAATATGGATGAGAAATATCTTTCTAGATATAAATTCTATGACCATAACCTATGTCATTCATTTTCATGTTCGACGATTGTAAGACTACTATGTATGTAGCTCATAAAAATGTAAGGTAAAAATTCAGGGTATATGAGCTTAAGGCATGCTTATATAATAGAGCTAGTTACCAGCAGAATTATAACTACGATGTATGGGAGATCAAATAAAAATTTGATTGATCCATTTATTAAAATATTGAATGCAGATGTAATACAACAGACTAGTGAAAGGAATGGGATCAAAACTCTTAAATTAAACTTAAGTGACGGAAACTCAACTTTGACTTAGGATACCCTCTGGCAACATAAGTTCAATGAGTAATATTTACTGGGCTAAAGTAGTTTACCAGCGGTGAAAAGACGATAGTAGACCGATGGTGGCACCACCATAAAACCTTAATAGGTATGAAATGATAGAATATAGACACGGTAGAGGTCAAACCAGAATTTAAAAGAAATGTACATGAGTGTACTATCAACTAACTAAACATAACTTATCCCCATAAGCCCAAAAAAGGTACACGCATGCACAAATTTAAGTTAAAACCTAGGGGAAAAAAAAGCAGAAGTCCGTCACATGTACATAATAGCTAAATCTACTAAGAAAAAGTCATGGTGATTCAAGATCTAGACAAGTCATAGCTCATACCACGAACCGTAGATAACCTTCTGGTAACCGATAAAAGCCCGGAGCAAATTCACATTTTTCAATCTTTTGATCATGGTAATACTTCATTTTTCCTTATACAGTGTTGAACATTCATATGCTTTTTGGCATAACTCATCAATCATTCAATTCATTCAACCTTTTACTTGATGTGACATCCCAATCTAGATTCATCTTCTTGAATCTGCACATCATTTTATTCTCTAACTCTACAGGTAAGTGACAGCACTTCCGAAATACAAGTTGGTAAGGAGACATACATATAAGTGTCTTGAATGTAGTGTGATAGGCCCATTTAGTATCATCAAGCTTTCTCTACCAATCAGTTTTGTTCACATTCATAGTCTTAGCAAGGATTTGCTTAATTTCTCTATTTCAAACTTCAACTTACCCACTCGACTACTGATAGTAAGGAGTTTCTACGTTGTGTTGAACATCATATTTCTCAAGAGACTCCTTAAAATACTTATTACAAAAGTGAGAACCTCTATTGGTGATAATCACCCTTGGTATACCAAATCTAGAGAAGATATTCTTTTCAGGAATGTGGTGACACTATTTCCTTCATTATTTGAAAGCGTGATAGCTTCCGCCCATTTAGATACATAGTAAACTTCCACAAGAATGTACATCATCCCATTCGAACTCACAAACGGACCCATAAAGTCAATAACCCAAACATCACCAGAATAGGAGTCATTGGGTGTTCTTGCATTCTTGAAATACCGCCTTCGCTTTGAAATGATCACAAGAGTTAGCAAACTCATGAGCATCCTAGTGGATAATAGGCAGTAATACACAACTACAATATCTTATAAGTACTTCAGATACCACTATAATAGCCACCAAAAGGAGATGAATGGCAAGCTTCCAATATATTCATAATATCTACCTCAAGGACACAAATACGAATAATTCCATCAACACAAATATGAAACAAATAATTGTCTTTCCAAAAAGTCTATTTCACATCAGATATAAATTTCCATCTTTGGTGGAATGACAAATTCGAAGACACCACATCACTCGCCAAGTAATTAGTGAAATTTAAAAAAAAAAAGATAAGATCAAAAAAAGCAGACCAAACGTGCTTGTATGGAAATATATCCATGATTTAAACTCCATTAGCTAACTTCATCATTGCCTGTCTCTCTAATTTGCACAAGTCATTATCCACTTGGTTAATAGTTTCCTTTGTATCTTTTAACTCAAAATCCAATTCTTGCAACAATAAAACCCATCAAATTATTCTCAGTTTTGCATCCTTCTTGTACATTAAATACCTCAATGTAGAATTAATAGTGTTTACAATGACTAGACTGTCGGGCAAATAAGATCAAAACTTTTCAAATGCGGAGACTACATCAAGAAGTTCCTCTTCAGTGACTGTATAGTTCTTTTGCGCAAATATTTTTTAGGATTTTGCTCGTATAATGTCTGAGACCCAAAGTCTTCTCTCGCCTTTCCCCCATACTACACAAAGTGCTACCTCTCTTGCATCACATAGAACTTCAAATGGTTGTCCCCAAAGGGTGGGCCCTTTTTAATAAATGTTTGATAAATCTCCTATAAAACCCTGCATGTACTAGAAAACTTATTAGACCTTTCACGGATAGGGGTGGTGGAAAATTTTGAATATCACTGACCTTTACTCTATCAACATCAATACCTTTTTGACAAATTCGATGGCCGAGAACTCTGCCCTCTTTCACCATGAAGTGAAACTTCTCCAAGTTTAGCACAATAAGATCACCCATCATGTCAAGCAATAACCAAATGAGTCACCAACCATAGTAAAATCATCCATGAATATATCAATAGTATCTTCCACCATATTAGAGAATATAGACAACCTACAACGTTGAAAAGTCATCAGTGCATTATACAACCTGAATGGAATCCTCTTGAAAGAAAACGCCCGTAAGGATAAGTGAAAGTAGTATTCCCTTTGCCTTTCGAAGCTATAGAGATCAAATTTTATTTTGAATACCCATATGGAAAACAATACCAACCTTTCCTATAAGATGATCTAACATTTGGTCATAACCTTCATTGGGAAGTGATCTTTCTCATTCCATGCATTCAATTTGCAGTAATCCATGAAGGCCCTTTAACCAGTGACATGCCTCATTTGGACAAGATCATTCCTTTATTTTGGAAACACAATGATTCCTCCCTTCTCGGGCACACATTAGATCGATAACACCTAATTACTCTTAGCAATCGGATAAAATACCCTAGCATATAACCACTTTGATAATCACCTTTTTCATATCTTTTGTCATTGGCAGATTAATCGTCTTTGATGCTAAATACATGGCTTACATTGAACCGGACACACACACAATTATTCCTCCTTTCTCTAGAACACATTGAACCAAACATACCCAATTACTATGAGTGATCGGATAAACTACCTCGAATTCAATTCATCCTCTCGAATTCCCAAAAGAAGAACAAGTTTATACTCCAAATATTTTTCTCTCTAGAAGATTGAAGAAGACTAAGGTTTCAAGTCAAGTCTCCAATTTAACCACTGATTGTAAGCTCTTGGAATTAAGGTATGATAGTATTAACCTATGGATTTCTTTTTTCCATAGGGTTCCTATGTTCTTCTATTTTCACATGGTAGAATCTCCAATGGAAGTTAAGGTTTTTAATTAATATCATGGGTTCTTTTCAATCATGGTATTACTGATTAACTTGTGTCTTTTTATGCATGAATTGAATTAATTTTATGTTAATAAGTTGAATTACCATGAGCCCATTTGAAATCCATATTTTCTATAAATGTTCATATGATGAAGCTTTTAAAGTATGAAATATGAGTTTACAAAGATATGCATGTTCTTATGACATTGATAAAAATGATTTAAGTCTTGCTTTGAGATTGAAGCAACAATGTTATTGTTGTTGAGAAAGGATTTCTCACATAAAATATTCATATAGTTGAAATGCCTTCTCACCTAAATGGAATAAAAACTCAAGGAGCCATTCTAATGAAATTTATTTTTGATTAGGTACTCAATGTTCCCTTCAATGGATAATAAGGCAAGTGGCGATTACACATGACCTCCAATGATAATATAAGCAATAAATACCCATGTCTCATGAATGTCATGAAAAGTTAAGACTAATCAATATTCTATGGAATTAATGTTTAGCAGCGAGTGGAAAAATGGAGATTACCCATGACCATAAACTACGTGTCACCATAGGTTGTCTAGATAAATAAAAGCTAGTGGATCCACATGTGTTAGAATTTTATGGTCTTACCTTGGCAAGTAGGACGACCTTTTTTGTGTGAGTAGACACCGGATTTCGTGGTATGATTTTACATGGTCTTAATGTCAGTTGAAGGTCATTCTCCCACAAGAATAAACAAATGTTACTTATAGAAGTATCTCACAAATGTTTCAGAGATGTTAGCTTGCATTGACCATGATTTTTTATTTATTTTATTAAACCTTATATCTCATGATTTAGCTTGGTCATTGCAAGTCACAAATAGGTCATTATTCCAAATTTAGTATCCGACGTTCCAGATTCACATGTCTGTGGCTAGGGAACATTTAGAAGATATAGAAGATTTGTGGTCTTCATGTTTCAAGGACCGAGCCTTTATTTCATATTGTCTTTACTTTTAAGTATTGTATATGATGTATTCGTTACATCCCGATCACTCTTGATGTATTAGGTGGCGTTAAGACTGTGCTAAACTTCCACAACATTTTATAAGTTCTTATATTTAGAAATTGTCATTGGAACTCTCAAAATTTTCTATTGCCATGAATGATGTATGTTAAGTGGCTTATTTTGGGCATCTTGGTGTCTTATACGTCATGTCACACCTAGGGCATGCTTTAGGTCATGAAAAACTTGGTATTCATAAGACGAGGTGTAGAAAGGTCCTAGAAAGTCTCATAAGTCACGTCGAATAGATTATTGTTCATATGTGTGAAATGTGTCACACTTATGAATGAGATGGTATAAGATGTTTAATAAGCTCCCTTATTTTATTACTCTAAAGTCGTGAGATATAGTTTAACTCTATAATGTCTCTCTCCTAATCATTATTTGATGTTATATAAGAGATGGCCACTCAAAGGGCATATGCTAGAAGGAATGAGGGAGAAAATGTGAAATGAGAGGCTCCTCTTCAAGCTCCTCAACTTTTGGTCGAACCTTTAGCTAATAAGTGACTAATGCAGAGTTTACAGGTACTTTTCAATTGTTATCTCAAACCATGAAGGTTCAATACAATAGGGAGTTCGTGGTCCCCGTGAACCCAAATATGGAAACGGCGGCAACTAGAGTGAGAGACTTTATTAGAGTGGATTCTCCGTAGTTTCATGGTTCTAGGATTGAGGAAAATCTTCAAGAGTTCATATATGAGACGTATAAAGTATTGATAATAATGGGTTTACACCGGTGGAAAAGGGAGAATTGGTTGCTTATCAACTTAAGGATGTTTCTCAAATATGGTTCAACCAATGGAAATAATAGAGGGCGGAAGATATGGGTCCTCCTGATAGGAAAAGGTTTAAGGTTGCTTTCTTTGATAGGTTCTTTCCCATTTAAATGAGAGAGGCAAAGGTTCTTGAATTTATAAACCTTCGTCAAGGAAATATGAGTGTGAAGGAATATAATTTGAAGTTTACACAATTGTCTCATTATACTCCTATTATGATGTCGATCCTAGGGCAAGAATGAGTAAATTTGTTTCGAGTGTATCCAGAATGGTGGTTAAGGAATGTTTTACCGATATGCATATCAATGATATTGACATTTTTTGCCTCATAGTTCATGATCAACTAATTGAAGAGGAGAAATTTAACGAAAAGTCTAGGGAGGAAAAGAGGGCCAAGACCGATGATGGTGAGTTTTCATATTTGATGTCTGAGAGACATGGTCGTTCTAAGTTCTGCCAAAGTTTTTCTGGTCAAGGATCCTCCAATACTTCTCTTAAGTTCTACAAAGATATGGTGTCTAACCGTAATCCTCAAGGGGGAATGGTGGTGGACCTTCATTGTCTACTTTCTCCAAGTGTGGAAGAAAGTATGAAGGTAAATGTCTAGCTGGTTCTAATGCTTGTTTTGGTTATGGCAAGACAGATCACAAGATAAGGGATTGTCCCTAAGTTTCTAAAAAGTAAAGAGTTAATCTTAGACGGTGTCCACCTTACCCTTCATCTGGTTCTAGTAATGATCAGAAGTAAACTAATTTTACGCACTCTAGACTCGTGAGCAAGAGGGTTCTCCCAATGTGGTTACCGGTATATTAAAAGTATTTCGACTCGATGTTTGTGCTTTACTTGACTCCGTGCTACTTGTCTTAGGTGATGCCATATGTTGCTATGACGTTTGATATCCATTTGTATGCATTGTTAGAACATTTTTTTAATCTCTACTCCGGTTGGTGATCCTATTGTGGCTAAGAGGGTCTATATAAAGTGTCTCACCTCCTTGTCCCATAAAGTCACTCATGTTGTTCTTATATAGCTTGATATGCTAGATATTGATGTTATCTGTAGTATGAATTAGCTGCATTCACATGATACTTCTAGCGATTGTAGACCCCGTGTAGTCAAGTTTAAGTTTCCAAGTAAACCCATCCTAGAATGGGAAGGGACAAATTATATGCCTAAGAGTCGGTTTGTTTCATGTGTAAAAGCTAGAAAAATTATTTCGTAGTGTGGGTTGGGAATATGGATCCTGAAACCCCTACTCTCGAGCCGTCCCCATTGTTAACGAGTTCCCGACATTGTTCCTAGATGACTTACTCGGTGTTCCTCCCGAAAGGGAAATAGACTTCGATATTAACTTTCTCTGAGATATGCTACCTATCTTTGTTCCTCCTTACTGAATGGCCCTTGCAGGACATGAGGAATTAAAGGAGCAATTGAAAGATTTGTTAGATAAGGGTTTCATCCGTCCGAGTATTTTCTATGGGGTGCTCTAGCTTTGTTTGTCCAAAGAAGATGGTTCACTTTGTATATGTATTGACTACCGACAATTGAACAAGGTTACATTTAAGAAAAAATATCCTCTCCCAGAGATAGATGATTGTTTGATCAACTTCTAGGAGAAAGTTACTTCTCCAATATTGGCCTTCGATCAGGTTATCGCCGACAGTAAAGGAAGATGGATATTAACCTTTCATTAAGCGTTATAGTTACTATTTAAGCTCGGCTGTCTATGATGTCTACTAAGTACTAGCGATTTTGTATACCAGTTTGTAGCGCGGTCCTCCACATTTGTAGTTAGCATTGATTAAATTTGTGTTGTGCTCCTTGCATCTGGAGGCCTCTTGGATTTGTCTATCTAGTTTTTGGACAGTGATGTATTATATTAGACATTATTCCTTGCATTGTAAGCTTTTTATACGTAACAGTAAGTCCAGAAACGGTTGCTTACTGTTTTTGCCTATCTTATGAAAAACTTGGATTTGAATTTAGTTACACTACCATTGGATTTAGTTGCACATTTGTCTAACGAGATTGTGTTACATGTAAAGAAACTGAGGGATTATGATAGGTGTGACCCTAGATTTTTGGACTTCATAGTTGTCCATAGAAATAGGGATGATTCTATAATGAGCGGTCAATTTAACTTGTACCATGGAACTTTCTTTGAACATAATATTAGAGTAGAACACTTCCCTTCATACCAAACTCACCCTACAATCCCATTTGAGCATACTATTAGAGGAAAACAGAACAAGACGTTTAAAAAATCAAGTTGAAAGAGATGAGATTGCGTAAAATATTTTAATCAATGGAAGAAAAGTAACTGAGTCGGATAATATTATCAGGTTTGCCAAAGGCTGGTAGGATAAAGATACCACCTCATCAAGTAAAGGAAAAGATGCATACAATATATTATTTTAGCATAATACACAGATATCTATTATAAAACACCGAAAATTGGAGGAAGACAAAAATAGACAAATATTAGGAGCCAACTGTTAAACTAGACTTTCGTAATCCTAACTCAGTTGTGACGTATCTTAGCAATTGTTGCACCAACGCTCTAACTCTAGCTTCCCTGCAAATAATGAATTACCACATATTAGATATCTACATCTTAATTTAAAGAGAAAAAAAAACAATAGAAAGTTTGGTATGAAATAACCACACAATAGCTTCTTTAACCAAAAGATGCCTAGACAGAAGAATCTTAAGTTAAACCACATTCTCTTTTATCGTTTCACCTGCGTGCTTACCTTGATATAACAAGTTCACACAAGGATGGGAAAAGAACAAGTAAATGTGATCGCCTTTCTTGATTCTCTTTTCTGAGGCATTCTTTTAAGTAGGGATGTAAAGGAAGTTCAGAAACAGTGTCTGAATGAACCACAAGAAGGGCAAGCTCTTGGAGGGTAAAGATAACTTCTTCCACACGTGCTGCTGGCAATGGATTTTCTCCTGACATAATTGCATGATTTCAGAAGGAAACAAGAATAACAAAAAGAGAAGCATTTGAAATCACTTTCAACAGAATTAATCACCCACCTAATTTGCTCTCATCCATCAAGTACCTTTCCAGAATAAATTCACATCTGTTTATTAATATCTTTAATGATATGTTGCTTACTTCACATCTAGTTGAATTCCATTCACCGGTTCCTCGACTGAAACCAAGTGAAATGACAATCACCGCAAACAAAAGAAAAAACGAAAGATCACGGAGTAATATATACCTGCACAGAAGAAACAGCTTTTGCAAACAGGTCAAGGAGAACCTGCTACAATGTGAAGGCATCAGTTCGACAGTCTCAAGCGGCAAGGAACATGTTCGTGATGCACACCGATCCAGAGTGCTGATTAGACGATCCACAATCTACAATTAACATGGTTATACTTGATCTCAAAGTTTATTTCTTGAATGCATAACCAAAATAACAGACATACATACAACTTCAAGTGGCTAGTAAGCAAATAGTCTGAGCTATAAAAATGGATAAACATCATATTTTATTTTCTGAACTTCTCAAGCGACCAATCTGGGTTATTAATTCATAGCTGATTTCCATATTTATGCAGAAGGCCATAAATAATTCCTATTATCTCAAATCTTACTGTCACCTGAAATGCATATGCTCTTTTCCCGTAGCCTATTTTCGAGAACTCAGTATTGCAAAGGCAACTATTATTTGTTAAATTGCTTACACAAACAAGGGCCCTAAAGTTGGTGATGGTTGGCTATACGTTGACTTGATATTTTAAAAATTAAAGAGGAATAGGGGACACTTGGAGGAACTTTATTGGCTAATATCTACTGGGCAGACAATAGATTGAGAAAAACCCATGATAGGTAGAGTAAAGATATGACATCTAGGCCTAACTCAACCCCAAAAGCTAGCTCATGAGAAGGGATTGTCCAAGTCTATATAAGGAGGGTACCAGTCCATTCCCTAACAAATATGAGACTTTTACTCACTCTAACACCCACCTTCACACCCAAGCCAAACTGGAGCATGGATCGGGAGCTCAAATGGTATTACATTGGTACCATGTAAAGATATGGCACCTGGGCCTAACTCAAACCCAAAAGTTAGCTTATCAGGGGAGGATTGCCCAATACCATATAAAGAGATCACCAGTTCATTCCTCAATCAATGTGGAAATTTTACCCACTCTAACACATAGCATTTAATTCGTTTTCAGAAAAGAGTGGATATGAAAGATACCTTTGGAACATCGAAAAAAAACAAACACATCTTGCATACAGAAGTTCCAAAAATGGACTTGGTTCATTAACATGGGAAGATACAAATTGGCCCAAAATGAAGTTCTTTTTCCGAGAAAAGGGCAACTTTGTATTCAAACCAAAAATTCATCATCCAAAAAATTATAAATTGGAAAGTTAAATCCCAGAGAGTGGTGGGCACACCCAAAAGGGCATTCTTAACATTTTTCCTATAAAGTCAACTAAATCTAGTATCTTCCCCTACCAAATCTTGAAGAAAGGTTTGTGAAAAGTTACAAAATATGTGCAGCTGTAAAGTGAAAGAACTAGAGTGTCAATATCTACAAAGATTTGGGTTAGACAGTTACTTCAAGAGGCGCATCAATCTGTGATTTGAGAATCTTGTCTCCTAGAATATCCAGGAGATTCATCTCGAGACATTCATCAGCACTGTCCACCATCACTGAAAGTGCACGACCACAGTAGCCTATTAGAAATATCTCAAAAATGTCAGCAACTTCTTTCCAGATACGCATTCTTGCAGGTCTGGTAATAGTCAACTCAGGCCCTGCATTCCCAGTCAGTTTTCTAATATCATCAAGCAGAATGCAACTGAAACCTTCAACTGCTAGTCTCCAAAGTGAGCCATCAGGATTGTCTCTTCTTGTTATCATACATCTACGAAAGAAATGCAGAACTTGGTTTATAAGAAGCTCCGAATTCATTAAGAATATTAATTTCCTTGAAAGGTAAACAAAATCAATAAAAGGAGTATAAGTAAGCACTTCGAATTGTGATCCATAAAGAATCACTTATGTATCATTGACATGTGAGACCAAATAAAACAAACAAAAAAAACAATAGAAGCCTACAACAAATTCTGCAAGAGACGAGAAAGGATTACGTCAGAAGTAGATCATTTCTTATCTTCATCATAATCGAATGGCAGTCTTCCTTAGTACTATTTTTGAGAAAGGAAAAAAATAAGAAGTACAAAGGAAAACTGTCATTAAATTATGATAAAGATAAGAAATGATCTACTTTTGAAGTAATTAACTGAAGAGAACATGAGAATGGTATTATAAGCTCCCTTTCTCTCCCAACATCATAACAAGATTGGATTAAAAGCTAATATTTTTTCAACTGCATAATAAGGTTGCAATATCTTGCATCTCCCAGCCAACTCTTAAAGATAGTTCCCCCTGTCAAAAAAAATATACTTCCAAGAACTATTTTTAATCAGCAGCTTTCAATGATGGTGGGAAAAAATACAAGAGGATCCGTCATTCATGATCAAATTTTAGTGATAGGCAGGAGCGGAAACTGGAGGATCTTTCATATATGATCAACTCTCACCTTCCCAAAGATTGTATAATATCAGGTAAAACTTTGTACTTCTCTGCAGGTGGAGCCTGCAAGAAGAGATCCACTAATACAGGGACAAGTTTTTCCACGAAAAGATGATTTGAGACAATCACTGTTGTTAACTCAGGATTCCTAGGTGAAGCTTCTTCTTCCCCTTGGGATGCTGAAGCAATTCCATTACTGATCTTAGCATTATCTTTGGTTCCTGGGACACAATATCAAACAAAATAAATTTCATTTGAGGATATAAAACAGCTCAAAGAAATGTCTTGATTCCAAACAAATAAATACTCTCACTGGTCTTGTGGTCGCTCTCGTCTTCAATGCTTCTCATACAGGAAACAGAGCTGGGAAGATACAACAATAATTTGGTAAGCAGCGGTGACCACATGGCAGAAAGGTGCTCTGCAGGATGCAATTGCGGAAGTATTTCCAATGCAGTACGTTGCACAGGTGAAACATGACCCTAGAGACAGAAATATGTCATTGCAGAAAAATTTCAAATAACGAGTAAACAGATAAACGGCAAGGTTTGTTGCATTATCCTGCTGAACACTTCAACATTTTTCCGTCTTCAATTTTCTAGAAAGATGTCAGAGTTGGAGAACCCTAACTTGTCTTGCTTAGGACAAGTTATTTAGTATTACAATGAAATGGACACTAATACAACAGAATGGTTATAGGGAATTCATGTAACTGACTCCAACTAGTTCGGTATTGGGAGCTTGAGAAATAATTGATTGATTGAGTGAATGTTCTAGAAATGATGTAGAACATAATTGGATCCAAATTTAAATAAAACACAACATAGTTTTAGATATCTGGATCTTGTGGCAAACTTGATGATTAGCTAAAACTGGGATAGCTGCCAGACAAATGATTTTGAACCCGGTGAGGAGTGGAACTCCATAATATAAAAACCATGATTATGGGTGCATAGAATAGCCAAATGAGTTTACTAGAACGAAGGTGCAGTTCTTTCTGACTGTGCTGCTTCCAATAATCAAGTATTGATGGCCCTTCATACAATTAATAACAAGGGAACCTCTAGTCTATAGCTTTGTTGTTGAACTCATATTGTATGAAGTGTCCTCCCTTTTCTGAGTTAATTTCTTAATAGACCATTGAACTATGAGAATTTATCTAACAAAGTTATTAAACTTTGTTTTATATCAATAAAATCACTCAACTTAGGACTTCTATCTTACAAAATCACTCAACTTAAGGCTTTATTCTTTAAAATTCATCAACTACATTTATCATTAAAATAAATTCGACTAAACAAAATAAATTATTGTTATGACATATAAACATGGACCCTCCAAATAAATAATTTATTTAAAATTCCATTATGCTTCATTTTTTATTTTTCTGAAAATTCTTACCACAAAAATAAATCCCTTGGAAGACGGAGCTGAGAATTCTTCTTAAACTGGATTTCTTTAAAAAAAAACTGTGTTAACGAGCATCTGAATTCATGTTAGGGTTATCAGCTAACAGTTTGTGGATTCGAGAGTTGTAAAAGGCAAAAACCGCTCCAGGCCCAGGTCTATTGGGGTTCAAGTGCAAAGAAAATTTATGTGTGAACTTTAGTTTAAAAATGCACATTTGAAAGAAAAAACATATATATGTAATTCAAGAAAATAATAACAAATTCATTCATGATATTTTCCTTAATTAACATACTTCTTTGTCGATCATAGTTGTTGTCATGGGATATGTCGAACTGTTTTAACGAGCATCTGGATTCATGTTGGGGTTATCACCTACCAGTTAGTGGATTCGAGAGTTGTCAAAGGCAAAAACCAATCCAGGTCCAGGTCTATTGGGGTTCAAGTGCAAAGAAAATTTACGTGTAAATTTTAGTTTAAAAAGGCACAGTTAACAGAAAAAAACATATATATGTAATTCAAGAAAATAGTAACAATTCATTCATGATAGTTTCCTTAACTAATATACTTAATTGTCGATTATAGTTGTTTAGTACCGCTAGATTAAAGATAGAACTCATGGGCAATGAGGCACATTCCTTAGTGTCTTACCTACACTGGAGTAAGGTCATGTGCCCTACCTAAGCTTTTTTCAGCTTCAGGGCTTAAGTGAGGCTTAAATGATTCTTTGACAACACTGAGTTATTTCAGTTTTGGACATGTTGAAATGGATCGCGTCCCTCATGAGTCGCTAGTCTAGGTGGACCCAGGAGAGTGAGCATGCAGGTTTTTGAGCATGTCGACTATTGTAAAAAGTTGTGATCTTTATGATGAATATTGCCATATCCTTCTTATTATATATGCTGGACTATATACCTATTGTCATATGATTTATTATGTTTATTATTGTTGAGTGATGTACAGGTTATCGATAAAAGATTACTTTCGTATCACAACTCTTGCCACTAACTTGTTGGGAGCTAACGATACTTATTGAGAACTCCTCGTACTCACACCTCCATTTATTTCCCTGTATTTATTGCAGATACAATTTAAAGCACTAGTGAGAATCGGAAGTTGATTGATCGTAGGAGCAGCTGATTTCAGCGATGAACCAACCACATAGTTCTGCGGTTTCTAGGAGCTTTCTTCAATATTTTGTCTATTTCCATTTCAGACATTGTGATGTACTTATAAAAGCTAAGATCTTCATAAGTTGGGGTGGGTCTGGACGTATTTTCATATTCAGTGTTGTATTTAAATATTGTTATTGGATTAGCTATGTTATTGTCTTTATGCTGGACTTATATTCAGTTTTGGGTGTTTCTGTTACTGTTTATCTTGTCAATGAGGGGGTTGTCGGGTTCTGATCACAATGCCCAGGGATTTTGGGGCATGACAATTATATCGCCATGAAATGCAAGCACTCACATATTCAGCTTCAAAGTTACTATTGTCGACCTCGGCTTGTTTAATCCCTGAATCTACAACCGACAGCAGCTTTAGGTACGTGTCATTATCAAACATCCCCTGTGCTTGAACATACAATTCACCTGCCAATAAAAAGGTACTCATTGAAAACTACAGATAGACTATTAAAGTGTCACAGTTTTGTGATATGGATGCTCCTATCTACTTGATCAGACTGATACCAACAGTCGGCCACTACAAAGATTGCATGAATATAAATAAGTATATAAAAGCTTTAACCTCATGAACTCAAACAATAAATATGCCAGGTTTCCGGACCAACAGATACAAAGTCAAAGGAATTGCTCTGTGATGCAATTACTAAAACTAGGACATGCGACAAAAATTATTTGTCTGCTGTTTTTGGTCTCTTTAGCTTAAGCGAGGTAAGGTGCTCATCCTCAGCAGCTAACTTCGTTTGATCTTAAAACTCATAGTACTCAATTCATTGCAGTGACTGAGAACTAACCTAATCTGAATTTAGTGTCATCTTGATCCAAATCCTAGTTTTGAGAATAGTTGAAATTCCAATTTGGTTCATTTTAGAGCATAAAAAAGCCAATCCAGATCAAGTCTACTCCAAGTCAAACTCGAGTGGTCCTATAAAGTCTGTTCTGATATGTTAGTGATTTATTATACATATGCATATAATACCCACATTTGCAAAAGAAAATAGAACAATAGCTATTTACGACTATTGACATCCAAGTATTTGAAAAATTAGTGTAGAGTAATAAATTTGCCAAATTGAGATCATATAAAATCCTAATTTGATCAGACACAACACTAAATGCAAACTGGATTCAACTATTCCAGATAAATTTCTATTAAGATTTCATGGAAGGACCAGATAAAATTCTAATCTGAACTTAATACTCCAAAATGGCGCTTTATTGAGTAATGCCAATTATAATACATAAATGACTTACCAAGACCGTGTAAGATCTCCTGCTTCAACTTGTATGCCATATTCCCGTTGTAGTTTGGTGACTTGTGCAGCACAAGCTCATAGACATCAAGCACTGAAGTAAGATAAGGCATAGGCAAATTTCCCTGCTTCATATGGGATTTATTCAATAAAAAGAAGTTAAAACCAATAAGTATTTAGTAATATTCATCAAATTGATGACTTCCGTAACCTTCATTTTATTTGAGTGAAGAAATGTTATTTGCATAAATACAGTGAATCACATGACTACCTTTGGGGAATGAGAAACTATGGTAGACTGTAAACAATTCACAGCTGCAAGAGCAACTTCTTTACTACCATTAAATATGCTGTTTCTTACAAAGAGAAGCAAAGTTTCCCATCCTGCATAAACACGGAATTCTTCTATGATCACTGAAAATGTCCTCGCCAGGTAAAGACAACATGAATAATAAATCAAAAGGATTTTGAATATTACCAGACTGGAAATTGTCTAAGCTTCTCAAAAAAGGGAAAAAAGAGCGTAGAATTCGAGCTATGCCCCCAAGTACAAGCACAAGTGTCTCATCCCATTGTTTCTGAGCTGTGTTACGACTGCAGAACCAATGAATTCACTCAATAGAGAGATTCAAAATAAATATAAATAGAAAAATACATTGATGGTGAATGGTCATTCCAAATTTGGCAGACCTATGATGTATAAGCATATGAACTGCTTTCCCTCCACGTGTCCCTAGTTCTTTTCCTTGCCATTCTGTCTTTGAAGATGTTGCAGCCTAAGCAAAATATGTCTGATTGGTTAAGATAAGCTACAGTAAAGTCCCTAAAATAAATTGGAGACATTTCAACCTACCATGTGAGAAGAGCGATCTAGTGTAGGGAAAATATAATTCCATAGACAATCCTCCCACATACTCTTTGATAGCTTTTGCCCATGGCTTCCAAGAATTTGAAATAGTGTCCGAACAGCAGAGTTCCTAACCTAAAAAAGATAGATAAGGTCATACACATAATTATGTCCTCTATTTACACACAAAAATAATAAAAATAAAATATAAATAAATAAATAAATAAAAAATCAAAAGACCACACAGCTTTCATCATGGTTAGGAGTAGCTTCAGCTCACATCTACTTAAGAAGTTAACAGCTATATATTATAATGATACTAGGTAATTTGCCCGCGCTTCGCACGGTCATAAATAATAATTGCATTGAACTTCCAAATAATTTTTTATTTATATCCATTCATTAAAGAAAATAGGTTCTTAAAAAACTATTAGCAATATTCCAACATGAATTTGATTATTTTGTTATTATCACATAACCCAAAAACCTCTAATGAATGAATTATTAACGAAATAATAAATCATTGATTCTTTAATCAACACTAAAAGGAAAATAAAGAAGAAAATAAGAATATAAATTCAAAGGCATTTCGAAATAAAAAGAAACATTTAAGTTGCATAGATTATACAATTGTGATTTATGTCTGAGGAGAAAATTAAAAAATTTGTTAACATATTCAAAAAAGAAATAACGCCTGAACATGAGAGAAATTATAACTTTTAAACTTGCATAATGAATTTCTTCAATTAATAAGTGAGAAATTTCATATCTATGTAAAACTAGATAATCTTATACATAGTACATCTAAATTATAGAATTTAATATAGAATATCAAAACAGGAATTCTTGGAACTCAGTACAATAATTATTTTATGCGCAATGAAAATACTTACTATGTGTGTATATGTTCAATATAACCGAAGACAATAACTTTGAAAAACATAAACAACAGAGTTTAAAACATGTACTCAAACAACAATTACTATCACATGCCAAACCCTTCGCGTTTCTTTTGAATCAAAGTAGGTCGCGACTATTGTATTTTAGTCCGTCGGGGGAAGCGGTAGCTTCGTGCTCCGCTTCTCTCGCGCTTGCTTGCGTGAAGGCTTAGAGCCCTTTTCGCTAGGTCCAAAAGCTTCCCATTAGATTAATTAATGAGTATAAAAAACATATCAGGATATGTAAAAATAGAATGAAATAGAAAGGAAAAAATCGAGTCCACTGAATGCATAATGTCTCCTTAAGAAAACTATTCCCCTCCAATACCAGAGGTTTCAAGAATTACATTCTCTCATGAAGGAACGATTTTATTCACCAACTTATTGATACAAAAACAATGGTATTAGTAAGTCACTCAACTGGAGCAAAACACATGAATATTTAATTTTACGAAAGTAGAAGATCAAAATTTTTGTTGTTTAAAATGAAAGGTAATTCCTCTATTTATAGACAATAAAGGTTAATGTGGACAAATTTTATTGCGTCTTATCTTACAACTATTTCGAAAAGTTGAGACCCTTCGGAAAGTGCACAACCTTTCATAAAAGTCGCAACTCTTCATTAAAGTTGCAACTTTCAATAAAAGCCACAACTTTTGAAAGAAGTCGCAAATCTTCATTAAAATCACAATTTTTCATAAAAATCACAACTTTTGATAAAAGGAACAACTCTTCATTAAAGTCGCAATTTTTCATAAATATCCTATAAGTTGTAAAACTATAAAATAGCCCCAATGGTTTACTCAATCTTATCAAATAAACAGAAATTTATAAAATCACATAATAAATTATTACAAAGCTATTTGTTATCCACTTAACTAATTGTTTCATATAACTTTAATATAATAATAATAAATTTAACATAAATTGGAGTGTGCTAGTCTTTAATATAATTCTTCCACACAGTACGGATAATTTCCTCAAGTTGAACTTGCATTTCTCGATCATGTGATCGAGAAGACGAGCCAACATTGTTATTTTGAGTCATTTGTTGGTCAATATCATCCGCAACTATATTTTCATGCTCATGGATCATAAATATTTCATCACTTCAACACTCGGTTGGTGTGAGTTAAAGTGACTATATGTTGGTGTCTTGGTGAGAATAATAAATTTTATGTCGGTGAGAATAATAAATTCTATGTCGGTGAAAATAACAAATCTTAAAAGTAATGATGTGATTATAAATTTTATTTACATATGAATTAAATGGTTAGTAGATATAAATGTGAGGTTGTTTTAACAAACTATAAACTGTGGATCAATTTTTGTATTAAAATATCTCCAATCATGATATGAAATTACAGGGTAATTCCATATAATGGTTTTTGGAGAATATGGATCACATCTCATAATATGGAATCGTGAGATGGAATCAACGTAAAATCGCATGTCCAAACACTGATTCCATCTACCGATACCATATTGTGATATGGTATCGCATGATTAAACGCCTACTAACTAATGTTCAAGCAAAAGACAATGCAATATGTCCTTTTAAAAAAAAATTGTTGCCTCATTACCGTGGTCCAAGTTTCTTGCAAGGTGCATTAGCTTGTTTACATCTCTAAATCGATCATGATTTTGTTAAATGTGTGGTAGTTACAGTGTTGTAGTTTTTGGCCGTGTAGGTTCATTAAAGTACTAACTCATTTGATGCTAAATGGAGTTGTTACTTCTTAGTTGAACTATATATGGAGTTCTTTCAATTTTTGTGTGGTAGTTCTGGAGATTGATTGATTTAGTTCGTATCCCCAAAATGCATTTAATATGTTTTGTGTCAAATGTTTTAACCCTCATTGGTTTTTAGTTGTGAATGCATTTGTGGTGTCGTTTGATTTCTTTACGGTTCATTCTCACTTTTGTCAAAGTGGTATAAATTTAATCATACGTCTTGGCTATTTCCTCTTTATTTTGATTCACTGCTTCAAACACTGAAGCACAATAGATGTGTCTAATCTTTGTTCTCGAGTGTCTGGATTGTTGTTCGGGCTTATCTGATGTTCAAAAATCATGATTTAAGATCATCGTTTTATTAGGAGAGATAGAGAAGGGGGGTTTCAAAAGAGATGGCTTTGATGGCAGTGTTGGAGTCAGATCATCGAGCTTTCTTGGTAGCTCACTGGCGATATCCTGTCGTCAAAGATGTTGCCAAACACGCTATTTTGAAGGCTCTTCCTCATAGTCATTTTCAACAGCAAATTAAAATGATAATTGTTTCAATTTTAGTTTGTTGCATATATGCATAAATGTAGTTAAGATCTTTGTCGAGCCCGAGTGAGACAGCACATAACAAGGATATACTAAAGATGTTTTTGATGGCCTGTGAAGTCAAGACTGTAGATGGGTAAAGTTGTACAAGCACCATATTACGACTAGGGACTAGTCTCAGTCGTGACAACTTTACCCACCCCAGACCCCACTATGTGAGACTACAGTGGGTATATTGTTATTGTCCATTTACTCCATTTGATAAGATAGGAATGATCAGGGAAGAAATGGAAGTAGCCCTTCTTCTGGTATTGATAAGTTTTCCGATTATTAATGTTGTATGCCCCCACTCTGCAATGAATGTTGTCTCTGACACTATTAGGATTGATTTACATTAACCTTAGATCACCACTATAATGTACTTCCAACAACAACATATTAAGTGAAATCTCATAACTGGGTCTGGGATGGTCAAAAGTATGCGAACCTTACCACTATTGTATAGAGGTAGAGAAGTTGTTTCCAAAAGACCCTTGGCTCAAGCGTAAAAAATTCAAGTACAAGGAAGAAGAAAATAGTGGAAAAAATATAGCAATTACGAAGGAAGGTACTGCAAATCCTATAAGAAAGGACCAAGAACAGCAAAATACTGCAATGGTCGACAAAAAATAGATGATGACAGATATGACAATCAAGAACTACAATAACACCGGTAGTACTACGACAAAACAGAAATAAGCCTAAACTCTCAGAAAGCAAGACAACACTCCACTACCTATTAACATTATTGTCCTAATATGTCTTCCTCCACATCTTCCTATCTAAAGTCATCTACTCGTTAACCTAAAGTTGAGTCATATCATGTCTAATCACCTCACCGCGAAACTTCTTCAACCTACTTCTACCTCTCCTCGTACCTACTATAACAACCTCTCATACCTCCGAACAATCATCTACGCATCTCCTCTTTACCTATCCAAACTATCTCAATCTTGCTTCCCTCATCTTGTTCACCAAGAAGGCCATTGCCACTTTATCATGAACATCGTCATTCCTAATATTCCTTGTATGCCCACACATCCACCTCAACATCCTCATTTCTGCAACACGCATCCCGAATTCTCATTCCTAATATACCTCCCATATTTTGTTATTCCTCAGTGAACATGATATGTCTGCAAACTAATCTTTCATCCTCCATCTTTTAATTGCTTCCCCTGTACCTTTGATAGCGTATATTCCTACCATCCACTGCATTACTTTGGCCCTACAAGACACTCGACACATCTGTTGTCTACTCCTCACCACCTATCCGAACCAGGCTTCATTCCCTGGGACTGTTTTACTGATTTCATATGATTTAAAACCTGCCGCACAGTAGACTTTTGTATCCCTCATATCTTCCACAATGATAGTATGGACTAAGATTGTGGTCAATCACCTATGAATGATTGAGAAGAAACTATTTGCAAACTAAACTAAGCGGAACAGTCTTGAAAAGTATAAATGAATCGCATAGAAGCTTATTTGCTCAAAAAATAAAAAGCCTAACTCCACGGAAAAGATAAATACCTCTGGTCTTTCATCAGCGCCAAGATTTTGTAACAATGAAAAAACTGAAAAAAGCAATTTGTCACAGTCAACAATATTCATTTGGAGTGCTTGGTCATTAACTTCCCCAGAGAATCTGAGAGCCCGTTCTTCCTTTATTCCATTGCAATCTGGAAGAAGATAAGCATCCAGTTTTCATCTAGCAATTAGAAAAGAAGAAAGAACTAAGGACATTCTTTTAATAGGAGAAGGAACAGACGGCCTATACAAAACCTGTGGTTTTACCTAATTCTTTTTCTTCATTTTGTCTACACAGAAACCCCTTAATGACAAAATCAGTGGAAGTCCATAAAAGGCCAATTGCTGTCAAACTGATATTCAGTTCGGTATTCTGAGCACTATACGCCCCAGTCACATCAATGCATCTGCAAAGGAAATAAAATTATTATATAATAATATGTTGCTTCTATTTGGTTTTCTTCAGCTCATTCCTCTTTTGTTTCTTAGTCCCATCTAAGAGCCTCTTGATCGAGTTCCTCTTTTTTCTCATTTATTTAAACATATAAACCACAGTTTGCAAATTGATCATGATTTCCAGACATTATTCATGTGCTCGAACCTATTTTTTGATGAAGCATATGTGCTCAAACCTATTATTGAAACTCCAATTTAGAGAAGAGAAGTAGACAAAGTCCAGGAACATAAAGTAGCTTACACGTGAAGGCAATCAGCAGGTACTGTTGAAAGGCCATCATTCATGATGACACGAAGATTCTGTGCAAGAATTACATCAGTCAAACCACATTCAATAAACAGATGTAAACTAAAGCTTCATGTTCAAGGATGTTGCACCATTTATAGTATAAACATTAAGAAGGTAGAACATAGCAAATACTGATTGTTGCATCAGTGAGCCACCATCAATTATGTGGAAGCACTCCGTCCGACCCATTTATATTTACAAAAAGACAATATTCTTGAGTTCAAGAAGTATACTAAAAGGTAAATAACCTAATTCAAAACAATCGTTCTCTACAAAATACAACAAATTTTCTATTATGCAGATAGAAACCTCAGGGGTGCATTAAAAAGAAATTATAACCACGAGATTTTTCTTTATCTGTAAGAAGTAGTCCCAACTCCTTCAAAAGCTCCCTATTCCTCTCATTCTATCGGAACCAGAGTGAAGCGATAGGGGCGACAGCAATATAAATGAGATTATATGTTCTGAACATAAACTTAACATTTATAACAAGGGAATTTAGTACACCAACCATCTTATTTCAAGCTGTACCTTAGCAAAGATAAAAGAGTAATCATTTTGTGGTCGAGATTTCGATATTCCTCAAAATGCCTTTAAAAGATGTAGGACAATTAAAAGAGAACTAGTCAAAGAATGAGAAGAATCTAGAAAACAGGAAATATCAAGTTGTCCTTAATATTTCATTTGTTTGGTAAATCTAATCGATATCCACAATCCAGTTTATCAAACAGTCAGGATCTTAGGGACTAAATCAACACTCCTCTTTTTGTTTTGGGAAAAAGAATAAGATGTCTGGTGGACCGTGAATGTCCTGCTACTTTAGCTGGCTTGAGTCAATCAACACTAAGCAAAATAAACATAGAGCAGATTGAGATAAATTCGACAGAGCTCGCATATCTCATAAGATGGCCTAGTTCACTTGCACCCTCAATTTGATCAATGTTTAGGATTATCACCTGAAATCCAAGAGTAACGAGATCCTTCTCAGCAGCGTCTGCCACAGACCTGAAAGCATCATTTCAAGATTTTAGTGTTCTCTTAACTGGAGAACTATGGCTCTAAAGACCTAAGCAACTTGAAATACTGGATGAGCACCTCAACAATTCAAGAATATTTGGCCAGCTATAATGGAGCTTTTCCCCATGTCTCTGAGGGATAGATCATCAGAAAGATAGAAAGAGTAGTGAGAGAGGATTACAAGAAGAGATTTCTGCATGTCTCTATCAATATTATGAAGTATATTAGTAACTAGGATCACATTACCTCTAAAACATGAAGAAGAATTTTCAGAGATGCAGCACGAACATCTATGTTTTCAGCTGATGAAAATAGCACTTTCAGAGGAGATATGACAGAACACTCCAGTGACCTCAACTCTGTATTCTCAGTTTGTACCTAGAAAGTTTGTCAAAAGTAAGGAATATTACTACCTTGCATGAAAAAACCCATGTTCTCCCAATGGAAAGGTTAATTCTCACATCATTGAATGCACACTTAAGCTTGGATGATGCATCTTCCTGGAACTCATTAGACCCTAAAACAGCAGAAATAGATTGATCCATCGCACTCAGTGCAATAATTCTAACATGTTGATTTGAACTATTGGTAAGCTACAAAAACATGAAGATATTAGGAAATATATAATAAGTACAATCATAATATTTTATGAAACTTGGGCTTAGATTACCTCAATAAAGTGGCCAATAACTTCATCCCATAATGGCCCCACCCCTGTTTATAGAATACGATCATAATGTAGCCATGATAATCACCAAAAATGAAAAGAAAAAAACTAATCTTCACAACCCATCCCTTCTTCTTCACACCCACTTCCCTTTTCCCTCACCTCATTGCTGCCGGCGATTTTGCTGTGTAAGGTCATGGCCAAACAACTTTTTTATCACAAACAAAAACCATATTATATTTCCCCATCAAACCAAATTGTCATACAAACAGAAAAACACCCAATTTTCCTTCTCCCTCACCTCACTGACATGGGCAACCAATAGTTTTCTACCAATTCAAATTATATCAGTAATTGGGGATTTTTGCCTGACATTGCACTAAATTATCAATCCGTCCATGTCCTTCATTTTTCATGCATACCTTTCTCGCCTCAAAAATCAGTAATAAAAAGGGGATTGAAAAGACAGAAGAGAAAGTGAAAGAGGAAGACGGTGACGAGGACCACCAGAACTACTCTCTCTCTTTCTCTCTTTTAAACTTTTATTTTTCTGAAAAGAAATTACTCATGTAGTGTTTACTGGATCGAAAATTGGTGGATGGAATGAGGTTAAGATGGAAAGAAATGGTGGACTTGTGGTGGTGGAGTGGAGGCAGAGGTGTCTTTCTTGAGAGAAGTAGTAAGGTAAAAAAGATTATTAAAAAATAAGAAAAAAGAAGAAAGGAATGATTTGAAAAGAAAAAAGAATAAAGTTGTTATAACACTGGTTTCACGCACTCAACAACAAGTGAATTTCACAGGTTTTGCCAAGTCTGCATGACGTGTTTAATAGGTACATATTTTTTAAGATGGAGTATCTAATAAGTATCAAGGTTAGGTTGAGGCTCTGAGTGAATTCTGTGGACAATTTTAAGGGGCCATCTATGACTTGAGCCCATTTTTTACTTTAGATTTCTTTGAAATATATATCCTAGTCTTGAACTATTAAGCCAACTCAAGTATCGGGCAATCATGATTGTGAATAAGAAAATAGTTTAGAAAGCTAAAAGGGGTGTACTCTAAATATTTTCCAAGTAGGCTCTTCCAGAGATGTGTCTCATAGCTCATGTAAGCTTTATTTTGGTTCTTGTTATACTTGTAATAACTTGGAAGCAGAAGTTTGAAACAACTGTATATTCCATGAAATTATGCAGGTACTTATTGAATGATATATATGTTATCCTTTCATTCAAGTAATCACCACTTTAAAATTGAATGACCACATAATCCAAAAGCTTAAACTATTACAAAAGACACACTTCCATTTACTTAATTATATATTCAACGACCAGGAGAGTGATAGGGAAGTCAAAATCATTTAACGCTTACCAGATAGCTAAATTATCTGACCTTATAGCATTTATCTGCAATACATCCTCTTACTTTACAATTTCAGAAGAATGACTAGAGTAATAAATAAGTGTGATATTATATTTGATGTTACCTTCTACAAAATTGAAACAGATAGTAGCGACTCGGACCATAAAGTGCATTTTCATGGTTATTTCCACCTTAAAATGTAACAACAGAAAAGGAAACAACAAACAGGGAAAATAGTTCTCAGGACATACTGTGCACATTATTGACAAGAATTGATAACATTCTTTCTACTGAGAAAATGATGCTTCCACTTTTTTGACTTGACATTGATCCAAAGCCACTCAGAGCTGCAGACATACACTGATGTGACAACTGACGTAGAGCAGAAAGCAGTGACTTGACGGCAGATAGATGCATCAGAGCTGAGCTCTCAAACAGCTTCATAAATAAGTGAAGTTTTATCTTTATATACACATAAATAATAAGTTAACGGTAAAAATGAGAAGAAAAAGGGGAGCTCAAGCACCTGAGAATTCAGGGAAGAAAGAATATGAAAATCACTATATTGGCCAGAAGAATCTCTGATGAGCTTAGGCACAGCTGTAGAGACCTCCTGCATCATGGTTTTTAAGAGTGGATAAATTGTTGATTTTTCAACCTTTGGTGGTGACAAATACAAATTCCGCCTGAATGATACGGAGAGCCTAAAAGTTTCTACAGGCTCAAGTTGTAAATTTGTTCATACAATATGCTAATTAGCTGCTACGTTAATTCAAGAATTCATTTGCTTCTTACTTGGAATTATTTGCTCATAATAAAATCTATACTATATTAAAAGCATGAAGACCCTTGGAAATGCTGTTTGAACTTTTCGTTCTTCATTAAGAGACTTCGCTTTAGATAAAATCGTCTTTTCGCTATTTTCTTAAATTATGATACAATTTTTTAATGATATTAAATATGGACTATAATATAAATCCTAAAATAATTTGTCCTAAAATATTTGGCCAACTCCTAAATATTTGGTAAAAGGCTTTGTTTATTAAAGTATCTAAAAATAATGAAAAATTTCATGATTTCTAATTATATGAAGAAAGGTTTAGAACTAAATATGTTTGTGAATTATGAAATTGAGTTAATCAAGGAGTCCTTTCAATTTATTATGATCATTTTTAAGGACAAACAATGTGTCATTTATGATGATGTGAAAAAAGCTAAAATTAGCATGATTGACAATTCATTTCCAATTTCATGTTATTTTGTTGATACTTGCTATTTCAATGTCGAATTGAGTGATACTTGCTATTTCAATGTCGAATTGAGTGATACTTGGCTTTGGCACAAAAGGTTCAGTCATTATAATCTTAGCTTACTTGTGTATATACAATCAAAGGGTATGGTGCTTGAAGTACCCAAAATTGACATGTGCAAAGATGTTTGTGAGTCATGTCAATTTGGTAAAACATATAAGTGATCCTTTCCTAAAGGAAGTCTTTAGAGGGCTAAGCTGCAGTGTTTTGGGAAGTGAGAAGCGAAAAAAAGCGACAAGGGTTCACTTAACAGAAGCGTGAAGCGAAGCGAAGCGCTTTTTTTGAAAAAAGTGGCACTTAGTATCAAAATAAAAAAATATTAAATAACTGAATAGAGGTTATATATTCTTAGATTAAAAGAAAATAGATAGTTAATACTACTCATAAATCATAACATATAAAGCAAAAAATCAAAAACATAATCAAATACTACAAGAAAAAGAGAAGTGTCAAAAAAATAAAAAACAGAGTAGCAAGCATACACACTGATCATAGTCAGTTATATTAACGAAAAAAACAGGTTAGTAGAGAAGAAGAGAAGAAGAAAAAACTTCCAGCAGCTTGGCAGGAACCAACCAAAATAGAAGAAGAAAAAATCGTAGAAGAGTTGAAAAAGAGAAGAGTCTGAAGAAGAGAAGAAGAGAAGGAGAAGAGAACTTACATAAGGAAGAGACTGAAGAAGAGAAGCAGTCGCAGCTTCTTAGTCGTGAAGAAGAGATGCAGTCGCACTTCTTGGTCGTGAAAAAGAGACACAGTTGAAGTTGTATCTTTCAGAAATAAAAAAAAAACTACCAATTTTTTTTTAAAAAAACTCTAATTGTCGCTTTTTTTTAAAAAAAAAAGTGCGCTTTTGCCTTTCTGGCGCTTCTCGCTTCTACAGTAGAAGCGAGCGCCTTTTCCAAATCGCCTCACCTCAGGAGCATCACCTCGCCTCGAAGCGCGCTTTTTACAACACTAGGCTAAGGAAAAGCTAGAGTTGGTTCTTCATATTTATGTGGAACAATGAGGACAGTTTCTTTGAGTTGAAATAAGTATTTAATTCTCTTTGTGGATGATCTAACTCGAATGAAATGGATCTACTTTCTTAACAGCAAATCCCAAGTATTTTCTGTTTTTAAAGAATTCAGGGCTAGGGCAGAAAAGGAGAGTGGCTTCCGGTTGAAGTATGTAATAGAACTGAATATACTTTATATCAGTTCAACAAGTACTGTAATGATTTGGGTATCCAACAACAATTCACTATTAGCTACACTCAAGAACAGAATGAGGTTTCCGAGAGGAAGAACTAAACAGTGATGGAGATGGCAAGATGCATGTAGGTAGAAAATAAGATGCCTAAATTCTTTTGGACTGAAGCAGTCAATACCATTGTCTATTTGCGGAATAGATTACCAACTAGAGCAGTCCAAGACATGACACATTTGAAGCATGGCTGCAAGACACTCAAACATATTTAGTTCGGTGTGCTATTGCCATGTTCCTAATGCTAAAAGAGGCAAATTAGATCGCGAAGCAGAACTTTGTGTTCTATTGGACTATAGTACAGTTGCAAAAGGATACAAAGTGTACAATGTTAGTAGCAAGAAGGTGATTGTCAGTAGAGACTAGAGATCTTGTAGTGGATAAGTCTAGCCACTATGATTGGGATCAAGATACTGTTGTGCAGAACCAAGGTGGGAGTACTTCAGTTGCAACTTCCAATCTGCAAAAATGTACTTCCTCTAGCCCTATTGCTAGAACAAAAAACAATTCAAATGTTTAATTGACTATAGATTCTCTTGATTTGAAGACCAAATTAGTAGCTAAAGTTTATAAGCAATGCAATTTTGCTCTTGTTGAAACTTCCTCATTTGAAGAAGAAGCAAATCACAAAGTTTGGATTTCAACAATAGAGGAGGAACTTCACGATTAAAAAAATGATACTTGGGAGTTGGTTGATAGGCCAAAAGAGAAGAACGATATCAGTGCCAAACGGGTCTATCAAACAAAGTTCAACCCAGATGGCTCCATCTTCAAGGCTCAAACATAAAACTAGACTTATAAATAAAGGTTATTCCCAGCAATCTGGAGTGGACTTTGGAGTAACTTTTGCTCCTGTTATGCAGCATGAGACAATAAGATTTTAAGTCGCTCTTGCAGCACAATACAAGAGGAAAACCTTCCATTTGGATGTCAAATCTGTATTTCTCAATGGATTGCTTGAGGAAGACATTTATGTTTGTGAGAAAAATATTAATTGTCGGTGTGTCTATGTTATTACATTGAGACTCCATTTATGGACACTAGAATACAATCCTTCACCAAGTAGGATACTATTTACTATTCACATTTCTATTTCTATTCCTATTATATTCCAAATAGGACTGTATAAACCTATTGCCATTCTACTAGGATTGTATAAACTTATTCCTATTCTAATATGATTGTACACACCTATTCATATTCTAACACTCCCCCTCAAGCTAGTGCATACAATTGGTGTACCTAGCTTGTTACAAATGTAATTAACCCGGAGATTGGTGAGACATCTGCAGACTTAACAAATTTGACAGTCAATCTCAATGTGCTTGTCTCATTAAATATTGGGTTTGATGCATAATGCCAGTCAATCTCAATGTGTTTAATCTTCACAGAAATACCGAATTTGATGCATAATGTTGGTGTTGACAAGCTTGAGAAAAATTGTTGAAAACGCCATAGAGTGATCTGCACAATCGACATACAAGGCTACTAAACTCCCTGAGCAACAAAGTGCTCAAATCTAGTATAAAGTATATGGATCGTGTAGGAATCAATAGATGAGTTGACATTAAATAAGAAAGTCATCAAAAAAATTGACCGCAACATGCTCATATGCTGGAGTATTAGATTTGATGGCTAAAAGTGGTCACAATCTAAGAAATAAAATTATATGGGTAGGGTCGGAATGATGTCATGACCAAACTATAGAAATTATATAGGATAGTTCGAATTGATGAAACAATGCCATTGAAAAAGAGAAATAATATGGGTAGGGTTGGAATGATGACATAACCCTACGCAAATCATATTGGAGGAGTAACCGAAAAGAAGAATGAAACTATGCAAATCAAATCTGAGTCACTGAAAAGACACATGATGTTATGCAACTCAAATATGAGAAAATAGTTCTGAAAGATCCACGGTACTACACAAATTAAATTTGAAAAGTAGTCCGGAGAGATGCACGGTGCTACGTAAATCAGATATTCAAAAAAATGTAATCACCGAAAGGATGGCACGGTACTACACAAATTATATATGAGAAAATAGTCACCACAAAGATACACAGTGACCCAACTTTTCTTAACATAATCATTAGCCAAACGGGCGGCATATGCGGAAGCTCTTTGATTGTTTACCAAGATCGTAGAGGCTCTGATACCATGTGAGAAATATATGAGAAAAATATTATTGAGTTGTTGATGTGTCTTACATTATTACATTGAGACTCCATTTATAGACACTAGAATACAATCCTTTACCAAGTAGGATACTATTTACTATTCCTATTCTATTCTAAATAGGATGGTATAAACCTATTCTTGTTCTACTAGGACTGTATAAACCTATTCCTATTCTAATAGGACGGTAAAACCCTTTCATATTCTAACAATGTTGAACAACCTGAAGGTTTTACAGTTATAGGTGAAGTAGCCAGGGTGTACAAGCTCAAATGGGCTCTCTATGGTTTTAAACAAACTCTACGAGCTTGGTACAGTAGGCTGGATTCTCATTTACTTTCTCAAGGCTTCAACAGAAGCCTAAATGAGCCTACCTTGTACTTCAAGAGGCAAGCTGATGGGAAGTTTATTATGATATCAGTTTCTGTCGATGATTTTAATGATCACGGGTGAAATCCTCTTGCGGTTCACGAAGTGATTAACTAAAAGTTTTTGAGATGTCTGATATAGGAGAAATGAAGTGTTTTCCTGGGAATGGAGATATCTCAATCTGGTGAAGGAATTTTCTTTTCCCAAAAGAGGTATGCCTTAAATCAGTTAAAAAGGTTCAAGCTTGAAAAGTGCAAAGTTGTTGCAACTCCACTTGTTGTGAATGAAAAATTAATGAAGGATGACGGCGAAGAGAGGGCACATCCAAAAGTTTATAGAAGTCTTATTGGAAGCATATTGTACTTAACAGCTCTAGGCCAGACTTAATGTTTGCTCCCAGTTTGTTATCTCAATATATGCAAAGTTCCAGCAGTAAGCATTTTGGAGCCGGTAAAAGGGTGTTGAGGTATATTATGGAATCTGGTATAGAAGTGTGGAGAACGGAGCTCTTTTTGGCTATTCCGATAGTGATTGGGGTGGATGTTTAGATGATTGCAAAACCACATCAGGTTACTGTTTTTCATTTGGTTCAGGCATTTTTTCTTGGAGCACAAAGAAGCAAGATATTGTTGCTCAATCTTCAGTGCAAGCCGAGTATGTGGCTGCTGCATCTGCTACAAATCAAACAATTTGGTTTAAAAAAATCTTGTTGGAATTGAATCTGTTGCCAAAAGAACCAACAGTGATCTATGTGGACAATAAATCAGCCATTCTTATGGCTAAAAATCCGGTGCAGCATGGAAGAACAAAGCATATCAACATAAGGTTCATGCTTTAAGAGATGCTGAGAAGAATGGTGAATTAAGCTGGTGCATTGCATCAGTGAAGATCAGCAAGCTGATATTCTGACCAAGCCTCTTTCCATAAAGAAGTTTGAGTTTCAAAGGATGAAAGCAGTTCCAATGAAAAATCTTGAGGAGTGTTAGGAAATTAAGATTTCTCTAGTAACTCCTAGATTGTAGATTTTTTGCAGTAGATAAGTCTTTTGATTTAAAATGAGTTAGTGAGCCACATAAGTAATAGTTTGGTGTGAGATATTTTGCTTATAATGTGCTCGTAACTCTCACACTTTATCTATATATAGACCTTGTGTTATGAAACATCAATAGAACTTAAAATAGAACTCAAAAAACTTCAGCCTTCTTCACTTTCAGATTTCTATAGCAATTTATAGCTGCGATTTCCTACTATTTACACCTTGTAGACTTGAAGTTCTTCTTCCTTTTCTTTGTAACAGGGCGCATATGCTAAAAGAAAAGGATTTGTTTTATGAAGGGAAAATAGTGATTTTGGTCCTCAAGTTATTGTCTTATTGCGATAGAGTTGGAACTGCCAATACAATTCTGTTCTGGAGGACAAGAATGAAACAGTGAATTACTGCTGGTCTACTCAAGGATGTACCTATACTTAAGGAGAAATTTAAATGACTTGGGAGGTAGAAAAGTGGACAAGAGATAGAGATTGAGGCTTTCACAGGAAAAAATGATGTGCCTGAGACTATTAGATGGAGACATAACAGTGATCGTTTTTTTCTGTCAATAGGACTTACAAAAGAAGTGTTAGGTAACTTAGTTCTATAGAGGAATATAAGGGAAAACGTAGCACTTTCCAGTGTTATCAAAGGTACATTTAAGCGCTGAGTGAGGCTAAAAACATGTTGAGCACTTAGCCTCACTTAACATGCGCTTCAGAGTCGTCATCAAGGTTTCAAGACATACACTTTTGCTTGTCAATGAACCTCTTCTGAAGAGATGACACTACACAATTGATATTTCACTTTATTATAACTGTTTTTCATTTTCTTTGTTCGTATATTTGTCACTCATGTTTATAAATTATTAGCCTTGGACTAATGTATTTGTCTCTTTTTCTCTCTCTGCACCTCTTTTCATTAAAGCCCATGCTATATTTGTGTTTTTCCCTTAAAGTTCCAACAGATCATAGAGCCTTTTCGCGCTTTTTGCTTTTGATAACACTGTCAATTTCAAAAAATATATATATATTGACAGAAAACCATAAAGCTACCGAAATCTTCCCTTTTTCTCCTTCTTACTTGACATTATAGCATTTTTTTAATCTCTTTCCATGTTTTACTCCTTATTAGGCTATTAGCCCTTAGATAGCCAATGAAAGCAAAAGGGTACAAAACCCAAAAGGAAATTAAGTAGACATCAGAAACTGCAATGTTCAACTAGATTTTCATTGATTAACCCTAATTAACTTTTTAAGACCACTAGCCTATCATTGTTGAAGAAGGTCAATTTAATATTACGGTTTTCCCAAAACTATGATTGAAGTGCAACTAGCCCTTTATTTGGATGACACCCAATGTTACCTGTGTAGTTGCATGTGGAGAATGAATAGCTCGGTCAAGAGAAGCCAGTGTCTCCAGTACCTATACATATTTAGAGAAAGCAAATGTTAGGAGTATATAGTTCTAACCTTTCGAAAGATGCAGATAGTGGACTAACTCACCAAGCTCCATGAAGGACCTAAAACATTATGCAGCCGATGAGATATGTTGAATAGTGTTCTAAGTGCCTGAGATACAGAAGCATTAGTAATAACATTATAAGTTGCTCAAAAACCATATATCATGAAATAAAATTGGCTCTCCAAAGTAAAATGTGAGAGGAATTTTGCAATAGATACTACAAACACGACAAACAACAAAAACCTGCACATTCTTAGGAGTAAGAACAACAGTTTCCCTTGGCTCAAGAAATGCTTCTGACCGCTTAGATCCAGGAGATTGTACCACACTGTAGAGATTGTTAATGAGCATGTTAATCCAACAAATTGCACATAACCTTTTCAAAGAAAAGTGACACATATGATCGAACATCATCCTAATTACATCCAGCTTGATGTGTAGATTAGCCAACTAAAAATATAAGATAAGTAACCACTTCCGTACGAACTTGTGTACTTAATTGAGCAGCTGAAGTCTTTGGGCTACAAACTGAAACTCCACAAGTGTTGGTTCCAATAAATCACTACATCAACTGTTCCTCTATAAACATAGGACAGGGAGAGGATAGTCCATCATTATCTTAAAGTAGCTCGCCTACCCACACAATCTACCGAGGGGGTCAATGGATGACATATAATAAATGCTTTCAGCCTCGAACACGAGGCCTTCTGAAAATAAAAGAAAATTCTTCATTGTTTGATTTAATTAGAAAGAAAATATCTACCTCAGATAGCAAGGATGACTTGCATCCAGATTAAGGTAGGAGAGTATGAAAAATATTGCATCCACCTTGCCTTTTGCTACTGATAATATTATTCCATTTAACCAGGAGATAACCTTTTTCTCCTTATTGCACTGCCACAGAAAAGATCTCCTGATTTTATCCAGCATTTGAACCACTATCTGAGGAATATGAAATAGGGACATCGTATAAGTTGGAAAAGCATCTAGGGCATCAAAGTCTGCCTCCCACCAACAAGTACAGTGATCTCCGCCTTGGCAACTTCTTCTCACATTTCTCCAAAATTGGATTCCAGATATATATGGATCTTAAGAATGGAACGAAACCGGGTGGGGTGGGTTTAAGGCTGCGAGGAGGTGCGGGTTTGAGGCTGTGCGGGACAGGGGTGAGGAGGGTCGAAGTAATCTTTTTAAAATAATGAGGTGCGGGTTGCGGGTCTATGCGGGGACTTAAACTTAATTGATATTTTACATGTTATAAGAGTTACAGAGCACCCCTGTTTTAATATGATAAAACACACCCCAGACCTCTTTCCCTAGAGCCACATGTTAGCATTTTATTGTGCTGCTGTGGTCACTCTAACCCCCGTGGTTGAAGGTGGAAAGCCATTTCACAAGGCTATCCCTCCATTATTGATAACCAAACTGTACATCCATCCCCGATTTTATTCTTCCTTTCACCTACTCTACGATGGAAATTAATCTTTCAGGGACATTGTGGAAGACATTTTGAAGTTAAAAAAAAAAAGCAATTTCCAAGTGAAGTCACCTTTGAAACCCTTGGGCTTGGGCATAACAATTACAGAAGAAAGGAAGCAAACAACTAGGATGGACATACGACTCTTCGTAGAACAAAGCATATAGCAAGTGCAAGTGTCAGCAACAACCTTGACAACATACAGAAGATTAAAAAGCATGATTGATGCATGACAAAACAACTCCGACAAGATCCAATGCCCCGTCGATCATGATGATGGCAGAGAAGGTTCAGTAAAATTCATTCTGTAACAAGTAAAGAAAGTCATGGCCAAAACAGGAAAGTTTGCATTAAATTTACCTCCTCTTCTCTACTTCAACAGGTATGCCAATTGTGAATTTGCAAAGGGATGCTAGGAAAGAATTCAAAGGCTCTACAGCATGAAGTATTCCACAGGCCTGAGCAACAAGAAGTTCCATTCATCATCACGAATTTCATTTTTTTTGCAAAGGTAACATTTGTGTTCATTGAACCAGCGCATGGGTTGCACTGAAAACCATATTTACAGCTTGTCAAAAAAGTAAGAAAACTAAATCTGGATCCTAAGAAAAACCTGGGATATCTATAATGGATTCAGTGTCCTCTAAATACATCTTTTGCCAAGTAGTTTTCCATGAACATAACACCAAATTCTCTTGATCTCAATAGATGCACACAATTCAATTGAAGGCCAATATTGCAGGAACAAATACAGTATGTGGAGATCTAATTTGACCAAATATTACCTGAGTAAATGCTTGATAGCCTTTTAGTATTTCCAAAATAATAGCCTCCCCCTGAGACCTTTAATGTACATCACAGATGAAAGTAAGTACATACAGCATTTTATAAGGGCTCATTCATAGATATGAAAAATATACATACTTCGCTAAGATGAACGATAAAGCATCAAGAATGGTCAACCACATTGAGTCAACCATCGATACACAAAGAAGTGCAGTTCTTCCGGTCAATTTCGCTGGTGGATCAGACTCACATCTTGGAGAGTCAAGCTGGTCACTCCAAGACAAAATATGAAGTAGCAAGTATGTCATATGACTAACTGCCTTTCAGATATATAAAAAAGGCCAAAGAGAAGGACAGCAACTCAACTAGTTACCTCACCCATGTCAACCGCCTCATCTGTTAAAGTAGCCACAGTGAAAACAACTCCTAGTAGGCCCTCAATTGCTAAAGTTATTGCATGTGCTTCACTTGCAACTAAAACGGCAGCATTCGACGCATCACTATCTAAGCTCCACTCAATCCCTATAAAACAAATTGCTCAGTGATTAGTTAAAATTAACATATCCAGGTGATAAAGGTTTTATGCAAGATATGACTCTAAGACAGTGATAAGGCTAGCAAAGTACAACGGAAGGAATTGACTCCCTGCCCCACCATCAAAATGGAGCTCCTAAGTGTACCCACCTATCAGGAGGAAGAACATAGACAAGTAAAGCCTAACACATCAATTTATTGTTCCGATAGAGGAACCAAATGATATTTAATTACTTCGCATTTTAGCATCAAATAAGCACCACGATACTCAACCAAATTCACATTCATTTCCTTTTCCCAACTAACAGAATTAGGTATATATCTGAACTCCCTAGAGCTTGCAATCATAAAAGTCTGAATGATATAGGCTTTTAAGCAAAGCTTCAGCATTTCTACTTCGTGAGCATAGGTACATAACATATGTTGAAAATTCAGTTTTTATTACAGTTCTTAATCCAATGGGAACATAATCAGTGGCTATATTCTCATTGATGCACTGCATTTCAATGAGTTCCACCTAGCACACCAAGGAGGGACTAAGAGAAGTAAAAGAAAGGAAGGACAAAATCATGTAACTTATTTGAAAACAAATACATAAGAGCAAAGGTAATGGAGTTTTGTTGTAGTTAAAAACCTACACTGATTTCTTGGCCAAGGAGGTTTGACAGTGTGCCTGTTGAACACATTTTACAATTTGAGATTCACTATTTTCTGTCTACAGCTCGTCTCTAAGGTACTCACAATATTATCAAAAAAATAAATTGTGCCTAAACTTTCTAAAAGAGAAGAACTAGTTAGTAAAGTAAAAAGGCAGATGTATCTAAACATTCTATCAAGTTAGCGAAGAGAAGCTTCATCATAGAGCCTATCATATTAGAAAACCTGACAATTGACTAAAGTACAGAGTGCATACTAGTTTAACTGTGCACCACTTGATAAAAATATAATATATGTAGACTAAATATTCTCCTAAAATATCTAATGCATACTATCTAAAAAAACAGGGAACAAATGGATCATCAGGACAATTTGACAAGTCAACAACTGAAGGAGTAGTTCAGAATGCTTCAGATGAAAATCAATTATCAATGAGTTCCTGTAACGTGTCAATATGAACAATTTTGCTCATATTTTCATTTGAACTAGTCTGCCAAGAATCAGTTATCCAATAAATAGGGTACGGGACATGATATTAGCAATTGATGTGTCGTTTAATATAAGAAGAGTTATTAAAGCACAAGAATAAGAAATGATAATGAGAGTGAATATATTGTTGGAAGTAAAAGGCATCATGTAGCACATAGGATGTCGTGTCACAGTGAATAATAGATTTAGCTGTCCAAATTTAAGGTGTAATTATTCTTTTTTTGCAGAAAATTACAAGATGCTTGAGTGACAAACTACTTGAACTATTTTTTTTTTATGACAAGGGAAACCCGCAGCCGCTACCCTTTGGGTGCGCACATGTAAAACCCCCGCTCCCATGCAAGAACTTGCAAACCACATAGGAGAGGTAACCGCACTAGGAAAGTCCGGTGAGACGAGCTCGGCCCAGAAGTCAAACCCCTTGCTTTTGCTGGCAAGGGGTTTCGAACTTGAGACCTCCACCATGGAGGTCACAAGCCCAAACCACTGCGCGACCTTGAAGGGTAACTACTTGAACTATTCACAAGTCACTTTCTCAGTCATAATTCTCATCAGGTCTTTCTTACTCACCTTACTCTATTCTCAGGTATGTCTTGTTTAGTCATTCCCTACCAACAGCTAACCATGTTATGCCTCATTTTTGTATGCTCTCCTGGTTCATGGATAAGCTTTTCTAGCTGTCCCTACCATAACTGACCCCGCTGTTCTTTTTTCCTATCCATACTATACATCCTTATGGGAAGATCAATATATTTTCATGCCCAATCCAGATGTTTTAATTTCAAAAATATTGATAACCATGCATGACAGTTTGGAACAAATGCCAACGCATTCTCGGGAATAGAATTGATACCAACTATAAAACCAAATCCGCCACGAAATATACCTGCATCATTCAAGCTTTGTTTTAAAAAGTTGCTACCACTTTACTATATTTATTGTTAACTATTTTAGTTCAAAATCGACTGGAAAAAATCACTCTTCAGGGTATATAAGTTGGTTAAAATTTGTGGAGAATCATATTTATGTTGTTGCTTCTCTACTTTTTACGACTTGTATATGAGAGATATTTACATTATTAATAAGATTATTACCTTGTCAAATAAAGATCACTCATCAGGACCCTCCAGCATTTTACTTCATCATATCTAAGTAAATCATTTACAACAATCATTAAATCAATGAGTCAACTATCGCTGCTAGAGGTAATTGACGTACTCGGGAATCCTAAATAACTCATTTGAACTTAGCAACAAGCCAAACGAGTCAAAATTTGTTAATGTCCAAAAGATATTATGTTTCATTCTCCACCAAAAATTCAATCAGAGAGCAGATGATGCAATTACCTTTTGCTTTACTACTAAACATTCCAGCTACAGCAGCAAGGCTCTCCTCACATGTGTCTTGAAACTGGATATAGAAGAGAATTAATTTGAGTTTATTCCCAAGGAAGCCATAATTATATACGATGACATCAGAGATAAAGCAAAGAAAGGAAAAGGAAGCCGAAATCAAACAATGAGAGTGTTTAGTCTAAGATAAAAAAGACCCAGAGAAAACCTTAATCTTTACATCGAGAAGGAAGTTACATACACATTGATGTTGAGAAGGGCCAACAGTTTCTTCTTTCCCCTACAACTAGATCAAAATTTACTGCTCAAGCCACCAGACATGGAGGAGTCAGTTCGTGACCCCTCTTTCACCACCACCACCCCTCTTCAATCCTCTTCGGACTGTGTTGTGCTTGTGTTTCTGAAACCCCAAAACAGGAGAAATCATCGTCTTTTGCTAGCTTGCGCACTAGCTCTTTATTAGGATGAGCATTGTGCCGTTGATTATTATTGTTGATTAATTGCCTCAGTTACTGCAGTAACTAGTCTAGAAGTTGTTGGATTTTCTCCAGCTTTTTAGCCATCTTCAGCAGTTTAAGTTAGCTGTTTTAAGGAGTTTAATTACCGTGAAATCATGTGCAAAGTAGTTGCTTAGATATAAGTTCTAGTTGTTGCATTTTCTGTATTTAAACAAAATTTCAGTTCAATGAAAAATTATCTTTCCAGCAGCAAATAGTCTTCTCTTCTTCTTTCCTTTAATTCTGTTCTAATAGTTGATGTTAAGCCTAAAACCTCCGGCAAAAGTGGTATCAGAGCTCTCTTCTTGAGGGACCTATAACTGAGTGGAACTCATTTTTATTTTATTTTTTTGATAATGGTAACTTTGTGAAACTCATTTTCCTTCTCCTTTTTTTCTTATATGGATTCAGAAACTCCTCTCACTGCACTTGCACCACATGTCTTCAAAGGTGAATGCTATCATGTCTGGGCAGCAAGAATGGCACATATGGAGGCAAATGATTTGTGGGAAGCTGTTGAGGAGGACTACGGAGTTCCTCCTTTGCCTGCAAATCAAACCATGGCGCAGATAAGGAAGCACAAGGAGAAGAAAACAAGAAAATCAAAGGCTAGCGCAACGTTATTTGCTGCAGTCTCATTTGAAATCTTTGTCAGGATTATGACAATGAAATCAGCATTTGAGGTTTGGAATTTCCTAAAGAAAGAATATGACGGAGATGAATGGATCAAAGCAATGTGTATTCTCAACCTGATAAGAGAATTTGAACTTCAGAAGATAAAGGATTCAGGATTCAGAGTATTCTGACAAATTACTCTACATTGCCAACAATGTAAGTTTACTTGGCTCTGACTTCCTGATTCAAGATCGGTTCAAAAAATTCCTTTAACAGTCCCTCAAAGGTTTGAAGAAATTATTTCCTTGCTCCTGTTGCTGATTAGAAACCATTACATTATTGTTGTCTATAATTGCGCAAAAGGTCGGAAAGTGTTTCAGTTAAACGTTAAATCTGCAGTCTTGAATGGCTTTCTTGAGGGGATAATTTATGTTGAGAAACCTGAAGGATTTTCGGTCAAAGGGCATGAAGATGAAGTGTATCAGCTCAAAAAAACGTTGTATGGACTAAAGCCCCAGTGCTTAATACAGCAGGACTGATGAGCATTTGGTGCAACTGGTTCTAGAAAATGCCTTTGTCAAAAGAAATATGCTAAAGACATTTGGAAAAAGCTCAGAATGGAAAATTGCAAAGAGACAACTACAATGTGACAGAGGAGAAGTTGAGCAAAAATGATAAAGCTGAAAAAGTGGATGAGGCTCTTTACAGGAGCTTGGTTGAATGTCTCATTTTATATGTAGTAAGTCCTCTATCAAGATTCAATAATTGTGCAACTGACACTCATTTTAGAGCAGATAAAAAAGGTTATAAAATATGTTGAAGGAATATTGAATTTTGTAATCAAGTTATGTAAATCAAAAGCACGTGTTGCAGGGGTACTCCAATAGTGACTAGGGTGTCTCTTCCGGTGACATGAAAAATGTTAGCATGATGGACATCTAAACAATTGTATATATTAATGTAATTATATAGTGATATAAATTAGCATGATTATATAGATTTGTTGTAGAATCAAAGGAATAAATATTGTGATAGAATGGCTGATTTGGGTGATAGCGAAGCAGATTTAGAGGGATTGAATGACAGATTTGTAGAGATAGAATAGCTGATATTTAGGAATAGGAATAACGGATCTTTAGGAATTTTTAATATTTATTCTCTATATATAATGGAAAGACTATCACTTTGATAGGCATTCAGCAAAACTGACAAAAAGTACTTTTGGTTATTGTTTAATCTTGGATGAGGGGTATTTTCTGGGTGTTCTAAGAAGCAAGAGACTGTTACACAATCAACGGCTGAAGTTGAATTCATTGCAGCAACAGCGTCTACAAATCAAGCCCTATGGCTTAGAAAAGTGCTACTTGATATGAATTTAAAGCAAGAAAATTGCACAGAGGTGTTTGTGGATAATCAAGCAGCTATTGCTATCTCAAATTATCCAGTTTTTCATGGAAAAACCAAGCATTTCAATATCAAAGTATTCTTTCTCCGAGACGCGCAGAAAGAAGGATTTGTTAGGTTAAATTATTGCAAGACGGATCTTCAACTGGCAGATATTTTTACAAAAGCGTTGCTAAGAAGCAGATTCGCCTCAAAGAAAGACTTGGAATTTGCAGCAACTGAAGCAAGGTGAAGCGTTGATTAATTGCCTCCATTACTGCAGTAACTAGTCAATTGAAGTTAATGGATTTTCTCCAGCTTTTTAGCCATCTTCAACAGTTTAAGCTAGTTGTTGTTTTTAGGAGTTAGTTGTTATTTTTAGGAGTTCATTTATCATGGAATCATGTGCAAAGTAGGTGCATAGACATAGGCTCTAGTTGTTACATTTTTTCTGTATTTTAACACCATTTCACTTCAATGAAAAATCATCTTTCAAGCAGCCAATATTTCTTCTCTTCTTCTTGCCTTTATTTTTTTTTTTTTAGAGTTGAAGTTAATCCTGGAAACTCCACTGATAACCTCCACGTTGTCATTGATTTCTGTTGTAGCCAAACCAGCCAGTTTGGTTTTTCTAAAGAGAGTTAATCGATCTAGATCTATTAGTGAATCGGTTTAAATTGCATCTCAACACCAGTTCACTAATCTAAGGGTAGTGATTTTCCCCACTCTCTTTTGTGCCCTACCTTTATCAAATTCAAACTGTGCATCGACTCTTTATCCCCTATCCATTATCTGTGTGTCCTCCATACCTTTTGGTGGATGAGTTGCTAACTCCCTTATGCGAGTTTCTTCCAACCTCCTCCTAAAAATTTTCTCCCCCCTCCCCCCCCCCCCTTCTATAGACACCGGTATTCTCCCACCCTTACTCACCAAGCTCTTAACTCTAGAAACATTAGTACGATTGCAATTCACCTCAAAAGCCCCACACTGAAGAGCTCATAACACCAAAGATGTAAAGGTAATCATATGACAATCACCACCCCAGTTACTTCTCTCTTTCTGTAGAGTTCCAGAGTTTCTGCCTCAGACCATCTATAAAGTTAAAATTGTCATCGAACCATCTCTCACCCACCTTTAAGACGGCTAGACTCACTTTCACTTAGGCATGTGCACAAATTCGTTCGGCTTGGTTTTGGCTATTGTTGGTTTGAAATTTCAATGTTCGAGTTTCTAGAACTATCATCCAAACTCAGTCCACTCCAAACCAATTCGATTCATGTTTTATTATTTCGATTCGGTTACAGAAATTGGTTTTTTTAGAAGGTAACAGTCTTGTATTATATTCCAAAAAATCAAACCTGCCACAACTTGTTACAGATTTACTAATTACAAATAAAAGGAGAATATCAGGAAGATCTTCAATCCTAAATAACAAAAATTACAAGGTGCCGAAAGCATTCATTACTGATTCCAGATCTTCCATATACTCCTGTTTACACCAAAATTGAAATAAAACCAAGCAATTCATCTTCATCTTCTGGATGCTGTTATTACTTTTGTTCTGGAAGCATCTGAGGTTCCTCTCTTTCCACACAGACCACCAAATACAGGTGGGGATGATCTTCCATCTTTCTTTATGACCAAAAATGTAGGTGAAGCTACTTCATATCTTCACAGCCTGGACAATATATCGTGGCATTACCCAAAGTAGGCCCTTCGAATTGATGAAAATGCTCCACAAAATATTACTCATCCTACAGTGAAGAAAGAGGTGATTGATTGTTTCAGCCTCTTCTCCACACAGGAAACACCTAGGACTCAGTTGGATACCCCTTTTCATGAGGTTTTCCTGAGTCAAAACAGCTTGCTTTGCTAGTAGCCAAGTAAAGGAAACTTAGGAGGTATTTTAACTTTCCTGATAAGTTTCCATGGCCAGCCAGTAACCTGATAGGTGAAAGAGTTGAACTATTTGTAATCTTCCTTCACACTAAATTTTCGTTGTAGCTATGATTCCAAAACAATCCACCTTGGGATGTAGAGGTTCCTTTGAATTTCTCAAGGATTCCAAAGAAATCTACTAGTCTCTGGATCTCCCATCATTTAGGGCCTTCTAAAACTCAGATTCCATCCCTGATTTGACCAAACTTTTTGCCAGTGTCTTTTTGTTGTTGGTTCAGAATGTAGATATCTCGGAAGAGGGTTTTTAAAGAGTCTTGTTCTAACCAGCTGTCCTCCCGGAAGGAGACCTTCATGTCATTTCCTATTCTAATGCTGCAATTTTCTCTTGGTTTTGGCCAAAGGTTTCTGATGGCCCTTGCTAGTTCCATAAGTATTAGTGATCATTTTGGTAGACCAGCGATCCTCCATTTCATACTTCTGTTTGATAAGGTCTTTCCATAGTGCTTGTTCACAAGATGCCGGTCTCCATAGCCATTTCATCATAAGGCTTTGGTTCTGAATCTTCAAATTTCTTACCCCAAGACCTCCTTTTGTTTGCTCCCAATCAATTCATCCCACTTAACCAAGTGGAATTTCTTAGTGTCACTATTTCCTTCCCATAGAAAATTCCTTCTTATTGCATCAAGTCTGTCAATGACCCCATCTGGAATAGGAAATATAGGCATTCATGTAGGTAGGCATTGAATTGAGAACACTATTGATGAGAGTGAGTCTCCCGCCAAGGGAGAGATATTGGCTCTTCCAGTTGACCAATCTTCTTTCACACTTCTCGACCACCTCATTTCAGATTCCTAAGGACTTGCTTTTTGCTCCTAGTGGCATGCCCAAATATACACTTGGTAATTCACCAGTCCTCCCCCCAAGTGTAACAGCCAGAGAGGTCAGACTGGTGACCTCATTCACTGGGTATAGGAACCTTTTTTCCCAATTAATATGGAGTCTTGATATGGCTTCAAATAGCAAAAATACAACTCTGAGGGCCACCAGTTGGTTTCTGTTGGCATCACAGAAAACCAGAGTATCATCAGCATATTGTAAGCGTGTGATCTCCATGTTAAAACCCACCTTATTTGATACTCTGAAGCCCCTCAACCATAATTTCTCTTGAGCAATCTTCAAGATATCATTGAGTCCCTCCATAGCTACAATGAATAAGAACGGAGACAGGGGGTCTCCCTGTCTTAAGCCTCTCTATGAGGAGAAGAAACATGTAGGAGAGCCATTGATGAGAATAGAATAATTCGCAGTATTGATACAAAACTTTATCCATCTCATCCATCTACCATCAAAACCTCTTTTGGATAAGGTCTCCAGCAAAAAATTCCAATTGAGATGGTCATATGCTTTCTGAATGTCCAGCTTGCATAAAATGCCTGGCACCTTGCTTCTAATCCGAGAATCCAAACATTCATTAGTCATTAAAATAGCATCCATGTTCTGTCTTCCTTTAATGAAAGCAAGTGTTGTGTGTCCACTAGCTTGTTCATAACCTTTTTAAGCCTCTCAGTTAGCACCTTGGAGATTATCTTATACACACTACCAATTAAGCTAATGGGTCTAAAATCTGTGAGTTTTTTGCACCCATCTTTTTGGGAATTTACGCCACATAGGCGGAGTTGAAGAATTTCTCAAAGAAAAATCTCTCATGGAAATTTTTTACTGCAGCAATGACTTCCTCCCCACGGCCTCCCAACAGTGGACACGGAAGGTCATGGTGTAACCATCAGGACCAGGAGCTTTGTCTCCAGCACAAAGCTTTACACAGTCCCATATCTCGTGGTTCTCAAATTCCCCCTGTAGCATCCTATTGTCTTGTTCAGAGATTATGTGCCCTTCCCTACAGCCACCAGAGCGTCTCCATGTCTCAATTTTAGAATATAGCATCTGGAAGAAGTCTATGGTTTCTTTTTTTCAGAATATAGCTTCTGGTAGAAGTCTGTGATTTCTTTTCTTTTTTTTAAATATAACTTCTGGGAAATTGCTTTGTAGGTCTCAAAATCTAAACAAACAATTATTTTCATTAAAATTTTGCAGAAAACACTATCAAAGGTAATGAAATCTTTAAAATTGCAGCCTCAAGTAACCAAGATATTAACCCAAAAAAGAATCACAAACTTGCAAACATAATAGCATATAAATGGCAAAACAAGAGTTTGAGAACTTGTGCTACTCCAAGCTTACAAGCATAACAGCATATTTTATTGAGGCACACAGTATATATTTCTACACATTTCCCTACTGCCCTTCTCAAAATAGATAATCCTATGTATGATTAATAAACACTTCTTGCTATCAAGGGGTTCCCAGAAATGTTTAACCACATGTTTTGGTACTAGTATCTTTAAACGGCGTTTACACAATTCAGTTTCTGGGTCTGTTGGTACTGTAAATACATCCAATCATATCCGCACTAAGAAAACCATAGATTTATAATTGAATTTGTAAATCAAATTCAAATTGTATAATCTAAATTGTATTTCTGAATTGCTTTGATTCGGCTCAAAAATTTGAGTTGAACCGATTTGTGCACAGGCCAACTCTCACTAGGAAACCTGAATAAGAACGTTTAGTAAAGAGTCTCCCATAGAGGACACTTTGATCCATGCGTTGACATCCCAGACCTTCATTGCCCAAGACGCTACCGAATCTGGCGAAGTAATTTCTTCTCGAACCTTCCCACCAAGCACATCTAAGGGAAAGCTTTCCTCTCTAAGATATGTCTCATAAATAGTGTGAACCTCAGTTCATGTTCTCCCTTCAGTCTTCTACACTCCCCATCCAAAGCCAGAGCTGGAGCAAAAAGAATCTCCTTGTAAGGATGAATCTTGAGCTTCCTAGCTTCTAGAGAGATGTAGGAGTCTCTCTCAAGAATCCATTTTCTCTCTCGCATATTACTTGTAAAATTAAAATAAGCTCGGGAAGAGATTGTTAGGCCTATTGCCAAATTTAAGAGGAAGACACAACAACATTACAGAAACAAATACCACAAATTTGCACTTGTAGAATCAAGCCATTATTCTTTTTATTTATAAGGATAGTGGAATTAGAAAAGATAAAACAGGTAAATAAAAATGGATTAGGAATAAAGTGAAGAGTAGAGCCCATATTGTAGACCTGGATACTCGAAACGACACGAGCAAGAGCTTTTACCATACTCTCAACCACATTTGTGTTCTTCGGATGCCTGCATACAATCAAATACATGCACATATATAAAAAAGAGCTGAAGAATAGAGGAACATGGTAACTTAATAGACAGGCAAAATCAATTGTATTAATAATGGAGGCTAGCACCATATAGGTGCATAGTATTATAGAACTTGTACACAATCTAAATTTGGCATGCAATAGTATAAGAATCCTAATAAATGTTCACTTCAAATATAGCTTTTTGCTTACACCACAGAGATAAGCTATGCATATGTATGTTAGACTATGTATAGTGTCAAACTTCCCTTCATAACATAAATTTCACAGCAAGTAAAGTGAACTCCGCAGTTGCTAACTCTAAGGTACAACATTCCTTGAGACCAATTAAGAATCTTCAGAAGTGGCAGGAGCAGCTTCTTGGTATTACACGTAGTGATCACCTCCATGCCATCGTAGAAGATGAAACCCTGATAACATGTTTAGCAGCTTCCTTGCAACTTTGATATCCACAATCTCCACAAATATAGATGTATGAAACAACCTAATTCCTCTTTTTTCCCCACTGAGCAGCCTACTTTCCAAATTATTGTGGGGTCTTTAGATAGGAGGAGTTGGATTTGGCTTTCTGTAGAAGAGAGAGGAGAAGCAAGCATAGTGAAGTGGATTTGAGGAGTTGGGCACATGTCATTTATATTGTGAAGCTGAAGGGAAAATATGAGAGAGCTTGGCTTGATTACTCCCTCAAGCTATTGGGGATTGATTACATAATAATGTTTTACATGTTCAGGAAAGGAGAGGAACACAATAACAATAGGAGTAAATTAAGTTACTTAGCATATATATATGCGTTGTAGAATATTTATAAGGATTCTAACACTCCCTCAACTGGTGCATGTAAACTATGAGTAAACTATGAGAAATTATCAGAAACAATTACAGACCTTAAGCTCATTGATTACCTCAGCATAAGGCACAATGTACATGGTCAAGGACAGACCTATTTCAAATCACAACTAGAGTGTGGAGATTGGGATACAACACATTCTCACTTCAAGTTTGAAAATATGTGGCTGCAACAAGAAGGGTTCATTGACATGGTGAAAAGAAGGTGGCAAAATTATATGGTAGGTAGTAATACAGATGTCACACTTGTTAAGAAATTAAGGGACCTGAATCAACTCTTGAGATGCTGAACAACTGGAAAGGTGTGGGCAAAAGAGATGTTTTAGCCTTATAGTGGTATTTTCGAGGTTAGCAATATGCTACTCCTTTCCGCCCAAAGTAATTGATATTTTAGCCTTAAATTGTTGTTTTTGAGTGTTATGGTCCCTTGTTAAGGATCTAATTACAGGCGTTGCAAGATAAAATTTGAAGTTCTATTTTTTCTACCTATGGCACTGGTTCATTAGGGAGAACCTGCAATCTCTTGAGTTTGAAGTACTCAAAGACTTGGTAATTTTTTGCTTTTTCATTCCTTAGACACACAATAGTTTAAATACATCACTTATAAAATAACTACCCCTAGAAACTAGGACATGACTTCCTAACTTAACTGAAATGAAAAAATGCACTATTACATGAAAACAATTGTACTATTACAGAAAATTAAACTACTACTAAAAAGGAATTACTGTTCTAGCCTCCTTACTACAAGAGTGTTATGGTCCCTTGTTGAGGAACGTGACGTTGCAAGATAAAATTTGAAGTTCTTTTTTTTCTACCTATGGTGTTGGTTCATTAGAGAGAACCTGCAATCTCTTGAGTTTGAAATACTGAAAGACTTAGTAATTTTCTGCTTAACATTACACTAAATTCAAATACATTAAATACAACACTAAAACAAGGAAAATAATTGTCTACTGCATACTACAACTGAATGAGAAAGTGGAGGAATAACCTCCTTACTGCAACAACTGCTACATAGAAATTAGGAAAATAAATAACTAAAAAGTTGTAATAATACAAACACTGCTGGACAGAAATAAAAAATATAAGCTGAAGAATTCTACTTCCGAATTTCCTTAAATTTTCCATGTGTAGACCATTGGTAGACTAAAAGGGTGCTAACTTTACTTTCCTCTTCAGATCGCGTTTGCCCTCCAAGCGCCAAGTGTGGAAAGTATAATTACTTCCCCGTTTTCCAACATATTCTTCCTCATCGTATATAGAGTCAATCCAAAATCTCAAACACATATTAGTTTAAATACAACTTATAAAATAACTACCCCTAGAAACTCAGATGACTTCCTAACTTAACTGAAATGAAAAATTGCACTATTACATGAAAATAATTGTACTATTACTGAAAATTAACTACTATTAAAAAGAAATTATTGTTGTAACTATTGGACAACTTAGGAGTAATAACATTACTCTCCTCCTTCAAATCGCGCTTGTCCTCAAGCGCTAAGTGTGGAAATTAGTATTTCCCTCCTTTCCAGCAAATTCTTCCTTATTGTATATAGAGTCAATCCAAAATAACTTCTTGCACTGATGACCTCTAGCGAATGGTTCATCACAGTTGAAACAGAGTCCCTTAAGTCGCCTTTCCTCCATTTCAAATCTGACATGTTGAGGTGAGAAATCTACGGTCTTTGATTTGCAAGCATCTAACACTTCGAAAAAATGGGTTGTTCCTTGCGTTCACAAAGTCGGGATAAACTCATCGTTGTTGCCAAATTTAGAGAATTATGCAACTCAACCTCAATTGTTACATCATCAGTAAGACCGCTAATATAAAGTTCAATTTTTTGTGATTGCGTAAGTGTACCCGCCCGCGAAATTAACTGCTCAAATGATTCATGGTAATCTGCCACAGACCCGATCTGGCGTAATTTAGCCAATTCTCCCAATTTTTGACTTCTGATTGGTGGCCCGAAACGAAGATTACAATGACGTTTGAAGTTGTCCCAAGACAATTGAGGCAGATCTGTCTCTAATTGCAGAAACCAAAGTTGTGCATTGCCCTCCAATGAAAAGAAGCAAGTCTAACTTTTTCTTCTTCCACAGTTGATTGGTGTCGAAAGAAGTGTTCACATTTGTTCGACCATCCCAAAGGGTCCTCTTGGCCATTAAATCGTGTGAAATCGAGTTTTCTATGTCGACGAATGATTAAACTTCCTCTTGCTTCTGATCCTGACCCTCCAATGACTTTATTTTTCCCCTTCCAACCACGATTTTGATCTGTTGAATCAGAACCAACCTTATAATTTACTAAATCTTGTGTGAGTGCATCTAAGCGAGTATTTGTTGCTTCATGTCTGGCTAAATTGGTTGCACGTTCTTCTTGGAACGAAGTCACTAATCTTGCTAGTTGATGTTAAATTTGGTCAAACATAACTCCCGTCTCTCGTCTCTGATACCAAGTTGTTATGGTCCCTTGTTAGAGATCTAGTTACGGGATGTTGCAATATAAAATCTGAAGTTTTCCTTTTTCTACCTATGGTGCTGGTTCGTTAGAGAGAACCTGCAATCTCTTGAGTTTGAAGTACTAAAAGACTTAGTAATTTTCTGCTTAACATTTCACTGAATTCAAATACATTAAATACAAGACTGAAACAAGAAAAAAAATTGTCTATTGCCTACTACAGCTGAATGAGGAAGTGTAGGAATAACCTCCTTGCCACAAAAACTGCTACCTAGAAATAGGAAAAATAAATAACTAAAAAGTTGTAATAATCTACAACAAACACTGCTGGACAGAAAATAAAAAATAAATAACTTATAACTGAAGAATTCGACTTCCGAATTTCCTCAAATATTCCATGTGTAGACCATTGGTAGACAAAAAGGATGCTAACATTGAGGTTAGCCAACTTTCAACATAAAGTTGTACTTCATCACATCCTGGGGAGCCTTTTCTGGCAACCTTGGTCAGAATCATGTCAATGGGGGGAAACACCGTTGTTTATACGCAGGTTTCAAGTCTTATGAAATCACCATATGTAAAGGAGTTAAAACATGGTACGAGTGGACTGAACGTAGCAGGAATCAAGTGAGGAGAGTGAAGATTAGCATTGAAATCCTGAGATGGCTGATTTCAGTATTTATTGAGGCGTCGAAGGTCTAAGGGGATTTTGTCAGAAGATGGAAAGTAAAGGACTTGTACTCAAATCTCTTTTGCACCCTTAAGTACAACGAAAATGGCAGATATATCAATTTTGTGGCTATTCAAGGACAAAATAAAGCGGTCATCATTACACCAGAATCATCTTACAACACGAGTTGAGGAAACATTGCTAAAAAAATAGTGAAATTCACCTATGAGCCTACAACATAGCAGAAAACACAATCTAACAAAGGGAATGCACTAGAGTATCTTTTAAAAGTATCTTTTAAAGAGACAATAAGGAACAACAAATGGACGACGGAATCCACAAAAATGGCGCACATACTGGTAGAAAGTGACTGCCTAATTGAGGTGAATGTAACACTGATATCGGAGACAGATCTCCTCAAGAGATGTATTGTTGGTAAATTCCAGAGCATATTTCAAGAGATACCAATCCTCAATGACGTAAGGTGGGTTTGCAACACTTGGGAGTCAGCCATAGGAATTAGTGTTTTCTCCATGAACGACGGGCACTTCATGTTCGAGCTACACACGAAAGTGGCTTCACAGGAACATGGGCCAAGAAGAAGATGCATCTGAACCTAGAGTGGTGGAGTTCAATCACAGGTTGTTGGCCGGAAGTTGTAGTGAGAGACTATGTGTGGATAAGAGTGTTGGGTTAACCCCTAAACCAATGGTCCCATAAAGTCTTCAAGCTTATTGGAGAATAGTAGGGGGGTTCATCGAAGCAGAGGCGGAAACAACCCTCAAAAATCACATGCGTCGGGCACGCATCAAGGTGAAGGGTGATAGGATGATGGTTCCAAAGGAAATTGAAGTCACCACTGAGGGTTTTGTGTATACTGTGTCGATCTGGTGTGAAGCACAAGATTTGGGAGGGCATTTTTCAAGTGTCTAAAGGGATGGGAAGTAGCCTTTAGAAAGATCAAACAATCAATCTTACCTAGAGTAACTTTCGACCACAATCCACTATTGTTGGAATGTGGTAATTGGGAGGGATCAACCTCTTATTTTAAGTTTGAGAATTGGTGGCTGCAAACTCAAGACATTAAAGAGAGAGTTCAAGAATAGTGGAATCTGTAACTTATTTGGGAAGACCGAATTATATTTTAGCTTACAAGTTGAGGTTAGTGAAAGTCAAGTTGAAAGAATTGAGTAAAACAGTACATAGCAACCTAGGTATGCAAAAACAAAGCATCCTTAACCAGCTAACTCAATTGGACCTGATACAAGATCAGAGAATCCTATCAAATGATGAGTCCTATTTAAGAGCAGTATTAACAATGGAGTTGGAAGAAAATGCCATGAGAGAGGAAGTGGCTTGGAGGCAAAGATCTAGGGCCCTGTGGCTCAAAGAAGGGGACATAGATTCAATTTTTAGAACTATTAACTATTAACGATAACGAGAGGTATAACAACATTGATAAACTGATCATCACTGGTTCCAATGTGCCTGAAGCAGCTGACACAAGTGATGAAGTTGTTACTTTCGACCAAAAACTTTACACTGAGACAGAAATTTGGAGACCTCAATTCAACCCTAGAGGTCAATCCGGGATCGATGAAGATGATAATGCAGCTCTACAAGCCCGATTTGAAGAATAGGAGATTAAAAACTATGTGTTCTGGTGTGCAGGGGATAGGGGATAAGGCAGATAAGCAGGGCCTATGGAAGGAAATCATCATTGCAAGATATGGTATAGAAGGATCATGAACTACTCGGTAAGTAAAAACTCCTTATGAAAGGGGACTATGGACGACTATCAGAAATCAGTGGCCAAAAGTGTGGGGTACTTCTGTGATCAAAGTGGGTAATGGAAAAAAGACCATGTTCTGGAATGATGTATGGGTAGAGAAACACCTATAACGGAACAGTTTCCAGACATCTACAACCTCAATCAACAAAAACTAGCTCAGAGGTCAAAAATGTACAAGGTTGGAATTTGTCCTTCAGAAGATTCCTCGATGATTGGAACTGGAGAATGATTCGGTTCTACAATACCTTGGAACAAGCTGAAAGTCCAATTTTGAGGAAGACAAATTGCTACGGAAGTTGAACAAAGATAGCAAATTCAGGGTGAAAGCAGCCTACAAGCTGTTGGATATCTCAACTGAAACCAAGGAATGGTTGCCATGGAAGATGATCCAGAAAGGGAAGATACCTCATAAGGTGGACTGCTTCACTTGGCTAGTTGCAAATCAAGCAGTTCTGACTCTAGACAACCTTATGAAAAGGGGAAGGCAGTTCTGCTCGAGATGTTTTTTTGTGAAGCTGAAATAGAGACCATAAATCATCTTTTTCTGCATTGTTAAGTGCATTGTAAAGTGACTGAAAAATTATGGCAATGGTTCATTAATCTGAGGGGTATTGGATGGGTCATGCCAAAGCATATTGCAGAAGTACTAGCATGCTGGAATAGTTCAGTCAGGACATAAGGAGAGATCGGATATTGTCCCTTGCATCTGGTTACAATTTGGAAAGAGAGAAATCACAATTTGGAAGGAGAGAAATCAGAGATGTTTTGAGAACAAGAGCATTCACCTTTTACTTTGGTGTATCCACTCTGTACCTAAGGATATATGGGACATTACCCTATTTTTAGCAAATTTATAAGGGATATAGGTGATAGTTTTTTTCTTGAAGAAGAAGATAACTTGTATTATGAACAAAAGGAATACTCAGAAAAGTATTCCGCAAAATAACATAGGGAGAGGTGTCCCTACTAAGCTTCATAAATAATCTAAAGTACTAGGAATATCCTCTTCTTCTTGAGGATAGTCGTGTTTACACCAAAAAAAAAGGACTAGACGGTTCATCTTCAGTTTCTGCAGAGAGCAACTCTTGCTTTCAAAACATCTTTGGTTCCTTTCCATCCATATAGTCCACCAAAGGCAGGCTGAGACAATCTTCATCTCCCTGTGTACCGACTGATTCACATCGCTATTCCAGCAAGCAAGCTAGAGCCTTTTTGATGCTCCTTGGCATAGTCCATCTTATGCCTCTTAAATTGATGAAAATATGCGATAACTTCACAATCTCTCTACGATGTAGAAAGAGATAATTTATTGTCTCAATCTCACATTCACAAAAAGAGAACCTGGAGAAAATTCCCTCTTTTCATAAGGTTGTCCTGGGTGAGTGTGGTCTGTTTGGCTAGTAGCCAAGTGAAACATGCAACCTTGAAGGGTACCTTGCCCCAGATCATCTTCCGGGGCCAGCCACTACTCTGAGAGACCGATCTCTGTGATCTCTTGTAAGTTGAACCCACTAAAAATCTGCCTTGTTTGTCTGGTGGCCAAAATAGATTGTCTTCATTGGGAGTTGAATCTGTGTATTGCTCCAGAGTATTGAGTAGTTCAACCACTTTGTTAGCCGTTCAAGTGTCTCCTTAAGTTTAGGACCTAAACCTGAGATCCCACCCTTGATTGTCTCTCATTTCTCTAATTGTGGATACCTTTTGAAGGCTCAGGTTAAACAAGTCAGGATACTTGTTCTTCAAAGTTATTTGCCCAGCCCACACATCTTCCCAAAGTAGTGTTTTTCCACCATTTCCCACCTTGATTTTACAGTTTTTTGCAAATTTGATCCACGGACTTCTGATAGACCTCCATACTCCAGTCTCATAAGGTTGTGTGGGCATGTAGGTCCACTTGTTCTTCATTCCAAACCTAACCTTGGTCGTCCCCTTCCACAGTGCTTGTTCCTTGTTCCTGTGATGCAAATCTCCACAGCCATTTCATCAGAAGGTTTTGATTCTGCAATTTTAAGTTCCTTAATCCCAGACCCCCTACTTTTTTGCTTTGAATGACTTCATCCCACTTTACAAGATGATATTTGTGCTCATTAGGATCACAGTTCCCTTGACAAAAATAATTTCTCCAGATAGCATCCATTGTTATCCATTCTGTCAATCACATTATTGGGAAAACTAATATCATGTATGTAGGCATGGCATCCAACACACTGTTGAGAGTAACTCTTCAACCTACAGACAAATATTTGCTTTTCCAATTCATTAGCTTAACATTGTTACATATGCCTTTTGACTTGCTCTTATCCCCCAAGGGCATGCCAAGGTACACTGGAAAGTTCTATCTTTCCCCCAGGATATTTGCTAACGCATTTATGTTGGGCACCTTATTAACGGGGTAAATGAAACTTTTCCCCAGTTGATGTGTAACCCTAAGATGGCTTCGAACAATATCAAGATGATTCTTAAATACTTTGGTTGGCAGCCCTCTACATCACAAAATATCAGGGTGTCATCAGCATATTTTGGGTTGTTCCTTCATAATTTTTATGTAGGAGCACACTATTGGTGTACTCCTTTGTTTATAATACTAGTTAACCTTCTCAAAAATAAAGAGGGGCTGAAGAGGACTGGTGACAATACATCCCAGCATGTATATGGTGGATTGTGGGGAAGGAAATGAACTCAAGGCATTTTGAAGATAAAAGCAATCAAATACAAGAAATCAAGATGAACTGCCTTAGTCTCTTATATTTTTGGTGTAAACAGAAACTAATGGAGGACATAGAAGATCTGGTAGATTTCATAGGAGAAGTGTACTGTTTTTTTTTTGGGTTTTCTGCTTTTGCTCATCCCGATGTCCTTTTGGACTATAATCCTCTCCCACAAATCCTCTGGATGATGGGCTTTTGTGATTAACAAAACATTTACCTTATCTCAAGAAAAAATTAAGGAACCTGAAAAAAGACAACTCCAATTTGAACAAGGATGTCTAAAGCAAGTTGGAAGTACGAAGAAACGGAGCAGTAGGATCTAGTTTAGCTTTGTTTTAAGTACACGCAACTGTATGTATCTCCATGATGTAAATTTGGGACCCCAGCCTTTAGTGCTGAAGATTAATACACAAAATTGTTACCGTTGTCCAAAAAAAAAGAAACGGACCAATAGAGGAACTTGTAGTACTAGACGAGGCTAGAGAAAGTAGAATTCCAATTCAGTCTAAAAAGCAATAGATTTTTAGTCCAAAAGTGGAGTTCAAGGAACTAGCCAAAGCTAAATGTCATGGAAAAAAAAATAAAGAAGTCAATGGTAGAAAGATAGGAACAGAAACATAAAGTACCTTCCATCAATAGCCAATTCACATAGAAGATTCAACAACATCGACAAGCTTAAAGAGGAAAATAAAATAATAGAAGACAAGGTATACATCTAAGATGAGATTATTAATAACTCTCAGAATTTGCAAATTGAGAATGAAGTGTGGAGACGTAATGCCGACTTTGATGTAGTAGCCAAAGTGTCTGAGATGTTAGAGAAAGCCCTCAAGGAAGAGGAAGTGGATACTGCTATACGATCATGTGCTCCAGATAAGACTCCAAAACTTCAATGGCAATATGAGTTGCATCAAAAATTTGCCTTCCTTGAACAAAGGTATACTGAAAACTGAAGACGAGACCTCTAATCACCTTTCTAATCCTTTCAATAAGCACTTTGGTCAGGATCTTGTAAATACTACCAAAAGGCTAATAGGCCTGAAATCTTTAAGTTCTATTTCTAATAGGCCTGAAATCTTTAAGTTCTATTGCACCTTTCTTTTAAGGGACAAGCGCAATGAAGAAGCATGGATGGATTTCACGACGTGCCAATTACTGTGAAAGCGATTTTAGGCTACCCAAAATATCCAGCTTGATAATATTCCGACACTTGGTAAAAAGCCATTGAGAAACCATCTGGCCCTGGGTGAAGCACAAAATTGATAGTATTCAAAATCTCTTCTTCGACGAAAGTTTGTTCCAGAGTATTTTTTCGTCTATGCTTAGGCCACCTAAGCCCTCCAAAGAAGTTATGGGACTCTGGGTTCATTTTCCGCATATAAATCTTGATAGAAATCAAGATTACTTTTTCACCTGCTCTTTCCTTTCAATCAAGTTATCACCAACCTATAACATGTCAATGTGATTGTACGTACCTCCTATGAGAGTTGGTAGCCTTTGGAAGTACTTAGTGTTTCTATCTCCTTCCTTCAACCACAAACACCTAGATTTTTGGCTACAGGAAGTTTCCCCTGCCTCTGCTACGAGTTCTATTTAATTTGAGACAATATCTATTAGAAGATCATCCATAGCTTTGTTGATTCTTGTATTAAGCTTTCCAAAGACCTCCTTGTTCCAATAACCTTTCCTTAGTAGCTTGTTCTATTATCAGGAGATCATCCATAACTTTGTTGATTCTTGTACTCGGGCCTATATTGTCATCATTTCACTATGATTTTTTTCCAACAAAACATAGGGAGTACATCAAGCCTAGGGTGATGGGGGCACTCAATCATTTCTATCAGCAATGTCACTTGATGAAACATTCTTCTTTCATTGCCTTGATACCCAAAGTAATAGAGCTTAGAGACGATATGCCAACCAATGAGGGGTGGCTAATGAGGTTCTGGATTGGCGACTAAAATATGAGGACCCAAGCATTATGTGCAAAGCTTGATAAAGAGAAGGCTTTTGACTAGTTGAATTGGTCTTATCCAATACCAAATTGAGGAAGGTGGGATTTAGAGACAAATGGATAAGGTGGATCAAATTCAACATTTCAATGGTCAAATACAGTAGTAATACAATTGAAAAATTAGAGTAATATATAATACAATAACAATAATGATGTTGATAAGTGGAAGAGGGAGCATACAAGGTGCTTTAACCTAGAACCCTGTTCTCCATGGGAAAGAGAGAAATCGCATAACTACCTACTAACCCTTTACCCTAATCCTCAACCCCCATGCTTTCTTATCTAAGGTCATGTCCAAGAAATTTGAAGATGCATCATGTCATATCTAATCACCCTCTTGAATTCTTCCTCGATCTATCTTTACCTCTCCTTAGACCAATCACTCTCAACCTCTCGCACCTCCTCATTTGTGCTCCTCTTTACATGCCCGAACCATCTCAGACTCGCTTCCGGCATTTTGTGTCATATATCTTTGTACCTTAACTTATCTCTACTAGTGTTCCCACACATCCCCACATCCTGCATACTTAACAAGTACCCCAAAAACACAAGAAGTTCACATAATTTCACAACCTAAGGGGTGAAGAACAAGATCATATATCGGCACAAAGTAGGTTTCATCCAAAAGAAATTATTTGCAAAAACTATGTTCCATCCAAAAAATTATCGACAAAGAAAAATCCAATCATCATAAGTTAAGGAAGCTTACATGTCAAAATTAAGGAAAAGAATTCGCATAGTGCGTGCTTCCACACAAAAACCCTGTCAAATAAGCAAAGTTATTATAAATTAGATTAGAAAAAGTTAGGGGTCGTTTGGCAGAGTGTATAAAAATAATGCTCAATAAAGTGTATTAGTAATGCTTTTGCATTAGTTATACATAGATTATCTCTTATGCACTGTGTGGTTTGGCGTATTAAAAATAGTAGGCATTGTATAAAAATATTTATTTACAAAGTTATCCTCCACGATTATGGTGGAAAAGATCTAAAAGTGTTTTTGACGGGTAATTGTGTCTTTAATCATGCTAATGCATGTATTAAATCCCTTCTTTGCATTACTAATACCTAGAAATTCATGGTATTAGTAATACACTCCTCAATACACAATAGAGTGTATAACTAATCATTAGTTATGCATAGCATGAAAAAGTGTACCAAACAAGGGATTACTAATACACAAAATTAATGCATGCACTATTTTTGCTAATGCACTCTACCAAACGGCCCCTTAGTATTCATGCTAATGCATGTATTTTTGCAGGGTAATTGTGTCTTTAACCATTTTAATGCATGTATTAAATCCTTTTTTACATTACTAATACCTAACCTAGAAATCCATGGTATTAGTAATACACTCATCAATACACAATAGATTGTATAACTAATGCATAGCATGAAAAAGTATACCAAACAAGAAATTAATACACAAAATTAATGCATGTACTATTTTTGCTAATGCACTCTACCAAACGGCCCCTTAGTATTCACTTGACTACTTCGTAGATTCGATGTAAAGGTTGGAAGCAACAACTACAGAAGAATAATTCTAAAAATTAAGAAGATTTCGAAAATACCCTCAAGATTTCAAGAACAAGAATGCGATGCCACAATGGTAAGTCTAGAGATATAACTCTCACCAACATGCTAAGAAATACCTGCCCAAAAGAGGATTGACTAGTTTAGTGGTGCAAGATTCTCATAAATAGGAAATAAAGTTGCCAATCAGAAATAACAAATAAATAAGAAAATATATCAAATCAAGCAAGACTAAAAGATCAAGAGATTTGTTAATAAATTTGGCATTAGATAAAGTAAGCATGCCCTCTGCGAAACTAGAGAATGAGGAGAAAAAAGTGTCTTAATAGTAACGTGGAGTAGAGAACTAAAGAAAGAAATACAAGTACTCATAGTTTGTGTACTAACACGTCACAAATCTTTTAAGAATATACTTTATCAAAAAGATTTACCGAGATTTAGGTTAGGGTTCAAAGTTCTTTTTGTTTCCAATAAGGAATCTAAGGCTAATTGTAATTCACTTTCATCTTTCCCCTCCTATCTAACATTATGCATCACAATTGTAGGACAGTCTTAATGAACAAAGAATATATATTGCAAGTTGGTGAAAAATCAAAATCTTGCCACTCATCTTCTACATTAGTTCTCCATGCTCTCTTATCCCCTCTTTTCTTTATCCTAATTCCTAACCTCCTCTACTTCCTTTGACTTTGTATACTCTCTGTTTCTTTATCAATATTGTATTCTCATTTAAGTTTTTGTAAGTATCCCAATATCAACATTATCCTTTTCTCTTTCTTTTAAGGTGTGAGATTTAAAGAACATGGGAAAGAATATTAAGACAAAACTTAAATGATAATTCTGTCAGGCTATTATGTTTAAGTAGTACTAGAAGAAAGAAATCTCGTGCTCTTCACGGGTCTAATCACACGATCGAAAATAATTGTTTTGACTGCAATTCACAACATAGTTGCGTCTTTTTCCATTAAGCATGTGTTTTTGAGTGAATGATATATGATGATTATTCAATGGAAGTTGTAATTTACAGTACTCCTTAATTATCATAAAAGAAAAATTGAACATGCAACTACGTCACAAATAGTACAACCTATGTACTGAAAACCATATTTACAAAATTTACTTCAAAATCCTGCTAACTCCTATGGAGATAGTGTCATTTGAATAAATTTGATTACACCAAAAACATAGTAACAAAAGGCAGTTTAGCTTAATCTTTTGCTGTAAAAACATCTAGCATTCCTCTTCTGCCAAGTTGTCCACTAAATGTACACCAGCTTTCTCCTAGCTCTGCATTGCTTCATTGCTTCAGTAATCTTTTCGTGCATGGTCCATGAAATGCCTTTGGGATTTAAAAGATCCTCCATAGTTGTCCAGTGCCTTTGCAATGAAAAAATTAATTGTATGTCTCATACACGTTTGGATTATTGGCCAGTATTTTCTTCACAAACATACTCGATTGGATTATTGGCCAGTATTTTCCCACAAAAGAACACTTAGGACAATGTGGTATCCCTCTCCTCTTCAAATTATCTTGGGTTGAGACTAGTTTCTTGATAAAGCAAGCCACTTTGTGTGTGATTTTGTTTTCCCAGATGTCTTTCCATGGATAGTTTCTTATGTAGTAAGGTGTTTGATTCCTCCACCTATAAGCATTACTTACTTTGAATTGGCCCTTCTTATTACCTTTCCACCATAAGATATCTTGACTTTCCTATCTCCCTTGAAGTGTTCGATGGTACTAATGAAATCTACAACTCTTTGGATCTCCCGAACAGTGTTCAGGAAAGCGAGGGCTCCATCGTTAAGAGAGATGAAGCGAAGCGATGGGAGCCTTCTACGCTTCACTGATTAGAATAAGTATGTGAGTGCTTCATCGGTTAAAGCGAGAAGTGGGGCCTTATTGCTTTTTTCCACTTCACGCTTTCCTGAACGTTGCTCCCAGTCATTTAAATGCAATCTGAAGTTGAAGCTCCATCCATAGGGTGTCCAAAATTATCCAATGGTCTTTTGTTGATGAGAGACTAAAGCATAAATATTGGGAACAGATTTTCCAATCTTCCCGTCTCATGCCATTCATCTTCCAAAAATCAGTTTTAGCTTTCTTCACCACTTTAATCATAATGTTAACCTCCATAATGTTTTGATAGACCTCCATAAACTAACTCCATAAGATGTTGTTATTTCTTTCGTCAACTAGTGGTCTTCCTAATCATACTTAGCATTAATAACATTCCTCCATAGAGTCTGGTTCTCATTACTATACCTCCATAATCGCTTCATTCTACAGACATTCCTTTGGAAATTAAAGTTCTTGATTCCCAATTCTCTTGTCTTTTCCCCAGTTATACTGCTTCCCAGTTGACCAGATTATAACCCATCCTTTCATTGTTTGCTCCTGATCTTGTCCAATCTATTAATGACCCTTTCTGAAATGGGGAAACCAGAGATCGTATAGGTAGGTAGTTAATCAAGGACTGAGTTGATGAGAGTTAGTATGGCTCCCCTGGTGAGATATTGAGTCTTACATCTTGCAATTTCTTTTCACATGTTTCAATTACACTATTCCATATTTCAGTTGATTGTGATTTTTCTCCCTACAGCATCCCTAGATAGATGGTGGGTAGATTCCCCAATTCCCTACCTTGGATTGATTCAAAATCTCCATGTTTTGCTCCTCATTAATAGGATATAGGAAAAGTTTTCCTCCAATTGATGTGCAACCCAGAAATCCCTTCAAAAGTACCAAAATCATCCTAAGGGTCCAGAGTTGATCCTCTTCAGCATCACATAGTAGCAGATTATCATTAGCATATAGCAAGTGAGTTATCCACAGGTTCCTTTCTCCAATTCTAGCCACATCAAACCCTCTGAGCCACCCATTCATGTTTATTGTTTTGATCATGTTGTTAAGATCCTCCATGGATATTAAGAAGAAAGGGGTGACAAAGGATTTCCTTGTCTTAAACCACTTTGTGCATGGAAAAATCATGTTGATGAGCCATTAATAAGCACTAAGAATCTTACCGTTTAGATGTAGTATTTGACCCATTGTATCCACTTTTGGCCAAACCCCATTCTTCTCATAGAATCCCATAAGTACTCCAAGTTAACATGGTCATACGTCTTCTCCATGTCTAGCTTACACAAGATTCCAGGCATTTTCTGCTTTAGTCTAGAGTCAACAACTTCATTAGCTATTAGCACTGCATCCATGAGTTGTCTACCTTTGACGCAGGCCATTTGTTATGGATCAATCAACTTGTCTATCACCACTTTTAACCATTCTTCTGGCACTTTGGCAAACAATTTTATATGCTGCCTATTTTGATTGGTCTAAAATCCCTCAACTCTTTGGCTCTTTCTTTAGAATGAGAGCTAAAAAGTGGCATAAAAGACTTCTTTCAAACCTTCCGTGTTCATGAAAATTCTGAAAGGTCAGCATGATGTCTTGCTTTAATATCTCCCAACATTTTATGAAGAAACCCATTGTGAAGCCATATGGGCCGAGTGATTTGACTGTTGCACATAGTTTTAGACATCTCAGAACTTCACTCTCCTCAAAAAACCCTCGTAGCATCTCCTTTTCCTCATTTGTTACTCTAGGACAATTAGGAAACAAATAAGTTGGTCTCCAGCTTGTGGCATCACATATAACTTTCTGTGATATTCCAAATTTCCCCTTCAATTCTTCGAGGATCATGAGATACTTGTCCCTGAATCATGAGTTGTTCAATGTTGTTGTACCTTTTGTGTGCATATGCCATTTTGTGAAAAAATTGGTGTTTCTATCAGCCTCTTTTAGCCACAATGACTTTGACTTTTGCGTCCACGATATTTCGTCATTTTTACTCCAACAAACTTGTTGCCCTCCAGACTGTCTCCTCTTCAGTAAGTCTTCTTTCTTGCATTGTTTTGTCAAACTCGGCCAGTTTATTAAGTAAATTCCTTCTCCTTATTCTCAAGTTTTCCTTGTTCACTCTTGTTCCATTCCATTAAGCTTATTTTTTAGAGCTTTAAGGTTGGATGCAAGAATGAAATTCGGCTTTCAAGTGGACTTGAAAGAGCTCCACCATTCCTTAACTCTCATTAAATCCTTCTGTGCCAAGCTACCAATTTAAAACTTGAAGTAGCTTTTGTTCTTGTTCCACCCTCCCTCTTGTAATACAATAGGTCAGTGGTCTGATCTTAGCCTCTGCAGTGGCATTTGTTTTAAATTGTGAAAGTTTTCATCCCAATCCTGTCAGTCCTTGAGGCTATCTCCTGATTATCCCCTTTAAACCAAGTATAATTCTTGTCTTCAAGTTGTATATCAATCAGCTTCAAGTCTTAAATGAAATCAGAGAATTTTCTAATGCCCCTTGATCTTCTTAGGAAGTTTCTCTTTTCAGAGATGAATCTGGCCAAAAGCAAAATAAGAAATCCTAACTTATGGTTTTTGGCTTACTTTATCATTTTAGCTTTAAAACCAAGTGCTTATAAGCACTATTTTAACTTACTCCAACACTCCTAAAGTGCTCAAAAGCTATTTTGGATTAAAAACACTTCAAATAAGCCAATCCAAACAGGCTCTCAGTCTGGTTAATTCTGATTAGTCCTAATTGATACACAATATCATTTACAATATTCTTATTTAGAATAAAAATGATAAATAATGACCTTTAGAATATTCTTAACATAAGGCGAATAGTTTGTTAACATAGATGGAATTTCGTCTCAGAAAGAATCCATGATGACCACTATAGGGGATAGCAAGGGTCATAAAATAGTTATAACTCTACCTCAGATTCAGTTATAAGTGAAGAACTGTAATGCCTGATTATGTTGGCTACTGAACGCAACACCAAACGACGGAAATAAGGTTCTCCAGATTCTCCTTCAAGCTGCTCACAGGAGAATGTATAAGATACAAAGAAAATAATGAAGCAGATTCTTGTGAAGACAGCATTTCAAAGTGTATGCTTAAATCTGCTTCACTGAGACTAAATTCCAGATGGAAGAATTATCACCTCAGTATCAGTACGAAGTGATGTCATCAGAAGTGAGCATATCTGGCGACGGAGTACCTGCAATTAGAAGTTAACAAATTGAGAAAGGATAAAACAAATACAACTAGAACAAAAGACAATATCCCTGTACCTCTTCATAAGGAACCAACGCTCTGAACAACACCACATAATTGGATAAAACAAACCTGAAAAGAAATAAAGCAACAGAAGAAAAACCAAACTATTATATAAGTTAGTCAACTTCTACAGCAAACTCTTTCAGACTCATTCAGGCCATCTACATAAACATGTTTAGTTGCCTCCTCTTCCTCCTACAAACGCTGGATAAAATAGTACAGCTGCTACTTTAGCTCATGCTCTAAAGACTAAAGCATGGCCTACTCTTATAGCATCAAGGCTCTCCAGCCATGGACAATCAAATCAATCAATTAAGTGCAGAAGGATGTGGAACGGAACCATTATCCACCGAGTATTGAAACATGCATCAGCTGGCCCACAATTTCAGGATATATATGTATATATATATATCATGTACACAGAACAAATTATGTCAATAACTCAATCTTGTATGTATTTGGGAAAAGAATGGCAAGACTTTCAGAACTCCACTAGTTAGGGGATGTAGGAAATTAATGTATTACTCAGAAGTTGAAAAAGTAACAGTTTTTACAAGCTTAATTTAGCAAGTACAGCAATTTTTTAAAGAGGTAACTATTATAATGCTACACATTCATGTGATACACTCCACAAGCATCAAGTAGAATTCATATCTAAGGGGACAGAAGTATAATATCTAAAAGGCTAGATCATTACTCAAGTATATCAAGTGCAAATGTCCGTTGAATGGAACTGGCACGTAGCCAAACAGCCTGAAGTACAAAACAAACATAATATTAGGGAGGAATCTAACACTTAAATTTGCAACGGAAAGCACAATTATAATGGATCACTTTCAGAAAGGAGACGGTCCAAAGATTTTGAATGATCTTTCAAACAAGAAGAAGAACCACTCATATCGGCACGGCACATACAGATCCACCTGCAGCAAGAGCTGTCAGGTCCTCAAGCAACCGAAGTGCGAGCTTTCCAGAATTAGTTAGGATATCCCTCATCAGTGATGGACCTCCAGAACAAACCTCTTGCTCCAATGACCTGTTCAAGTATGTCGCAGAAATTGAAATTCGTAAATCATAACATCAGACTTCATAAGACAAGTACACAAATTCTTTGAACTGCCCAATTAGATCAACCACTAACATAACTTCGTGAATGCCAGTAGAATAGCATAGCTTGCATAGAAAAAAATGATCTTTCATTAAAAAGGAAGATTTAGTCAATAAGAAGGAAGAGTACAACAAGAGGAGAAGATGTCCTTGAGGCAAAATTTTTGAAATATAAGATTTAAATGAATAGAGTTCTTTATGATCACTCATAGATTAGTGTAGGTGCAGTACTAATAATGACTAACTACACAGGCATGGACAGTGGGAACATAACACACCCTTAACGCAGTAGGAAATACTAGGTATGTTCAACTTCAAGAGGCAAGACGGGCCAGACCACCCAAGAGACATCTATTAAGTTGCTGAATCACCGTGAGTGGAATATAGTAATGAGTTGTTGGACATGCAGAGAAGAGGACGGAAAAAACTAAATCCATTATACTATCAGGACGTGTACTTGTCATTGAAAGAAAAAAGAAGTTATCAGGATGTGTACATACTCTAGATGATTTATATTGCGGTTGACATCACTAGTAACTGAACTGCTACGAGAAATGTACACTCCAGAACCAAATTTCCCGGCTGGAAGTGACTCAGCAGAAATCACGCGGTCAAATATCAATGCCACAGCTTGCCTAAAAGTTGCAGCAGCAGTACTGAAACAATTTTCAAAGCATGAGCACCCAAATGAAACAGGACATAGAAAGGTAACAGCCAACTTAATGCATTGAACTTTCACCCTTTAAACTCACTTTCGCACACTATCAGAGGATCTATTGTGTTCAAGAAGATGAAGAATGATACCAAGAGCTTGAGCAGTGTATTCCTGAAAGTCATAGAAAAGTTAATGCATATCCAGTTCGAAAAGGAAGACCAACCACAACTCTCTCAAAATAACATTTCCCCCCTTAAGAGAAAAATGGGAACTGTAGATGGAATTAGAAGAAGGATTTTCTCTAGCTTGCTTCCCCTCATTTCTCTCCCTACCTTCCTTCCATTACATGTAATCACATACTCACTAGCTATAACCTAGGCTTTTATCATTCTTTAGTATACAGCTGTATGTTATTTCTATTATACAAACTTCTACATATCAAGTTTCACAATCAAACAAACGATTTGAATTCATTGACCATGAACATAAGTTTTGCGCAACGCTCCATACTCACATAAAAGGTTTTAGAACAAAGTTATGTAATTTATAATACTGCCACCCACATAAGACAGAAAATTAAAGATATTAGACATGGAGTCAACATTCACAAATCAGATGCAACAGGAAGGTGCCCATAAAGGATATTGTTGTCCATTACAGGCCCTCAAAAGTCTGACAAAATTCCAGTTTTTCTTTTCAACGAACATACAAAACTAGATCAAGCATACATGAACAAGAAGTTTTGCACTTTTCTGCTTCGGTAGAATCAGGCAATCACTTAGTTGTTCAATGTCCTAAAGCACTAATTCAGCCAAATCTCAGAAACACATGGAAAAGCCAACCAATTACTATCATAATCAAGATATGCAAGAAATAAACAATTACCTCATCATCAGGTTGTAAACGAGATTGAAATATAATGAGGATTGTCTGCAAGGTCTTAAGTTGAAGACTCTCATCAGCCATTTCCCCGTGCTGTGAAAAGATTTAGAAAAGAGGCAGCTTTTAAATGATGCAAATATAGAGTGTAGAAGCAATTTGTTATGTTTGAACTCAGAATCCACTTACAGCATTTGTTTCTAATTCGGAAGTACTACAGTATGGGAAGAACTAGCAGGTATACTATTTTTCTTGTGACAAGAGAAACCCGCAGCCACTACCCCTTTTGGGTGCGCACTGGTAAAACCTTCGTTCCTATGCAACAGCTCGCAAACCACATAGGAGAGGTAAACCGCACTAGCCACTAAGCAAGCCTATTATGACTTGACCCAGAAGGCAAACACCTTGCTTTTGCAGGTAAGGGGTTTCGAACTTGAGACCTCCACCATGAAAGTCCCAAGTCCAAACCACTGGACCATCCCGAAGGGTTAGTAGGTATACTATTTTAGGTTACCTGAAATCCAGCATAATTTGCTTTCTATACCTTTTTGATCCAGAAAGTTTCTTTTTCTTTTTATCTTGAGAAGGGGCTTCCTTTCATGTTACATTAGGTGCTCGAAAGGCTCCTTCCGAAAAATTAGGGATGACAAGTTTCAGAAGTTGGGAGAGGGGGCCCAAAATCAACTATAGATATATTGCAATGAAGATGAACTGAATCAAGAAAACCCCACTTCTATGAAGATCTAACTGACTGTGAGCTCTAGTTTATATGTTTACCTTAGACTTGACTGCTCTAGCAATCTTAAGTTATGGCAATTGGTCAATGGCACCTGTTTATATCCAGTTACATGGAAAAGGTAGAGAAATATATGTGAACTTACATCTTTGAGGGTGTCGAGAATCTCCTTCAAAGCTGAAGTAGCAACTACATCGTGAGAAATGAGTTTTTGCAGACAAGAAAGTCCGATGACGCTCATTTTTACAGTCCTGACTTCACAGGCCATCAAAAATATGTTAAGTATATCCTCGTTATGTGCTATCTCACTGGGGCTCGACAACGATCTTAACTGCAAATATGCAAAAACTAAAATTGAAACAATTATCATTTTAATTTGCAGTTTAAAGTGAATATGAAGACCTTCAGAATAGCGTGTTCAGCAGCATCTTTGACGGCAGGATATCGCCTGCGAGCTTCTGCCGATAAAGCTCGAAGATCTGACTCCAACACTGCCATCAAAGCCATCTCTTTTAAGGTTGAAAATTGGAATTGGGGAAAGGGTCTGGGTTGGCTAATTATGTTGATTGGAGCTGCTGATGGGATGGGTCGGCTCGGTACAAAAAGGCCGGGAGACCTGGTAAGGAATGGCTAAGGATGAAGCTTGGTACAAGTCGAAAGCACACCCATATGGAGACGACGAAAAATGTGGTTCCGACGACTGCCGAAATCAAAATGTCTCGAACAAGGACGGTAAAGGTAACAAAAGAGGTGGAAATTACTAGATCTCTTGAATTTAGTGTGGGCTGGAGACAAGAAGTTTCAGTTGTTGTTGTTGTTGTTGCTGTTTCGTTTGTATTTTCTGGGCCGTCTTGGTTCTCATGAGAATAAATAAAATTTTTAAAAAAAAGGTAAGGAGATTCGTATTTTTTAAGAAATGAGAACAAAATGGGGGTGAAAGGGAAAAGTATCTGGTAGAATATAAATTTAATTGAAAAGAATCAAAATTATCCTTGAACTATGTGAAATAGATTATTTATATTTTTTATTATATTTTGGGATTAGAAATATTTCTGTTATTATTCCAAAAGATCATATCTATTCTCAAGAGTTAATATTTCATATTTTTATTGACTTGGCAAGTCACGTGGGACTATTCTTCCACCTAAATATTGCCAACTAGGATTCATTACAAAAGAATTAGGCCTTTAGCGGCGATAATAATCGCCATAAAAATCCAAAAAATCGTCACTAAAAGTTTTTGCATTAAATTTTAACTTTGTGTTTTTTCTTCATTATTTAAAAAAACAAAAATGATATCGATTAAGTAGGAGTTTGAAGACAATGTATGTTTTATTTTGTATGTTATATGTAAATGTATAAAATGTACAATGATGCATTATATAGTAGGAGATGTGAATCGAGAAGTAATTTTCATGATTTTTCGTAATAATACTGGGTGTTTTTAATATTAATATTGCAAGTTATTTATTTTATAAAATTAGGTTTCAATCAAAAATTAATTATCATATTTTTTTTGTTGAAAAAATAGGTTTTATTATTAGTCGTCACTAAAAGTCACTCTTAACCTTTAGGCAATATTTTGAGAGTCTGTGGCAACTTTTTTGCCACTAAAGATCAAGTACTTTTACAGTGACGCTTAGATGGAGGGATTAGTCTCATGTGGCAATGCCACATCACTAAAAAGATTGGGGTGTTAATTCTTGAGGGTACTTGTGGTCTCCTAGGATAACAGCGGGGATATTTTTTATTCCAAAATATAATTGAGGGTATAAGTGATCTATTTCACATGGTTCAGGGGCAATTTTGACATTTTCCGTAAATTCAAGCATTTATTCAAGGACGAGAATATACTCATTCACAAAAAAAATCGAATGGGAAAGAGGAGGTGAACGAGTGATTTGAGGAGCATGGACGAGCGATGCGTTGAAATAGCATTATCCTCAGTATTGATTTGTACGAGATTGACATCATGAATTCAGATGTTGCTCCGTTGTTATAGAGTGAAACATTGGATCTGTTAACCTCGTGTGCTAGATGTTAACGTTGAAAATGAGAGTATATCTAAGTTTTTTGTATGATTTTAAATATTTTAAGTTGTTAACTATTGTGATTTATAATACTATATTTTCGTCATTTTTAAACATAACATACTTAAAAAGAAAGTAAGATAATACTTTAAAATGGAGAAAGTGTTAAATATGAATAGAAGAAATTGAAGTAGAAGGACAATTTGAGAATTTTCAGATCGATCCTAAGTAACACGATAAATGTTAATCTATTTGTCTCAATTTATGTGACTATCTTCTCATTTTTAAATAAATTAAGTTGTTAATTGTTGTAATTTACTGTTTTTTTTTAAATCTAATTTAGAATAATATATTATTTCTTCTATCTCAATTATGTGGCACATGTAAAATTTTCATAGTAATAATATTTTAATATGCTCTTAAAATATTTTAATTTGATAATCATTATAATTTATGGTAATTTAAATATATAATATATTTAAAATGTAAGTAAGAAATGAAACTACTAAATATAAATGATGAAAATAATTGGATAGTATTAAAATATATGAGGAGCTTGGGGGTATGATTAAGCAATCTGCTTAACCCCAAGCTCCTTAAATTGTCGCTTATTAACAAATTAGAGAAAATATTAACTAATTTTTTAACATTAGGATTTTAGATTTAGGATTAATAGTACCGGTTGACCAAACTTCTAGATAATTTTTTTTTTTAGATATTGAAAATCAATCTTTATTACTCTCGAAACATATTTATTTTTCTTTAAAAGCTTAACTAAATACCTTATTTTTTAAAAAATAAATATTTTTGATATACAAATACTTGACAAACAGGCTATAATACAATTCAAACTTTTGGTCAAGTAATTAAACAGCTAAGTACATGCAAAAATGCATCTTGATTGATTGGATTGTTTAATTAGAAGAGCTCAAAGGGGATGTTTTTTCAGATTCGAATGACACTTAAGAATGAAAGTTATATCTTTTGATAACAAAGGCCAAAATGCTTTACCGACAAGCTGTTTTAGTTTATTTTTACTACTATTTAAAAACAAAAGTATTAAGATAAAAATCAATTTTTTTTAAAAAAATATTATTATATATAATAAGTGGAAATTAGGGAGACACATTTTATAATGCATTTATAAGTAGATGGGTCAACTTCGTGATAAAAGAAACTCAAATAGATAGGTTAGCTTTGTGATGAAAAAAACTTTGTCCCTCTTGCAAATTGAGAAACTTAACCTCAAGCTCCTCTTCTGTGTGCTCCTCTTCTCTCTCTGTGTGTGTGCGCGCGCGCGTGCGTGCATGCGCGTGTGTGTGGGGGTGTGTGTGTGTGGGGGGGGTCTGTGGGGGTGTGGGTGTGTGTGTGGGGGGGGGGGGGATTTTTAAATTCATAAATCAAACCAAATCAAACCAATAAAAGTCGGGTTTTTAACTTTGGGTTTTTACGCATTTTTTGAGTTTTTCCGGTAAAGTATTCATACAAACATATAATTTACTTGTACTTCAAATATTTCTTTAGTCCTGCCATAATGCAACTATCTAAGTTGTTTTTTAAGTAATAACATGAAATGATTAATGACACTAAAATATCCAATCAAAAATAATAATGAAATCGCATAAAACAAATATTGCAAATTAATGAGTCATAACGAAATTGATTTTATTTAAAAGTACTAAATCATGCTAAAATAAATTTAATGAGTATTATTTACAATGCTAAATATTAAAAGAAAGTAAAATTATATTATGTATTTTAATTGTGTAAACCTGTGTAAAACTAAAAACTAAATATTTAATATTATTCTCATTCTTAGTGTTGAATTGATTTTCTCCTTTTGCATTAATATTTATTTGATTTTGATTTAAACTTTATTATAATTATCAACATGTATGGACTATAATCTTTATTGAATCATTAAGAATTCTAACTTTCAAACAAAAAATAAATATATTTTTCTATTTCTATTATATCGAAGAGTGAAGTGGTAAGACGACCAAGGGTAAAAGTGTAATTTCATTCTAATAAAAATGTATTAAGAAAGATAGTAAATAATTCTAGAAACATCTTTCTTTATATGAAGTGAATAATGATTAAGGGTAAAAATGTAATTTCACACTAACAAAAATCTACCAAGAATGATAACAAGAAAATTAAATATATTTCTAGAAACACCTTTAGATATTGTTATTACTATTAATTTATTTTGTTATTACTTCACTTTTTTTTGTGAGTCATTGTAATATCTATTAATTACTCTATTTTACAATTACTTTAATCTAACTCTTAATATTTTTTCTATACATTATGCTTATAAAAAATGCCTACTTTAATATAAAAATACATTATGAAATTATTTTCACCTTTATTTTAACTCTAATTTATATACTTGAAAATAAATAAGTGTGATAAAATTAATAATATATATTAGCTTAAAATAAAGGAAAAGATATTAAAAAATAATTTTACAAAGAAAATAAATAGGATGATATTTTTGTATTTAAGACGACCATGAATGAAAATATAATTTCATTCTAACAAAAAATTATTAGGAAAAATAGCAAGAATAATGAATAATTCTAGAAACGTCTTTCTATATATGAAGCGTATGATGATCAAAGTTAAAAATATAACTTCACGCAAACAAAAATCTATCAAGAATGATAACAAGAAAATGGTTCTAGAAATATTTTTAGTTATTATGATTATCATTAACTCATGTTGTTATTACTTCACTTTTTTATGACTTATTGTGATATTTATTCATTACTCTATTTTACTATCACTTTAATTTAAGTATTGATATTATTTAATTCATTATACTTATTACTACAAATGCCATTTTTAATATAAAAATTATTATTTCAAAAATATAGTTATTACATTTTATTTTATTTTATTTTTGCTCTAATTAATATATCTAAAAAGAAATAATTAAGTGTAATAAATTAATAATATATATTAGATTGAAATTAAAGAATAAATAAAATTAGTTATGATACTAAAAAAATAATATTTTAAAAAATGTCAAAAAGTAACTTTACAAATAAAATGAATAGGATGGTATAATTATATTTAAAGTAAACTAAAAATGTTTACTAGATTATAAATGAGTAGTTCGTCATTAAAATATATAATCAAAATTTTACTTTTATTTGATTTAAAACATATTAACATGAAGAGTGAACTGACGTAAGTTTGATTTAAATTTAAAACTGATGGGGTCAAAATTTGATACTTTTCTATTATATAAAAATATGAAGTTGTAGACAATCAAGGATAATATGGTCATTTCATATATATTTCATTTTAAAATTCTACAAAATCTATTTTTAAATTTGTCAAAATATTTTTTCAAGTGGCTAAATTCCTACATAAGTTCCATGATTATTCCAGAAACTATAAATTATAAGATTTTTCTAGAACTAAGTCCAACACTCAAGTAAATAGACACTAACACATTCTTCATTTCATTCACTCCACAATTCTCTCCCCTCTTATGTCATATACCAATAAATTTGTCACCCTTTATTTGTAATTTGCATCCTAAATAGTACATGTTTCGGTATATATCTCTTATTAGGAAGATAAAAAATGCAGTTTTTTTTTCAACACTAAAAACTTCATTTTTAATTAATTCCCTAAATGATGATCCTACTTTTGTAAAACAATTATGAGACAAAATTAAAATTTAGTATTTCTTAGTGTGAACATATCATTATTGAGACTTGTCCAAATAACAAATTTTGAACAAAATTCAATTGATTCACATTTTTCAAACATTCTTGTGAATATGTTAATTAACCATTTAACATGTTAAATTCAATATCAATCGAAATTGCAATTCTCAATAGGCCTAATTCATAAGGAATTTATCCAGTGAGCAAGTTCTTCAAGAATAAAATTTTCAAAAATTTTAGAGCATGTTATGACATTTCCTTCTGTTCCCTTTAGACTTTTAAATTTCATGGCGTCGCTTTTATTTTTGGATTGTAAAATTAATTTTTGAAGTATCTAACTTATTTGATGTCTCTTTTTATATATAAATCCAAACGTATATGTCATTATCTAATTAATTGAGAAACATATATTTATTTTTTACTATTATTTATCATCAGTTAAAATCATTTTAAGCAAGTTATATAAATTATTATTCTAACTATCTTATGTTAAATTACTGCAGTATATATGATATTAAATTTTGTTGATAATTTTAAATTCTCACTATTTGAGATAAAACATTCATTCATCAAGTATATAAATTAGTTTTAAAAAAAATTCTTTTCTTACTATACTAAATTGTTCTCCTAATTTTAATGAATATAAAGACAAAATGTAAAGTCGTAATTTTTTTTATCGTTTTATTATTTTGAAAAGAATGAGACTAGTCATTCTAATTTTTATCAAGTAGTTCATTGTTTCTGTTTGTTAAAAACCAATCAAACAAATTTATAAGTGTACTCAAAATTAATCTAGATGGATCAGTACTAAAAATTTTAATATATTGAGACTCATAATTTTAATCTATTTTCTTGCATGATTTTCAAATAAAATAGAAAAAGAATATCATTAAATTAATTATTTTATTCGAATATATATGTTTGACATGATGTAAAAATAATCACGAGAACATCTGATATTTTTTTGTTATTACATTTATTTGAAAATGTCAAAAATAATTTTTATATTTGAATATTTGAGAAAAAATTAAATTTTTGATGTATCCTAAGATTGTAGAAGCAGTTTTTGGCCTTTGTTAACTTTATGTCCTCCTTGATTCCTCTCTAAAGGATTATAACTTGAAGAGTTGAAGTCTTGACTATTGGGTATAGTACTCATAAGTAGTTTTTTCTTACTATTCCTTGATTTGATCGAATACGTTGTCTTGCTTTCTCTCACACACACATGTTCTCCTTAGTAATTTATTAAATGTGGCTATGAATTTTTATTGGTTTAGCTCTTTCTATTTCGAAATGTTTAATCTCTTTTTTTCTTTTTGGAATAGGAAAAAACTCCTTGAAAAGTACAAAGCAGCGAAATATTTTGGCCATGGACAATATTTTTCATAATTTTATGTGATTTATGTGTTCATGGTGTAAACTTCAAAGTACCAACACTGGTAGAAAAGTGATACTTGTGTTAATAATTTAGCATAGGATGGTGGATAGTGTAATGAGCCAATGACACACGCTTGGATTTGATTTTGCAAGTGTATTAAAGGAAGTAATAGGTAAGTGTGATATATATGATCGTACGTAGGGGTGTAAAAGATATATCAAAGATCTCCCGAACCAATCGAACGGAATAGTATCGAATTGTTGTATTATTATTAAATAAATATTCAATAAATTTTGGGTTATTGTTTAAGTTTATACGTGCCAAACAAGTAGGATGACTTTTTCATTTTGTAAAAAAAATCAAAAAATTTCTGAATTGAACAATCTTACATGTATGTCAATATATTTATATATAAATTATAAACAATTATATATATATATATATATATATATATAATATATATATATATATATATATATATATATTTATACATATTACAACTTAGGTCTTAGATATCTTGTGACAATTCAAATTAGACATCATAATTTACGTTGTTGAGCCCGTGCATAGCACATGCAATGCTCAACTAGTTTTTGTTAAAAGATAAAAACTATGAAAAAGTAAAAGAATTATTTAAAAATATATCAAAGTAAATATTTTTACGTATAGAATAAAAATTTTAAAATTATATATATAATGTCAGGTCGGTCTGGTCTTCGGTTGATTTTTTTAGTTGAAACCAAACCAACTCAAATATAGTCAGGTTTTCTTTTTTCAACACCAAACCAAGTCAAACCAAACCACTAGTCGATTTTTTCCGATTTGACTCGGTTTGAGATTTAGTTCAATTTTTGTTTCGATTATGTACACCCTTATATATATATATATATATATATATATATATATATATATATATATATATATATATATATATATATATATATATACACACACACACACACACACACACACACACACACATACTAGATAGAGCATGACCCATGCAAAATACGGGTCCAACATTAAAGGATCATCATTTCAGAAAAATTGGTGTAATACATAAAAAAATCTAATTTTCACATACTTATTTATAATTGGTACAATGTCATTGCAATGAAGAACTTGATAATGTTGCATATATGTGAGAAATAAAAAGCATTTGTTTTGTACATTACACAAATCTCAATAACATAAGTTCATGTGGTAATTATCTTTTCGCACTTAAAAAGTTTTCCAGAGAAATATTCGACATGAATGTTCTTCAAATTTGTCACAATGGCCATGCAACTATTATGATCAGCAACCCAATGAAAAGTAGTAATAGTTGTCAAGTACCTACATATGATTTTGTTGGGATTATACATCTGAAAATTTCAATTTGGAAATAAAACATAGGAACTCCATCTAAAGTTTATATAGGCATAGTCAAAATTGAATTATGATGGCAAAGTACCTCATGCATGTGAAACACCCCAGAAATTCTATGACCTAAGCTAGAGCCAAACCTAATGGATTATGAAATAAAAAGGGGTAATTACGATCCTAAGTGTAAGGGAAAGAATCGTGAAGGTTTTGAGGGTTTAGAGATGAAAAAATGAAGAAGAATTCTGAGGGGCAGAATTTGAGTGACAGCCGCGTGTCGCGCCTAGTGCCCAGTCTGAAAATTTCTGCTTCGCGTTGCGAAAATCACACGAGGTGTTATGACTCAAAAGACATTTTCAAAACTAGAAATTGGGCTTTGCGACGCATCGCGGACCCACCTCCAGTCCTTGAACATTTCGGCCTTTAAATGAAAGTCAAGTTGGACTTTTATTTTATAGTCCAACTAGTGTAGGGTGTTTTTTTTTTTTTTTGGGGGGGGGGTTGATATAAATATTATTTAGTCAATTTAAACCCATTACCCAATCAAAAATACAAAACCCAATTTTTGAAATTAAAAAAACAGAAAATCTCCCTTCCCTCTAAATTCTCTCTATACACAAAACCTCTATTGAAGAACATTGAAGCTCAAAGAAAAGGGTAAATTCTCAAAGGCTCCAACTCAATTTCGTGGCTAAGTCTTCATTAAGGTATGATTGCTTTCACTCTTGGGATTCTTTGCCCCAAGAGGTCCCTTCAAAAGATGTTCTCAAAATTCCCCCAAATCTAGGTTTTTTCTTTACATATGGGTCTTCTTCTAAACCAAAGTTAGGGATCAATTATGGTTAATTATGATTTTTTAGGATTGTTTAGGTGTATAATGATGGGTAATTATTGTTGTTCACTTGAAATTCCCTTGGACCCATATGCTTTCCCAATTTCATAAATCTTGGATTTGATATGGTGAATTGGTTGAAGATGATTAATAAATCAATTGTTTATATTTATGTTAATTGTGTTATTACTTCATGAATTACCTTATATTATGTATTGGTTATGCATTGTTGGGTGATTCAAGTATGAAGTTCCATGAAGGGCAAGAAGGTATAATGTTGGTTCATAATTGAACTCATGTATGAAAAATGAATTACTAAGATAGTAATGATGCTATATGTATTGTATTGTTGTGGTGTTGATGACTTGGTTTCCTCATCCTTAATTATAACGACCCGAGGGTATACCCTGGAAAAAATGGCATCCTCAAGTCGCCACACGGCATATTTGACCTCTCGGAGGCTTATACAAACCTTTAGACATCATTCATCACACACACAGACATACACACACACACACACACACACACACACACCCCCCCCCACACACACACATGAAAAGTAGTGCAGAATTAAAACTTTTGGCAACATTATCTCAAATCTCTTTTATAGAAAACATAGGAAATGCCAAGTCCTATAGTATCCATCTTAGACTCATGAATATCTCGGGTCACTACCCATACATCAATAAAATAGAAAATATTAAATTCCAACACAATGTCTTTTGAATAGAAAAGCTAAACATAACTATGTCCTTGAAACAATTAAGGACATACCAAAACTTGCTTGAAAGGACGCTAGTTTCCGAGCTTCACTTCAAATGACTCCTCTCTAATTCCACCTACACCTTTAAAGATAAAACAACGTATGGAATTAGCACATTGAATGTACTAAGTAGGTGATATGCAATAAAATCATGCTAAAAGGAAATTTATATAAAACATGCTCTTTTGAAGAAAACTTCATAACATAAATACAAGAAGCACTTTCAACACATCACACTCATATAAGCATAAACCTCCTACCAAAGATTATCTTAAGACATACTTAGTAAGACAAGAAGAGACCGCCCATACACCCTCTTCAAGATCACCTAAATTATCCTTAAGACTACCTAAGATAGGATTAGTCCCTTTTCATTAAACTAACTAACCACCCAAGGTTACTTCAAGATTCACCTAAGTAAGACATGAAGATAACGCCTATACACCCTCTTCAAGCCTACCTAAACAACCCTCAAGGCTAGCCTAGATAGGGATCATTCTATTCAATATTCATCAACTTAAGTCATAATCATTGATTGTCAATTAAGAGATACTACATCAAATAAGAACTTCATAAAGGTCTTGCAAAAAACCTAGATAACCAACATCCTAGCATATTCAAAACCTACTCGTGCCATGTCTAGATAGCGTCCCATTCCATTACCTAAACATTGTAGAATTTCTCTATCACTACAATGTATCCCACATGATGAGAATAGGCATCAACCGACATAGACCATACTATCTAGGCATGTAATCCGGAGTCTTCCCTACTTTAATGGAGGATGTTCTACTTGCCAATGGTAGGACTAGGACACATCCTATGTAAGAACATGGTTAAGGAATATCGAGGGTTTCTTTGTACTCTAGTCTCAACTTAAGTAGAGTCTCTCCCCAAGCATATTTTCTCGGTGCTAGCCTTAGTTATCATAGAGTAAGTCCAATCACAATACCAAAGATGGGTCCTCATGAGATTAACGACCTGTTTAGTCGTTTTGAGCAACCTTCTCTAACCCCATTGGTTGGTTTGATGCATTCGAGGTTAGACCTTGGGGTACTGACCTCTTGAGGGATTCGTTAGATAAAGTGAAGTGCATCCAAGGAAAGCTTCTAGCGGCGCAAAGTAGACAAAAGGAGTATGCAGACCGAAAGGTTAGAGACTTGGAGTTCATGGAAGGTGAACAAGTCTTGTTGAAGGTTTCACCCATGAAAGGGGTGATGCGGTTTGGCAAAAGAGGTAAGATAAGTCAAAGGTATATTGGACCATTTGAGGTACTAAAGTGAATAGGGGAGGTGGCTTATGAATTAGCCTTGCCCCCAGGGCTGTCCGGAGTGCATCCGGTATTTCATGTGTCCATGTTGAAAAGATACCATGGGGATGGAAACTACATTATCCGTTGGGATTCAGTTTTGCTTGATGAGAATTTGTCTTATGAGGAGGAGCCCGTTGCTATTTTAGATAGAGAGGTTCGCAAGTTGAGGTCGAGAGAGATTGCATCCATCAAAGTTCAATGGAAGAATCGACCGGTTGAAGAGGCTACTTGGGAGAAGGAGGCAGATATGCAAGAAAAATACCCACATCTGTTTACAGATTCAGGTACTCCTTTTCGCCATTGTTTTTCTTCTTTTGATCGTTCGGGGACGAACGATGGGTAAATTGGTATCTATTGTAACGACCTGTTTAGTCGTTTTGAGCAGCAGATTTTATTTCTGGAAAAACTGGGTGAGACAACGGATACCACGACGGGCCGTCAGGGGCACGACGGACCGTCGAGGGTGTCTCGTTCCAGAACACTTAGAGTTCTGAAAATTGAGCATTAAAATCGACTCTTTGTAATCTGTGACGGACCTGCAGGACGAGCCGTCACAGCCACGACGAGCCGTCTTAAGATTCCGTTGCAAAACACTTCAACTCTTGAGAATTTGGTACGGGAAACGAGTCTCTGACCGTCATGACGGAGGTGCAGGACGGACCGTCACAGGTGTGACGGACCGTCACAGTCTACTTAGTGAAAAATGGAGTTCTAAGATGCTGCGACGACCTGCGTGATGGACCGTCGCAGGCACGACGGGCCGTCACAGGTTGCGCAAATCCCAGGCAGAATCGGATTTCTTTACACGTTTTAAGGGATGTTTTGGACTATTCTTTCCTTAATTATAAAGTTAGAGGGTTAATATTAATAAGTCTAATTACTTGGGGGTAAAAAGAGGTAACCTTAAGTTAATTAGTGGGTTCTATTGTCCTCTTTTACACTTAATTATATGTTAATTAGGGTAAAAGAAAGAGGGTTTGAATAAAAGAAAACAGAAAGAACAAGAGAGGAAGAGAGGAGTCGATCGAATTGGGAGAGGAGAAACGAGAAGAAGAAACAAAGCTTGGGAAATTGCTTGTTGATTCCAATTCTTCGGTGGAGGTAGGTTATGGTTTTTACGATATTCGTAGTGAACTCTTAATAGTGAATGATATGTATTGGTGGTATTGTAAACTTGTCTATATGCTTAATTGTATGCTTGCATGAATATGATTATGTGATTTTGATAAAACAAGCATGATGAAAACCATTGAATCCCAAATCTTGAAAGAAACTTTAATCTACGTTATTAATGATGATACCTTGGTATAGAGAAGGCTTGATGAACGGATAGAATGAGGTTAGTGGATCGGAGTGTCACGTTCCGACACATAGTATTAGTGGATCGGAGTGTCACGTTCCGACACATAGTATTAGTGGATCGGAGTGTCACGTTCCGACACATAGTATTAGTGGGACGGGTGTCACGAACCGACACGTAGAATTAGGGGATCAGAGTGTCACGTACCGACACATATATGGGATCGGAGTGTCACGTTCCGACACATATAGGGGATCGGAGTGTCACGTACCGACACATATAGGGGATCGGGTGTCACGAACTGACACGTAGAATTAGGGGATCAGCGTGTCACGTACCGACACATAGTGGTAGGGGATCGGAGTGTCACGTACCGACACAAGAGGAAGAAAGATAATGAATCTTGAAAGATGATAAATATACTCAATCTAATAAACTTAATTCCCAAATGAGTATGGTATTGAGGCTTGAGCCCTCATGGATGAACTTGATGGTACTTGTTGATGATTATAGTACTTGTTGTTGCTACATGTTGAGTTTATAGTTGATTTATAATATTACTTGATATATATTATCTTCTATTTTGAGTTGGCCGATGATATCTACTCAGTACTTGTGGTTGTACTGACCCCCTACTTTTATGTTTTCTTCTTTGTTATTTGTGGAATGCAGCAAACATTCCGTCAACTTCAACTCAGCAGTAATTCTAGCCAGTCTTCACTACATCGGAAATTCAGGGTGAGCTAATGCGTCTATCTTGGACTGGATCTTCTTCTTCAAGTCTTGATGCCTTGAACTTCCGGCATGGACTAGCTTTTACTTGTTTTAGCTTCTTAGACATTTTTAGTTTAGTAATTCGATCATAGATGTTCTTGTGATGATGACTTCCTGATTTTTGGGATAATAATAGTTATTGAATTGGTTTTTATTAATGAGTTAAGTCTTCCGCATTACTTTCTGTCGATATTATATTGAAATGTTAAGGGTTAGTTTGGTTGGTTCGCTCACATAGGAGGGTAAATGTGGGTGCCAATCGCGACTCGGTTTTTGGGTCGTGACAAACTTGGTATCAGAGCATTAGGTTCATTGGTCTCATCACACAAGAACGAGTCTAGTAGAGTCTTAAGGAACGGTAGGGGGACGCCTTTACTTTTCTTTGAGAGGCTATAGGACTTTAGGAAAATTCCATTCTTTCATTCTTTCTTTCGTGCTACTACTTGAGTCCAATTGGTATCCAGGTGATACGAATTGGTATCTGACCATCTTCACTCTATTTCGCAGATGGTTAGAACTAGAGCAACGACCGCACCAGCAGCAACAACGACACGGCAAGAAACGTCAGAGCCAGCCACTGGGGCTGTGGCTCGAGGAAGAGCAGCTGTAAGAGGCCGTGGAAGAGGTCGTGGGAGGACGTCCTCTAGAGGAAGAGGACGAGCCCCTAGCCCATCTGACACTAGGGCGGTGACTCCTCCACCGACCGAGGAGGTGATAAGAGAGGGTGAGGAAGGGGAGAATGAACAAGTGCAAAATGAGGAATTGCCACCCCAACCTACCCCAGAGATGATCAATCAGGTTCTTGCTTATCTTAGCGGGTTATCTGATCAGGGTCAGGCACCTCCAGTGGTTTCTGCACCAACACCTCCGGTTTCAGAGATACGACATGCGGCTACTATGGCTCCCCGCATGGATGCTTCATTGGAAATAGGCACATTTCCTCGTCTGACTACTGGTCCTATAATGACAAATGATCAGCATGAACTTTTCAGTAAGTTCTTGAAATTGAAACCTCCAGTCTTTAAGGGTGCTGATCTGAGGATGCTTACGATTTTCTGGTTGACTGTCATGAGCTACTACACAAAATGGGTATAGTAGAACGGTTTGGTGTTGAGTTCGTGAGTTATCAGTTTCAAGGGAACGCCAAAATGTGGTGGCGATCACATGTTGAGTGTCAACCGACAGAGGCAACACCTATGACTTGGGCCTTATTTTCTAGCTTGTTTATGGAAAAGTACATCCCACGGACCTTGAGGGATAGGAAAAGAGATGAATTCTTGAGCCTAGAGCAAGGTAGGATGTCGGTTAATGCATATGAGGCTAAGTTTCGTGCTTTATCAAGGTATGACACTCAACTCTGTTTCAGTCCACAAGAGCGGATTCGCCGGTTTGTGAAGGGGTTGAGGTCAGAGTTGCGGATTTCGGCCTTACAGGTAGCGGCTACGACAAAATCCTTCCAAGAAGTGGTAGACTTCGTGATAGAGGTGGAAGGAGTGAAGACCGACGACTTCACCACGACATCGTCATCGAAAAGGTTTCGAAAGGGAGGTGAGTTCAATGGTTCTTATACTAGAGGACAGGGTTCTGGAGGTTACTCAGTTCGACCAATTCAGTCTTCATTACAGACTGTAGTTGGGGGTCCACCTCAGACCGGTCAACACTTCTCCGAGAGCCTATGCCTGACTCCAGAGAGTGTTATGGATGTGGGGAGATTGGACTTATTAGGAGGAATTGTCCAAAACAGAGTTACAGACCCCCAATAGCTAGAGGTAGAGGTGGTCATGGTAGAGGCCGTTTTTCTGGAGGACGTGGTGGTCGAGGTAACGGTGGTCACCAAAACGGCAGAGGTGATGGGCAAAACGGAGCCACTACATCACAACATGGTAGGGGCAACGGACAAACTAACGAAAGGGCCCATTGTTATGCTTTCCCTGGGAGATCTGAAGCGGAGACATCAGATGCTGTCATCACAAGTAATCTTCTGGTTTGTGATTGTATGACATCTGTATTATTTGACCCTGGCTCCACGTTTTCATATGTATCGTCATCATTTGCTAATGGTTTAAATTTGCATTGTGAATTATTTGACATGCCTATTCGTGTTTCTACTCCGGTGGGTGAGTCCGTGGTAGTTGAAAAGGTATATAGGTCTTGTTTGGTGAATTTTGTGGGGAGTAACACTTATGTAGATTTGGTTATCTTAGAAATGGTTGACTTTGATGTAATTCTGGTATGACTTGGCTTTCTCCAAATTTTGCGATCTTGGATTGTAATGCTAAAACGGTAACATTAGCCAAGCCTGAGACAGATCCGTTAGTGTGGGAGGGTGACTACACTTCCAATCCGGTGCGTATCATATCCTTTCTTCGTGCTAAGAAAATGGTTAGTAAAGGGTGTTTAGCTTTCTTGGCACATCTCAAGGATGACACTACTCAAGTACCCTCGATTGAGTCGGTTTCGGTAGTCCGTGAGTTTTTGGATGTGTTCCCTGCAGATCTTCCTGGTATGCCACCAGATAGGGACATTGACTTCTGCATCGATCTTGAACCGGGCACTCGCCCCATTTCTATACCCCCTTATAGAATGGCTCCCGCGGAGTTAAGAGAGTTAAAGGCCCAACTTCAAGAGTTGTTGAGCAAAGGCTTCATTAGACCAAGTGCATCTCCTTGGGGTGCTCCGGTTTTTTTTGTAAAGAAGAAGGATGGGAGTTTTAGGATGTGTATAGACTACCGGCAGTTGAACAAGGTAACTATTAAGAACAAGTATCCTCTTCCTCGCATTGATGACTTGTTCGATCAGTTACAAGGTGCGTGTGTCTTCTCTAAGATTGACTTGAGATCTGGTTACCATCAATTGAAAATACGGGCAACGGATGTGCCAAAGACTGCTTTTCGAACCAGGTATGGACATTATGAATTTGTAGTGATGTCCTTTGGTCTTACGGATGCCCCTGCTGCGTTCATGAGCTTGATGAACAGGATATTTAAGCCGTATTTGGATCTCTTTGTGATCGTATTTATTGATGATATACTGATATACTCTAAAAGTAAGAAGGAACATGAGGAGCATTTGAGAATGGTATTGGAAATGTTGAGGGAGAAAAATCTTTATGCCAAGTTCTCTAAGTGTGAGTTTTGGCTAGATGCAGTGTCCTTGTTGGGGCACGTGGTTTCTAAGGAAGGAGTGATGGTGGATCCTTCTAAGATTGAAACAGTGAAGAATTGGGTAAGACCCACTAATGTGTCAGAAATACGGAGTTTTGTTGGGTTAGCTAGCTACTACCGCCGATTTGTCAAGGGATTCTCTTCTATTGCTTCCCAATTGACGAACTTGACTAAGCAAAATGTTCCATTTGTATGGTCGGATGAGTGTGAGGAAAGCTTTCAGAAACTCAAGACTTTGTTGACTACCGCACCTATCCTTACCTTGCCAGTAGAGGGTAAGAACTTCATTGTTTACTGCGATGCATCCTATTCTGGCTTGGGTGCAGTGCTAATGTAAGAGAAGAATGTGATTGCTTATGCTTCAAGACAATTAAAAGTGCATGAACGTAACTATCCAACTCATGACTTGGAATTGGCCGCGGTAGTATTTGCATTGAAGCAATGGAGGCACTATTTATATGGGGTTAAGTGTGAGGTCTATACGGATCATCGTAGCCTACAGTATGTCTTTACTCAAAAAGATTTGAACTTGAGACAGAGGAGATGGATGGAACTACTGAAGGACTACGACATCACTATCTTGTATCATCCGGGGAAGGCGAATGTTGTAGCAGATGCTTTAAGTAGAAAGGCGGGAAGTATGGGAAGTCTAGCTCACTTGCAAGCTTCTAGACGCCCATTGGCTAGAGAGGTGCAGATTCTGGCTAATGACCTTATGAGGTTAGACATAAATGAGAAGGGAGGGTTGTTAGCTTGTGTAGAGGCAAGATCTTCTTTTCTTGACAAGATTAAGGGGAAGCAGTTTGATGATGAGAAATTGATCCAGATTCGAGATAAAGTGTTGCAAGGAGAGGCTAAAGAAGCAACAATCAACGAGGAAGGTGTTCTGAGGATTAAGGGAAGGGTATGTGTACCCCGCGTCGATAATTTGATCAACACTATTCTGACAGAGGCTCATAGTTCAAGGTATTCTATACATCCGGGTGCAACCAAGATGTATCGCGACCTAAAGCAACACTTTTGGTGGAGTAGAATGAAGCGCGATATTTTTGACTTTATTGCCAAATGTCCAAACTGTCAACAAGTAAAGTATGAACACCAAAGGCCCGGAGGAACACTTCAGAGAATGCCCATTCCTGAATGGAAGTGGGAGAGAATTGCAATGGATTTTGTGGTTGGTCTTCCAAAGACAATGGGTAAGTATGACTCTATTTGGGTGATTGTTGATAGGTTAACTAAGTCTGCTCATTTCATTCCGGTCAAGGTGACTTACAATGCAGAGAAGTTAGCCAAGATCTATATCTCAGAAATCGTTCGATTGCATGGGGTTCCACTATCCATCATATCAGATAGAGGTACGCAGTTTACTTCTAAGTTTTGGAAAACATTGCATGCTGAATTGGGTACTAGGTTGGATCTTAGCACTGCATTTCACCCTCAGACCGATGGTCAGTCTGAGCGAACGATTCAAGTGTTAGAGGATATGCTTCGTGCTTGTGTGATAGAATTTGGTGGTCATTGTGATAACTTCCTACCCTTAGCGGAGTTTTCATACAATAATAGTTATCACTCAAGCATTGATATGGCCCCATTTGAAGCATTGTATGGTAGGAGATGTAGGTCTCCCATTGGTTGGTTTGATGCATTCGAGGTTAGACCTTGGGGTACTGACCTCTTGAGGGATTCGTTAGATAAAGTGAAGTGCATCCAAGGAAAGCTTCTAGCGGCGCAAAGTAGACAAAAGGAGTATGCAGACCGAAAGGTTAGAGACTTGGAGTTCATGGAAGGTGAACAAGTCTTGTTGAAGGTTTCACCCATGAAAGGGGTGATGCGGTTTGGCAAAAGAGGTAAGATAAGTCCAAGGTATATTGGACCATTTGAGGTACTAAAGCGAATAGGGGAGGTGGCTTATGAATTAGCCTTGCCCCCAGGGCTGTCCGGAGTGCATCCGGTATTTCATGTGTCCATGTTGAAAAGATACCATGGGGATGGAAACTACATTATCCGTTGGGATTCAGTTTTGCTTGATGAGAATTTGTCTTATGAGGAGGAGCCCGTTGCTATTTTAGATAGAGAGGTTCGCAAGTTGAGGTTGAGAGAGATTGCATCCATCAAAGTTCAATGGAAGAATCGACCGGTTGAAGAGGCTACTTGGGATGCAAGAAAAATACCCACATCTGTTTACAGATTCAGGTACTCCTTTTCGCCATTGTTTTTCTTCTTTTGATCGTTCGGGGACGAACGATGGGTAAATTGGTATCTATTGTAACGACCTGTTTAGTCGTTTTGAGCAGCAGATTTTATTTCTGGAAAAACTGGGTGAGACAACGGATACCACGACGGGCCGTCAGGGGCACGACGGACCGTCGAGGGTGTCTCGTTCCAGAACACTTAGAGTTCTGAAAATTGAGCATTAAAATCGACTCTCTGTAATCTGTGACGGACCTGCAGGACAAGCCGTCACAGCCACGACGAGCCGTCGTAAGCTCCCGTTGCAAAACACTTCAACTCTTGAGAATTTGGTACGGGAAACGAGTCTCTGACCGTCATGACGGAGGTGCAGGACGGACCGTCACAGGTGTGACGGACCGTCACAGGTGTGACGGACCGTCACAGTCTACTTAGTGAAAAATGGAGTTCTAAGATGCTGCGACGACCTGCGTGACGGACCGTCGCAGGCACGACGGGCCGTCACAGGTTGCGCAAATCCCAGGCAGAATCGGATTTCTTTACACGTTTTAAGGGACGTTTTGGACTATTCTTTCTTAATTATAAAGTTAGAGGGTTAATATTATAAGTCTAATTACTTGGGGGTAAAAAGAGGTAACCTTAAGTTAATTAGTGGGTTCTATTGTCCTCTTTTACACTTAATTATATGTTAATTAGGGTAAAAGAAAGAGGGTTTGAATAAAAGAAAACAGAAAGAACAAGAGAGGAAGAGAGGAGTCGATCGAATTGGGAGAGGAGAAACGAGAAGAAGAAACAAAGCTTGGGAAATTGCTTGTTGATTCCAATTCTTCGGTGGAGGTAGGTTATGGTTTTTACGATATTCGTAGTGAACTCTTAATAGTGAATGATATGTATTGGTGGTATTGTAAACCTGTCTATATGCTTAATTGTATGCTTGCATGAATATGATTATGTGATTTTGACAAAACAAGCATGATGAAAACCATTGAATCCCAAATCTTGAAAGAAACTTTAATCTACGTTATTAATGATGATGCCTTGGTATAGAGAAGGCTTGATGAACGGATAGAATGAGGTTAGTGGATCGGAGTGTCACGTTCCGACACATAGTATTAGTGGATCGGAGTGTCACGTTCCGACACATAGTATTAGTGGATCGGAGTGTCACGTTCCGACACATAGTATTAGTGGGACGGGTGTCACGAACCGACATGTAGAATTGGGGGATCGGAGTGTCACGTACCGACACATATAGGGGATCGGAGTGTCACGTTCCGACACATATAGGGGATCGGAGTGTCACGTACCGACACATATAGGGGATCGGGTGTCACGAACCGACACGTAGAATTAGGGGATCGGAGTGTCACGTACCGACACATAGTGGTAGGGGATCGGAGTGTCACGTACCGACACAAGAGGAAGAAAGATAATGAATCTTGAAAGATGATAAATATACTCAATCTAATAAACTTAATTCCCAAATGAGTATGGTATTGAGGCTTGAGCCCTCATGGATAAACTTGATGGTACTTGTTGATGATTATAGTACTTGTTGTTGCTACATGTTGAGTTTATAGTTGATTTATAATATTACTTGATATATATTATCTTCTATTTTGAGTTGACCGATGATATCTACTCAGTACTTGTTGTTGTACTGACCCCCTACTTTTATGTTTTCTTCTTTGTTATTTGTGGAATGCAACAAACGTTCCGTCAACTTCAACTCAGCAGTAATTCTAGCCAGTCTTCACTACATCGGAAATTCAGGGTGAGCTAATGCGTCTAGCTTGGACTGGATCTTCTTCTTCAAGTCTTGATGCCTTGAACTTCCGGCATGGACTAACTTTTACTTGTTTTAGCTTCTTAGACATTTTTAGTTTAGTAATTTGATCATAGATGTTCTTGTGATGATGACTTCCAGATTTTGGGGATAATAATAGTTATTGAATTAGTTTTTATTAATGAGTTAAGTCTTCTGCATTACTTTCTGTCGATATTATATTGAAATGTTAAGGGTTAGTTTGGTTGGTTCGCTCACATAGGAGGGTAAATGTGGGTGCCAGTCGCGGCTCGGTTTTTGGGTCGTGGGTGAATATAAGGATAGGTCCATGACTTCCTTACAGATGGTTTCATGCCGTTCCAACCAAGCTATCCCTAAGTCCATCATTCCAACAAGAAGGATACCATTACGACTTTCAACTTTAAGGATTCTATAACCTTCATTCTATATTGAAGGTTCCAAGTTATTGACCCTTTTAACTTGTTCATGGTCATTTACTAGTCATACTTAGAAGGGTACAATATTAGGTCTACCAGTTCTAGACTTTCATTCAACATTCATTCATACACATGCAAGAGAAAGATGATTAACTACTAAGGCAATATGATCATAATCACATACTTAGCATGTATCAAGTAGATATACATAGTGTACCAATAAATATACGCACACATCATCTTCACATCACCTTTACAACAATAGTCAAGTATCATATAGGAATAACTAAGTCAACCTAGCAAGATACACCAAAAATACGACTAGAGACATCACCCAAGTCTGTCATGATCACACATAATCTATTAGGAGAATTCATACTTCAACCTCACATATACATATACACATAATCCTTCACATTGATCATATACAAGCTATAACATGATAACATCACAATTTACATAATAATGCCGACAAGGCCACATTCGTCACAATTATAACACATAAGCACCACCACCATAAGTGGACCATAACAATCAACACAATTCAATATCTATACTATACAATATATAAAGATTTACGTCAACTTACCACCATTCCATCATTATCCTCACCGATCCTTGACCTTCTCAATCAACTCAAATCACAAAGGCTCTTACCAATAGAAGTACACACCAATTCAATCCAATAACCAACCATACAATGATCTAATAAAATACCATAAAAAATCATCAAATTAGAACAGCATATATACAATTCTAACATGATCTTTACATAATTGAAGAGTCCAACATAAACTACACAATAATACAATATTAAGACTTAATCAAATCACCCACAGTAGAGCCAAAATTAGGAAATCATGATTTGCATGGGTTCATAGAGAATTTGACCTAAAATCATTCAATTAGTACTAAGTCAATCATAAATCATTGATTCAAATTGTTTTACGCAAGAACGCATGGGTAGAAGTCAATTTAGAAAAATATATGTTTTGCAAGTCTTGGAAAAGCCTTTGGATCTTGGCTCCTTGAGAAATAAGATTCAAGGATGAAACACGATACCTTGATTGATGATTATCCATGAATATGATGAAGATTCAATGGATAAATCAAGATCCTAGCTTCAACCTTGCTTTAAGCTTCAATAGAGTTTTAGAGAATTCTATTTGGGGTCTTGGGTTTTGGTTTTGAATAATGAACCCCTATCTAGTTGTAGACTTATAAAGTCATTTAAAATACCTAAAAAGACCTTAAGTAACCGCCCAATATAGTCATATAATTCTAGGTGAATTACCTAAAATACCCTTACCTTGGCCGAGAATCTGCAGGAATTGCAGACCCTCAATCGACAAGAGCATCTATGGTTCGTAGACCAGACGACGGGCCGTACTGGCAACCCCCGTTTTGGTCAGAGACTGCTATATTGGGGGATTAATCTCCCACACCTAAGTGTGGATCAACAACCCCATCGACGGGGCGTCACTAGGACTACGGTCTATTAATTAGGCATAGTATGTGGGGACTGTTTTTGACAGTTTTGAGCCACAAGTTGGGTCCTCCTCAAGGACCCTTAGGATGGTCCTTGGGGAGTCTTTCCCGGACGTCAACCCTTAACACTCTTTTCTATATGTTATGAACCTCTCATATCAATTTTAACTCAAACGAACACGTAAAACATGCCAAGGCACACTAAAACGCGCAAGCATGTCTCAAGGCTTACTTTTGAATGTCATGGACGTTCTTGGACATTTCACTTACAAACTCCACCAAACTCAACAAACTACCTCAAAAATCTATAATTAATAATTTTTAAGACTCTATAACATCATTATGCACATGTTAGTATCTAGTTTCACCTAGTTTGTTGTTAGGGATGTAACATTAACCCTATATACTTAAATTAGCTATGCAGTATGTGTGGTATGGTATGGTATGATTATTATATAATTGAAAGGCAAATCTCATGATTACAATGAATTGTTAAGGTGAATTGTCTGCTCACTTGCTAGTGTTTCTAAAGTGAAAGGATTGTTCTCACTTTTGAACACCTATGAGCTATTATGATAATATGTTTACATTAAAGTCTAGTAAAGGCTAATGTGATGACTAAAGAGGATTGATAAAAGGGAATATATGCTTAGTACCAAAGAGCATGTAAATGATATGGATGTCTCATGTTTAGTAAGTCCCCACATGGGTTTTCTCACGTTTAAGTTTGGATTCCCAAGATATGTGTTGTCTCATGAGATGAAAACCCCCACATTTAGCAAGTTAGGGTTTCTAGTAACAATCTACTTGACCCTTAACTATGTGCCCGAATTGGACTCTAGCTTAGTGGATCCACCCAGATAGCTATGTACAGAAGGTTACACCTTAGGCAACTATTAACCCTCTCTTTTTGGTGTGGAGTAGAACACTGGATTCCATGTAGCTCACATGGTCTATGTCGGTTATTGCAACGTTTTCCCTAATGTAAAAGTAAATGGATGAATGAAATGTATGAACTCTCACTAGGGCTTTCTTAAAGGGTTCTACATAGTAAAAATAAGGGTGTGAGACTTCTCTTACACATTGTACTTGTGGGATCCTAAGAGATGGTTGTAGTAGTGTTTTTTTATGACTATGTTGATTATGAATTATGTATGTAAATCTAGGTATGTTGTGAAAATGATATTATGAATGTATGCATGAAGTAGGTTGCTCAATGTAATACTTAGCTTTGGATAGGGTTATGAGATTTTATTCTTTATATTTCACTAGTATTGCTTGGGTTGCTTACATGTTGGGATGATATTGTGTTGGGTTGACTTGTGATACTTACTTTATGTGCATGTTGGTTTTATTTGATAAAAAGCATGTCTTTAATTAATATATCCTTTTATGCATGTTTCAATGGGTTTTATGCATTGTAGCCATAATTAGTACATGAGTTGTACTAACCCATATTTTCTCCCCCTTTTTTCCAAATAATGCAGTTCGGGCAGTTGAGGTGATTTGAGGCCATTTCTCAAGATACTTGAATTTGATTTCTCCAAGTTTGTGAGTCCTCAAGTCCGAGGACACTACACCTATAATTCTAGCTTTTGTTTTACTGTCTATTGAGAGACCATGTTGTATTATTTGATATAAGGGATAAGTCTCAAATTCTTGATTTCCCATATCTAGATGGTATTGTGAGACAAGTATAGATTCTATTTTCATACATGAAGTGTAGTTGAACTTCCAAAGTAAAACTTTTAAATTTTTTGCTATTATTCTGTGATGTGTGCAATTATGTATGCTAAGGGCTTGTATAAGCCTTCCGAGAGGTCAAGTTAGTCGTTTCTAACTAGGGTTGCTCTTTGGTCGTGACAGTTTAAAAACCAACAGCTGAAATATAATATTAGATATATTTTCTTTTGTAAGTTTGTTCCTATAAAATCAGGGAGAATAATGATGTCTACATAAAAGAGAGGAGACTATGGCTAAAGTTTCTCAATTACTAGACTGAGAAAATTTGCTAACTACAAAATTGACGTCTTATGCTTACCAATTCTTAAATATTCCAAATGATATTTTTTACTTAGTATGGTCAGATAGTAAGTCTTAGTGTCCTGATCTCTTTACCAGGTATCATTAGACATATATACAATTCTAAAACCAACAATATAATATATAATTTACTACGTCGTAGGTTAATTTTTTTAATATGTAACACATCTCATCATTTCAACCTTTAGGCACCTTCATGACCGTCTGTTCACCACAAGTCAGCAGCTTAAAGAAAATCTTCAATGTTAGTGATATCTTCGAAAACTCCTATAGCTCCTTCAACGTGCATCTCCAAGTTAATACTTAAAACGCAAGAAGAAAAATATTTCTGCAACCACATAAAGAATATTAAGAAATAAATGCTTCATAATAGAATTTTCATCCAATCAAGAAGTTGATCGATCCTTTTTCTCGTCATAACCATTCGATATTTGAAATATACTGACCCAATTAATTTTGATGTACATGCAGATAGAGCACATAAAGAAAGTTGCCAACAACTTGCTCAAACATGTTGGGTACTTCCCATGTGATGCAATCCAATGGTTTATTTTTTTTACAATGGTAAAAGTAAGCTACTTTATCTCTTAAAACTTTGAAAGACTACCAATTTTTACAAGCGTATAATTATCTTGGAGTCTTCAATGTTTGGATTATGGTGGTTAATGCATTATTATTTGGTTGTATCTCTTAGATTGAAAGCATTGGAGGATATTTTGAAGGTTCAACCATGACTTGACATTGCCATATGGAAGAAGTATTCCATAATGAAATCTTTTTTGCATGTTTACATGTATATAAGTAAATTGGTAGGCAATTAAATTCCTTCTATCCCCCCTTACAAATAAGTATCTTATATACTTATATCATAGTGCAATTTTTCATTCACTATTTCAGTTTCATGGTTTTGGATGTATGGATATATGAACAACATTACTTCTTCTTAGTGTGACAACAAAAACATGCTACAATATGTAAGTGTAAGCTATTGTCATTAGGATTCTGGCTATTAAAGGGAGAAAAAATATAGTGATGCAGTGCTCCTGTTGCAACACCCCTATAATACTTAATGTGTAGATTATTTCTTGTAGAGTTGGATGAACGTTTTCAAGTAGCTCTCGGTTTAGTGAATTTGAACTATATTGCACGTTCGAAGACATCTAAAGGTTTTCACTAATTTCTGATCTCTAGTGGACCTCTCAGTAGGATTCGAACCCAGATGAAGTTCTGACTATCTATCACTTGCCATATGATGTCATGGTGTTGAATTTTGAAGGATTTTCTCGGTTCTGAGACCTCTTAAATATATTTAGTTTTATTTTAGAAGTTTGTTGTAAAATGTAGGTTAAATTTGCTTGCTTAAATAAGTTGAAATTGCTCGTTCTTTTCCTCTCCTAGCTAAATGGCTGACCAATGCTTTTTCTTAAGTGTATGAATTCATCAAGTTATCATTGAAGGGAGATTTCACATAGTCCAAAAAATAGTTTAGCATGCTTTAGTTTTTTGAATACATACTATTAATTGATTTACTTGTAATTTTAAATTTCATTTTATGAACATGCAGGAAAATGCGGAAGATTCAATTAGAGATGGTGGTCTCAAAGTCGATGACATATCAAACTGAATGATGAAAGACTTTTTGAATAATAATGTTGTGCGAAAAGAATTTTTTTCTCCAATTAATCGCAAATGCATATTTTGAAATGTTATTTCATTAGTATTTGTACTATACTTCTTGTGTTGTTTATTGAAATTATTGCAAATCTATACATTTAAATTTGTTTTCAGTTGTTTATTGGGTAGTTTAGTGCTTGAGACCATCTAAATAGAATAATATTATATTTTATGATTACAAAATATATGCCAAATAAAAATTGTGGCAACATTTCACAAATATTTGATTTAGAGGGGATGGAAAAGGAAACACTTTTAAATTGTTGCTTATAAGATAGAAAACACACACTTCAAAAGGGTAGTTTTAGATCATGAAAAGTGTTGTGATAGTATGGGTGTGAAGCGTGGTCCTTGTTGGCTTAAGGCAACACTTGTGAAACGTGGCTTCTAAAGAACACTTGAAAAGTGCGGCCTTAAGGCTAAGGTTACGCAAGTTTAGGCCATCCCTACAAAAGTGTTGCCTAAAGTCGAAAAGTGTGGCCTTTGATCAAAGACGATACTTTTTCTTTGTTTTTGCTACAGTTTTCTAGTGTAGTGGCTTTTTGAGGGTAAAGATAACTTCTTCCACATGTGCTGCTGGCAATGGATTTTCTCCTGACATAGTTGTATGATTTCATAAGGAAACAAGAATTAAAAAAATAGAAGCATTTGAAATCACTTTAAACAGAATTAATCACCCACCTAATTTGCTCTCATCTATCAAGTGCCTTTCCAGAGTAAATTCACATATGCTTTTTAATATTTTTATTGATTTTTAATTAATTCACATCTAGTTGAATTCCATTCACCGATTCCTTGACTGAAACCAAATGAAATGACGATCACCACAAACATAAGAAAAAAAGGAAAGGTTACGGAGTTTTATATGTACATGTACAGAAAAAACAAATTTTGCAAATAGGTCAAGAAGAACCTGCTACAACATGAAGGCATCATGTAACACTACGAAAGTCCATGATTTAGTCTAGAGCCTCACATGATTAACCAAGAATTTAAACACTGTTTCTAATCCTAAAATAATATATTGAAATCTATTAGGAAGTGTTAGAGTAAAAACGTCAAGAAACGACCATGACGTCCAGAAACTAGCGAAATTAAACTAGTAGGCATCCCTATGTTTGGTTAAGGTTTGGGAGTGTCATATGAAGTCTAAAACTTGTAAAAATACTTTAAATAGGTAAAATATTGTATATAGGTTCCAAACGTCCAGTAACGACTCCCCAAGGACCACCCAAAGGGTCTTTGAGGAGGACTCAAATATTGGTAAGCAAGCTGCTAAAGCAACCGACATGCGTCACGCAGCCACCACTTGGTAGGAAAAATTGCATCACAATTGGGGGACTTCACGAGGCTCTCCACCTCAACCCAGATTTCAGAAAAAATATTTAGAACTGCCCCCACGACGCACAACCACTTCCCAGATTCATTTGCATCGTTTTTAAGTCAATTTGACATCACAAAAAGACCCAATTAAGTGAGTGGTATTTAAGGTAATTTAGGGGGTGATCATATATTGATTTAGGGTCAGTTTTAAGTTATTATTATCCACCCAAATAAATTCCCCACATCTCTCTCACTTCTCTCCAAGTTCTCTCTATTCAACCATCATAATGAGAATTAGAAGCTTAGAGAGAACGCCAAGTTCTCAACTTTCCTTCTCAATTTTCGTTGATAGAGTCTTCATTATGGTATGGATTCTTCACTCTTGAGATTCCTTTCCCCAAAAGGTCCTTTCTAAGTTGATTTCTAAATCATCATATTCCAAGGGTTTTCTCTACAAATGGATTTTCTTCTAAACTTGAAACTGATGTTTGATTATGACAAATTGTGATTACCTATGGCTAATTAAGTGTAGAATTGTTGAGTAATTAATGTTGATTAATGGGATTTTTGTGTGGTTCATGTCCTTTCCCCAATTCCCCTAAATCTTGGATCTTGCTTATGAGTTGATCGAAATTGATGAATGTATTGATTGTTAGACTTGTTTTAACTATTCTATTTCATTCATGGACAACCTATGGTTATATATTGTTGGGATTGAATCTATTTCTTGAAGAACTCATGGATGAACCCTTTTCCCTAACCCTATCTATGAATTGTACTTCTAGATGACTAGGGTTGTTCCAATTGATTATGTTATTCTTTAATTCACTATATTATGATGATGGTGATTGGATTATTGTGATAAATTGAGGGTAAGATCTTCATGGAAGCTTTGGAAGCTATTTGGTAAGACTTCTATGGTTATGAGTTCTCTACTTCAATTATGTTGGTTTATACTTGATTATGATGTTCAATTGGAGTTTTATGTGTTTAATTAAGATGATGCAGATGTGATCAATGTGATGAAATGTCTTGACTATGTGAATCGTGAGATCATGTTAAGGGTATGTAAATACAAAGGTTGAATATGATTCACTTGTGTGCCTTACTATGATATGATTATGCTATGTTGATCTCACAAATCAAGGGTTGTTATGAAAGGAAATTCTCATGCAATACCTAATGAGATAATAACTAGGAATATACAAGGGCTTTGTCTCCTATGGTCTAATATAAGATATGATGATTAATAAATGCTTAAATACATTCAAAAAGGGAATTTAGCTTAGTACTGAGTGAACTTGACAATGAGAGGTGTTGACTCCACAATGGAAGGGTGATTCACCAATGGTGTCATGAGATCAGTACTCCAATGCTAATAGACACATAGAGGGTTCAAGACATATCTACTAGTTACTTAACTATTTTTCCACCATGAGAAGACTAGCTAGTGGATCCACCTAGAAAACTATGTTCATGTTTTAGTTCTACCTTGGCAAGTAAATCACCTTCTTTCGGTGTAGGGTTCATCACAACGGATTCCATGTTTCTCTCACATGGTCTATGTCGGTTAAGGTAATTGTTCCCAAAATTAAAATGAATGAATAAAGTAATGAAGTTGAACACTAACTAAGGTGACTTAAGGTGTTCTACTTAGTGTAGGTAGGGGGTATAAGACTCTACTTATACATGACACAAGTTGACCTTGAGGGAAGTAATAAGAGGATGTTCTTGTGCACCTATGATATGAATGAAATGTATATGATGACTTTACATGTTGATGATCCTAGATGATGATAGTTTCATATATAAACATGTTATTGGTCTAAGTTGATGTACATTATTATGAATATGCATGATATGAAGATATATGGTATGTTTACATTGTTTATGGTCCCTTGTTTGGTATACTTGATTATGTGGGATTATGAGGCTTCATATAAGCATTGTACTTGTGGGATTGAGAAGGGGTTGTGAGTAAGAGTCTTATATGTTAGGATGTTATGAACTCTTATATATAAATTGTTGGGATAATGTTATGTTGGAGTTATTTATGTCGATATGACCTAGATATGATGCCATTCGTGTTGATATGAACTTATGTTGATAATATCCATGTTGACTTGACTTTATGATAATGTTGTTCTTGTGTTGAATATGTAATTGTCTTAAGTAAACGTTATGACTATTAGCTTGTATGTGTTCCAAATTGTGCATAAAGGCTTTTAAAAGGGACTTAGAATGGTTTTGAACAAAGGGTCCTTTTTATCATGATTTCAAATGGTTTATGTGCATTGATTCCATACTTAGCACAAGTGGTGTACAAACCCATATTCTTTCCCTTTTCCCAAACAATGTAGGTTCGGACCGTTAAGATACTTCGACGCTAAATGCAAGAAGGCTTGGACTACTTTCTCCAAGTTTTTGGTAGGTACTCAATGTTTGGGAATGTTACCATTTCACTATTCTAGCTATGTTGTTGTTATGGCTAAGAACAATTTCATTCCTTTATTGTTTGAGACTATTGTAAGCCTATAATAGCATATTGATTTTGTAACGCTATGCCCAATATTGTACTCCTTTTAGATGGTTCATATGAGATGATGTTATTAGACTAATTCTTATGTGCATGTTTTACATTTTCTGCATTTTGACCTATGATATGTAATAACGGATGCTAAGGGCTTATCTAAGTCCTCTTCACCGACGACGATGCCGGTTACATCTGGGGGTGATCCCCGGTCTTGACAAACATGGTATCAAGGCATGAGGTTAAGTAACCCTAGGGTTGATGTCTCACTAAACCACGTCTATGTAGAGTCTTGTTCATAATTTTGACGCACGCCACACTTATGAATGTGAGGCTATTTGATGCTTAGGAAATTCTCACCTTCTTGGTAATCTTATGTTGTGCCTCAAGAGTCTTGACTCTATGTGTCCTTTTCATCTAACCCTTTTATTGTGGTTATAGGCGATGGCTCTTAGAAGGGAAGCCGCAAGAAGAGTTAAAAAAGATAACACTAGTGTGGGAGCTTCTCCCCAAGACAACCAAGATCCTTCACAAGGCAACAAGCTCCTCCTCAAGAAAAAGTTCCTTTAGGTGGACAAGCTCTGATCATTTCTCCGGCTATGACGGATGAAGAGATAAGGTCGACTTTTCTGACTTTGCCTCGAGCTATGACTACTCAATCCCAAGTCGTGGCAACTCAATCTCAAGCCATGACGACTCAAGCAAACCTGAAAGTTGGACCCCGTGTGAACCGAAATGCTAGTACCAGGGCTTCTCGCTTGAGGAACTTCACTAGGATGAGCTCTCCAATGTTGTTTGGGTCGAAGGTGGATGAAGACCCCCAAGAATTTCTTGATGATATATACAAAATCTTATTTTCTATGGGTTGACATCAATAGAGAAGACCGAGCTAGCTGCATATCAACTTAAGGATGTTACTCAAACTTGGTATATCTAATGGAGAGACAATAAGCCTTTGAGAAGTGGTCACGTGACTTGGGAGATCTTTAAGAGATTTTCTTGATAAATTATTCCCAAGGTAGAAGAGGGAGGCTAAAGCTGAAGAATTCATCAACCTTCACCAAAGAGGTATGAGTGTTCTTGACTACTCTTTAAAGTTCACTAAATTTTCTAAGTATGCCCCTTCCTTGGTGTCTAACCCAAGAGATGAGATGAGTCGCTTTGTTACCATAGTTTTCGATGATTTGGTTGAAGATTGTAATTCAGCGATGCTCCATGACAACATTGATATTTCTCGTTTGATGGTGCATGCTCAACAAGTGGTAGAGACTAGGCTTAAGAGGAAGATTAAGGATGCTAGGAAAGCCAAGTCTTATGAAGGTGGTTCTTCTAAGGGTAAGTTTGAGATTCTTCTCCAATCAATTTCCTTCTAAGTCTCCTAGGGGTTGTGATGATAGGGTGTCTAATCCTAAGTCCCAAAAGAGACGAAGTGGAAGATCACAAAGTGAAAAACCTACTTGTACAAAGTGTGGTAAGAAGCATGTTGGTGAATACTTAGTGGACGGGTAATTTCTTTGGTTGTGGAAATAGTGGCCACACGGTGAGGGATTGTCCAAATATAAGGGTTCAAGATAAAGAGAGCAGTCAAGCTCAAGCTAGTGGTTCTAACTCTGATGTTTCGAGGAAAAATCACTTTTATACTCTCTTCTCTAGGGGTGAATGAGACAGTTCTCCTGATGTGGTGACTGGTATGTTACAAGTCTTCTCAATTAATGTTTATGATACTTGATCCCGGTGCTACCTTGTCATTTGTTACTCCTTTGGTAATTAGAAAATTTAATGTATTGCCCGATATCATAAATGAACCTTTTATGGTGTCTACCCCGGTGGGTGGCTCGGTTATTGCTAAAAGAGTCTGTAGAAATTGTCCTATAATGTTGTCCAATAGAGTTACTCATGTTGAATTGGTAGAACATGATATGGCTTTTGTATGTCATTTTGGGAATGAATTGTTTGCATGTTTTCTTTGCGTCCATAGATTGTAGAACTAGGGTACTCAAGTTTAATTTACCAAATAAACCCGTTTTAGAGTGGAAGTAAGGAAATTCAACTGATAGAGGTCGTATCATTTCTTGTCTAAATGATTGTAAGATGATCTATAAAGGGTGTCTATACCATATTGTAAGATTCAAAGATCTGGACTCCAAAACTCCTCCTATTGAGTCGGTCCACGTAGTGTGGGATTTTCAAAATTCATTTTGGATGACTTGCTCAAAATTCCTTCTTAACAGGTAAATGATTTTGGTATTGACTTATTACTAGATACTAATCCCATTTCAATTCCTCCTTAACGAACGGCTCCGGACAAATTGAAAGAGTTGAAGGCTCAACTCAAATATTTACTAGACAAAGGCTTCATTCGACCTATTATTTCTCCAGGGAGTGCTTCGGTAATATTTGTGAAAAAAAAGTATGGGTCCCTTAGGATGTGTATTGATTACCGTCAACTCTATAAGGTTACCATAAAGAACAAGTATCCTCTCCCTAAATCGATGACCTATTTGATCAACTACAAGAGGCAAGCTACTTTTGTAAGATTGATTTGAGGTCAGGATATCACCAACTTAGGGTGAGAGGATAAGATATTCCCAAAATGACTTTCCAGACTAGGTGTGGTCACTACGAGATCCTAGTTATGTCATTTGGGTTAACTAGTGCCTGGTGTCTTTTATGGACCTAATGAGTAGAGTGTTTCAAAATTACCTTGATGAATTTGTAATTGTCTTTATTGATGATATCTTGGTATATTCTATGAGTGAGAATGAGCATATGGGCAATTTGAGAGTTGTATTGTAAGTCCTTAAGGAACACCAACTTTTTGCTAAGTATATAAAATGTGAATTTAGGTTAAGATCGATTGCATTTCTTGGTCAGATCATCTCTAGTGAGGGTGTAGATATTGATCCGAGAAAGACAAAAGCGGTTAAAAATTGTCCCAAACCTTTGGCTCCACGATATAAGAAGTTTCTTGGGTCTAGCCGTGTACTATAGAAGGTTTGTCGATGAGTTTGTGTCTATTGCATCTCCTTTGACAACATTAACCCAAAAAATGTGAAGTTTGAGTGGTTGGAGGCTTGTGAAAGAGGCTTCCAAAAGTTGAAAGATAAGTTAACCTCCGCTCCAGTGTTGAACTTACTAGAGGATACCAAGGGTTTGTGGTGTATTGCGACGCTTCTCGAGTAGGTTTGGGTTGTGTCCTTATGAAACATTGTAAGGTGATAGCTTATGCCTCTAGGAAACTCATGGTGCACGAGAAGAACTACCCATCTCATGACCTTGAATAAGCGGTCGTGGTGTTTGGCTTACAAATATGGAGGTATTATCTCTATGGGGCACATGTGGATTTCTATTCTGACCACAAGATTCTTTAGTATGTGTATACTCAAAAGGTGTTGAATCTCTGACAAAGAAGATGGTTGGAATTGTTGAAGGATTACGACATGAGTGTTCTCTACCATCGCGGCAAGGCTAACGTGGTTGCGGATGCTCTAAGTCGTATGACTATGCGTAGTGTGTCTCATGTGGAAGAATCCAAGAAAGACCTAGTGAAATATAATCATAGATTGGTTCAGTTGGGTGTTCGTTTGTAAGATTCCCCTAATGGTGGTCTTATGGTCTATCATAACTCCGAGTCATCTTTAGTGGTTGAGGTGAAGTCAAAGCAACACTTGATCCTTTGTTGACGGAGTTGAAGGAATAATTACTTGGTAAGTTTAATGAGTCATTCTCCCGAAGGGGGATGGTGTGATTAGTTACCAAGGTAGGTTGTGTGGGCCGTATGTTGATTAGTTGAGAAAGAGAATTTTGGAAGAAGCCCATGGTTCCAGATATTCTATTTATCTGGGTTCCACCAAAATGTACCGTGACCTTCAAAAGGTTTATTAGTGGGAAAGTTTAAAAAGGGACATAGCGCTATTTGTGGCTAGGTGTCCAAATTTCCAACAAGTAAAGGCCGAGCATCAAAATCTAGGTGGTTTACTTCAAGAAATGCAAGTTCTCGCTTGGAAGTGGGAACACATTAATATGGACTTCGTGGCGGGTTTGCCTCGGATACGAAGGCAAAATGACTCAATATGGGTAGTTGTGGATAGGTTGACAAAATCCTCTCACTTTATCACCGTTAATTCTACTTATTCGGCGGAGGATTATGCAAAAATATAGATTAATAAGGTTGTAAGTATTCATGGAATCCCTTTGTCCATTATATCGGATAGAGGTGCACAATGCACTTCTCGTTTTTGGAGGTCTTTTCAAAAAGGTTGGCTACTCAAGTGAAGCTTAGCACCGGATATGTTAAGATCAACCTGAGCGTACCATTCAGATCCTAGAAGCTATGCTAAGATTTTATGTAATAGATTTCAAGGGAAGTTGGAACAATCACTTGCCGTTGATTGAGTTCCTGTATAATAATAGCTACCATTCGAGTATATTTATGGCACCATTTGAAGCACTCTATGGTAGAAGATAGATCTCTGCTTGGGTGGTTTGAGGTAAGTGAGTCTTCACTCCTTGGTCCCGATATAATTTATGAAGCTTTGGATAATGTTCAAGTGATAAGGGATAGATTGAAAATAGCCTATAGTCGGCAAAAGTCTTATAATGACAATAGGAGAAGAGACCTTGAATTTGAAGTATGTTATAAGGTGTACTTGAAGATTTCACCAATGAAGGGGTGATGAGATTTGGTAAGAAGGGGACGCTAAGTCCCCGGTATGTGGGTCCCTATGAGATATTGCACCTGGTTGTCAAGGTTGCTTATGAGTTGATATTACCTAGTGAACTAGCTTTGGTTCATCCGATATTTCATGTCTTCATGCTTAAGAAGTGTATAGGTAATCTGGTGTTCATTCTCCTTATTGAAGGGTTGGGAGTAATGAGGACCTCTTTAATGAAAAGGTTTCGATGGAAATCCTTGATCATCAAGTTATGAATTTAAGGAACAAAGAGGTAGTCTCCATAAAAGTTCTATGGAGAAACCACCTAGTTGAGGGAGCAACATGGGATGCTGAGGCCGACATGAAGTCCCGCTATCCTTATCTTTTTCCTAATAGAGGTTAGTAGTTCCTCTTAAAAATGAAAGTAATAAATATTATGAATTTGGCTTGTTTTCTAAGCATGTGCATATTTTGGTAAAGATTTATGTCAAAATGAGTTTTCATGAAAAAGGCTTTTGTGTTAACTTGCACTAATGTGAAATGCATGTTTTTGACTTCTTGAGATTTTTGGTCTTTTGATGTTATCTTGAGAAGAATGTCATGGTAACACTTTGATGTCATTTTGATCTCTTGTTGATGATGATAAGCTAGTTCATCATTATGTGTTGTGAAAAGTTGAGCTCTTAGGTGTTGTGACTTGTGATTTGAGTTGCTATGTGTTATGCCATGGTTATGTGTTGCATGTAGTTATGATTTTCTCATTTGAGTTGTAACTCAGGTTGATTATATGTTTTTTTGGTTGGGCAGCTAGTAATGAGTCTATCCTTTCCCTACTAAAAGATTTTAGTGTCATTCGGGGATGAATGTTCCTAAGGGGGGTTAATGTAACACTTCAAAAGTCCACGACTTAGTCTAGCGCCTCACATGATGAACCAAGACTTGAAAAATTGTTTTCTAAGACTAAAATAATGTATTGAAATAAATTAGGAAGTGTTGAAGTCAAAACGTCAAGAAACGATCATGACATCCCAATACCAGCAAAATTGAACTAGTAGACGTCCCTCTGTTTGGTGAAGGTTTGGGAGTGTCATATGAAGTTGAAAGTTTTTAAAAAGTCTTTAAATAGGTAAAATATTGTATATATTGTCCAAAATTTTAGTAAGGACTCCCCAATGACCACCCGAAGGGTCCTTGAGGAGGACCCAAACATTAGCAAGGAAGCTGCTAAAGTAGCCTGCGTGCAGCCAAGATCTGAGGGAAGTCACGCATCACGCAGCCACCGTTTAGTAGGAAAAAATTTCCTCGCATTGCGGGGACTTCACGAGAATCTCTACCTTAACCCGACTTTCAAAAAAAATATTTGGAATTGCCCCCACAAGATGACCTTTACCCCTTAACCCTAGGTTGTGATCTTGATTCGAACTGAGTAATGTTGGTTCAATTGAATTGATTATTGGTTGAATTACTATCCTAAGATGTTGTTGTATCAATTATGACTAAATTAAGATAAATTATAGTCTTATCATGCTAGTTTTTGAGAAATTGATCTAGGTTATGTTGTATGTTGTGAATTAACCTAACTCTTATCTTAAGCTATGAACTAGTGATGAATTGTGATTTAGTTATTCAATTGGCCTTGTTATTATGTTGGTTATGGTCATATGATGATACTACACCCTAATTAGGCTGAGTAAGGGTTGATGGTAAGACCTTGATGATGAAGTATGAAGGAGACTTGGTAAGTCTTGTGATTCCAATTCTTTACTTCAATTATAGTTAATTGTGATTAAGTCATGATGTTGTATTCTAGTATTCCTTGTATTAGGATTTATAGGGTTGATATAATGTTGAATTGAAATGTCTTGACTATGGTTTGTGAGGTGTTGGCTAAAATATAAATGTTATAAGGATGGTGATGATTTACAAATGTGAATTATGATGAAGTGATATGAAAATGTTAATGTGCTAACTTCACCTATATGAATTGTAATGAAAGGACAATACTCATGAAATTCTTATTGAGATATGATGATTAATTAAGTTCAAAAGGGACTTAGCTTAGCATCGAGTGAATTTGACAATGGGAGGTGTTGACTTTCCATAGAGGAAGATTCACCCTATAATTCCACATGAGGTGTTGACTCCCCTATGAGGGATACTCATCCATTGGATTCCCATGAGAGGAGGCCCCAATTGCCAAGTGGTACGTAGTAAAATTATACCTATCTCTTAGTTCTTAAACTATGTTGCCCCCATAAAAAACACAAGCTAGTGGATCCACTTAGAAAGCTATGTTTATGTTTGATTTTTCTTTGGCCGATAGACCACCTTCCTCTGGTGTAAGGTTTTACAACACCGGATTCCACACTTAGCTCTTGTGGTCTATGTCGGTTAAGAAAAGTGTTCCCTAAACTAAAATAAAGTAACTAAGTACAAACCAAATAGGGTGACTTGAGAGGTTGACTTAGCTTAGGTAGGGGTATGGGACTCTACCTATGGCTTGCACCAGTTTGCCTTGAAGGGAACTTTAGGAAGTTGTATTTATGTATGTATATGATTATGAAGATATATGATATGTATATGATGAACTTGAACATTTTTGATACTAGATGTTGACTAGTTTCACTAATGAATATGTGTTGGCCTACATTGTGAAAGTATTATGATATGTACTCTTAAATGCTATGTTATGTGATGTTGGAGGTTGGTCATGATTCTTGTCGGGTTACTTGATTGAGTAAGGTTATGGGGCTTTGCTTGGTCATTGCACTTGTTGACTTGATAGGGGTTGTGGGTAATTGTCTTGCTTTGGTTATGTTATAATTAACTCTTATTCATGCTTGTGTTTATTTATGACTTGATGATAGAGTTACTTGATTATGTATTCAATTACATGATATGCATGTTGAATTGACTATATTTGATGTTGTTGGTCTTGTGATGTACATGCTATGACTTAATAGATATGTCTTATTTATTTGGTATGGTCATTTTGGATGTGTATAAATATTTTTAAAAGTAAATTGCATACTTAATCAAAATTTCCTCTGGCATGTTTCTATGATATGTGTGCATATGATCTAATACTTATTACAAGTGGTGTACTAACCCTATTTCTTCCTTTTCCTCAGTCAAGCGAATCAATGACAATGCTTACATGATTGAGTATAATGTTCATAATGTTTTCAATATTACTGATTTATCTCCTTGTATTGTAGGTGATCCTTTGGATTCGACGAAGTATCATTTTGAAGAAGGGGAGAATGATAACATGGGCAGCATAGATGACACTAACCTGATTGGCATGTACCCATCAAAACCATTCACACAGAGTCACACAAAGAATCTCCAAGTCCTACAAGCAATGTTCATGAAAAGGGAAGCATTACAGAAGATTGAAGGTCACCAAAGAAGGACATACAATGCATTTAAATTATATGAAATTGAGAAGGAAGAAAGAAAGAGGTCATGTGTGCAACTGGACCTTTCATATATTCAAGAATTCACAAAAGAAGGCAACCAAACAAGGACCTTACCTAATTAAGGGAAAATTTTTCAAAGAAGTGTCTTCTTTATTTACTTATTATAAATATTTTACTTTTATCATTTTGCAAGACTTAGACTATGTTGAATATTGAATCTCAAATTGTAGTATCTTCTTAGTGAGTAATTAGTGAGTAAATTAGGGTGAATCTTGTGATTCCTAGTTAATTTCTTGAGTTTGATTAATCTAAGTGTTACCCCATTGTGATTCTTGGTTTCATTTGATTATTCTTCCTTAGGTTAAATTTAGGTTGTTGAAGTCAATTGGGAAGTGAGAGTTTTAGTCCCTTTTTGTCCATAATTTCAATAAGTTGATTATTAATCCACATATCTTTTATTTCTTTGTGTCTTTGCTTGTTTGATTTTTATAATTTAGTATCAAGAGCCTAGGAACAAATCTAGTCTTAGGTAAAAAAAAGATCTGATTTTTTTTGTTGTTTTTGACACTAGATCCTTGTTCCCTAGTGTATTTTGAGTCTAGGATTAAAATTGTGTTCAAATTTGGAGTTTTAGAAGTGAAGTTACCATAAAAGGGTTTCAAGTTTTTCAAACTTTTCAAATTTTGAAAGTGGGTCCTTTGATAGAGAAAAAATTGGAGGTTAATAATTAGTGGCTTTGTTCATTTAGTTGAAGGGAAGAAAATCCTAAAATTTGAGACAATTTCGAGTTGATTTTAGTGTATTGGGGTGTAGTGTGTGTTCTTGGTGTTCTTTAAGTTGTTCTTGAAAAAGAAGAAAGAAGAAAGTACATTCGCTCCAACTTTTCAAGTCAAAGTTGGTCCAAGTTGATTTTTGAGGTCCATCAGTTAATTTTTTTTTAAGAAAATCATAATCTGAAAAAAAAATAATCAAAATCTGAAAAAACATTTCAATGTGGACTGACACGTCAGCAGCCAGATCGGATGTCATATGCCATGCCACCGCCACACGACATAGCATCAGAAGCTAGCACATCAGCCAACTCAGCTGACACCAGCCAAAAAGGCCTAGACGTCTACTTAGCGCATGGGGCTCACTTTCAAAGGCTGAAAATTGCAGCTTTTTCCCTTGAAAGCCAAGAAATATTCTAGGTATGGGATGTTTTTTGGACCTAGAAATTTTTCTAACTTTCCCAACTTCGTGATTATTTTTTCCATAATTTTCCCAGTTAATTCCTCAAATAATAAACAAATAATTAATATTTTTAATTACTTTTTAATTAGTTTTGATAATCAAATCATCTAATCAGCATCTTTCAAGTGATGAACTTTTTTGAGGCTTGCAATTTTTCTAAATAAAAATTCACTTCTTCTTCTTCTAAACTCATTTTCCTTCTATATTCAACTATGTAACAATTAATTAACATCTATGGTTACTTGTTCACTAGTTTTAATCGTATCATTTCTTTGATTCTTCAAATTAAGTGACAAATAATAATCTTCTACTTTTGTTACTTGGTTTATTTTTTGTCCGAATTTTCTGGTACTTCTTTATTCTACTTTTCTCATGTTAATTCGTTGATAACCTTCTTGATTCAAGTCTGTTAGTTTTTTTTGGGTTGTGCTTCTATCAAGAGTCACAATAATCCATTCCATCACAAAGGATAGCTGATTTTGAGTTCATTCAACGGAGCAAGTTTGCTATCAATTTTGAGAGGACGCCATAGAAGGTGACTTGAGAGTTACATACAAGTGAAGTGAGGCTTTTTCTACTAACCGCATTTGTTGAGTTTTTTAAGTATCAAGTCGAATGCAAGTGTAATTGCGGAGAGCTCATAGAACATCATGGAGGTTTTGCAAACATCTCTAAGAAAGTAGCAGAAATGAATGGAAGGATGGGGGAAATTGAGGAAATATTGGTAAGGTTAGAAAATGAGAATAGAAGTAACGAAATTCAAACCGATAATGAGGAGATAATTAGGACATCGCTGCATTCTACCACCCTTACTCCAGAACAAGCTCATAATCTATGTTTTTCTCAAAAAGTCATACCCCAAACTACCAACGCCCCACATTCAAAACTCCCAACCCTCCAAAACACCTAAGACAGCCTATACACATCTAAAATCACAACCCTATAACCCACCACAAGAGAATCTTCCTTTTGCGACTAACATTTTCTAATACGAAACTCCATTTCAAAATGATTCAAGTGCATCTTTTCATGAAAGCTTTACATCACATCCACAAAATGTATCACATATGCCCTACAAAGATTACCAATACAAAATTCCTCTCTATGATGAGACTGATAAGGAGTTCAATAATGATTAGTTTTTGGGTTGAGATGGAAATGGAGTACAAAGGGATGGAGTAAGACCTCGGCACATGGGGAGGGACCAAGGTAGGGGAGATAATGATAGGATAGGATACATAAGAGATAGGATGGGATATAGAGGCGATAAGATTGGAACTAGAGGAAATAGGTTTAGGGAGAGGAATGATAAAGATAGGGGCTTGAACATTATCAAGGTCACACATCCAAGGTTTAAAAGAATTAGTGACCCCGATGAGTTCTTGGAATGGAAAATTCAATGTGAGCGGATCTTTCAAACACATATTATCTCGGCAACTTTGAAGGCGAAGTATGCTCTCACGCAATTTGAGGGGAATGCATCAACTTGGTGGGAGTCCAAGAGGAGGGAAAGGGATAGTAATCATAACTATGAGTAACCTATTTGGAAAGAGTTGATTAGACTTATGGAGTTGAGATACTTGACTCCAATATACTATAAGGACGTGCTCAAGAAGGTGTACATGTTGAGAAAGGTACTTAAAGTGTTGAAGAATATTATGATGAGTTTGAGAACTTGCGGATGAAGTCTAAATTAGAAGATAAAATGGAATGTACTGTAATACGATTGGTGGCAAACTTGAGATATAATATCTTGAAGACCTTGAAGCTTGATTACTATGAGACTCTTGGAGCGACTTTCCATGATGTCTCAAAGGTAGAAGAAGATTTGAAAGAAGAAAAGTCATACAAGGCCAAAAGTTCTTTAACTTCCACAAGGAAAAATGGTCGCGATAATTGGAAGACGACATCCAGGGAATAATCTAAACGTGGAGGCCAAGCTAACCAAGTCAATCTTTATTACAAATCCAACAAATACACTTTTCTGATTGAAGGAAAAAAGTATGTTGTTGCGCCTCTCACTCAATATCAAGTGAATGAGGACTATCGGGTTATGAACGAGCTTCGAAAAAGAATAAAAACCTTTGAGGCAAAAGGTGACAGCGAAAGTTCTACATTCTTCCAAAAGAATAGGGTGCCTTGGCTAAAAATAAGAAGAAGATGTGCATGATAGAAAAGCCAAGAGAGTGTTTAAAGGGTGTGGATGAGGGAATCTTTCTAGTGTTCCTTGTTAACACCAAACTTTTGTTACGTGCTACCAAGAATAGTAGCAGTTTGCCGAGTATTATTTCTTCTCTTTTGCAGGGATATGATGAACTATTTACAGATGAGATGCCTTCTAGATTACAACCCTTGAGGGGAATCAAGCACAATATTTATTTTATACCGGGTTCACAACTTCCCAATCATCAAGCTTATAAATGTATTCCAATAGAAACCTAAGAACTATCAAGTCAAGTAGAAGAACTTATTTATAAGGGGTTGATCAAAGAAATCCTAACTCCTTGTGCCATACCAGTAACTCTTGTTCCAAAAAAAGATGGCACTTGGAGAATGTGTATTGATTGTAGAGCAGTAAATAAGATCACATTGAAGTATCGACATCCCATTCCTCGACTCGATGATATAATTCAGGAGCTATATTGTTCTGTTGTTTTCTCCTAGATTGACCTTTGAATGGGTATAATTAAATTCGGATGAAACCGAGTGATGAGTGGAACACTGCTTTCAAGACAAAGTTTGAACTTGTCACGACCCAAATCGGGGACGCGACTGGCATCCACATTTACCCTCCTATGTGAGCGAACCAACCCATCTAAACCTTAACATTTCAATATAATATCAACAGAAAATAATGCGGAAGACTTAAACTCATTAATAAAACAATTCAAACTATTATCAATATCCCCAAAATCTGGAAGTCATCATCACAAGAACATCTATCTCAAATTACTAAACTAGGAATGTCTAAGAACAAAAATAACTAAAAAGCTAGTCCATGCCGGAAGTTCAAGGCATCAAGACTTGAAGAAGAAGACCCAGTCCAAGCTAGAAGCATTAGCTCACCCTGAAGATCCGGTGTGACGAAGACTGGCTTGATTTACTGCTGAGTTGAAGTTGACGGAACGTTTGCTGCATTTCATTAATAAAAAAGAAGGAAACATAAAAGTAGGGGGTCAGTACAACAACAAGTACTGAGTAGATATCATCGGCCAACTCAAAATAGAAGATAATATATATCATGTAATATCATAAAATAAACTATGATGCTTAACATGTAGCAACAACAAGTACTATATCATTAACAAATTCCGTCAAGTTCACACACGAGGACTCAAGCCTCAATACCATACTCATTTGGGAATTGGTTCATTAGATTGAGTATATTAATTGTCTTTCAAGATTCATTATCTTTCTTCCTCTTGTGTCGGTACGTGACACTCCGATCCATATTCTATCCTGGTGCCGGAACGTGGCACTCCGATCCTCATATACTATCCTGGTATCGGAACGTGGCACCCGATCCATATACTATCCTGGTGTCGGAACGTGACACTCCGATCCTCATATACTATCCTGGTACCGGAACGTGGCACCCGATCCATATACTATCCTGGTGTCGGAACGTGACACTCCGATCCTCATATACTATCCTGGTACCGGAACGTGGCACCCGATCCCCTAATTCATCAAGCCTTCTTTCATACTAAGGCATCATCAATCTCATTATATAATTTATCAAGCCTCCTTTTACACTAAGGCATCATCATTCTCATTATATAATTTATCAAGCCTTCTTTTACACTAAGGCATCATTATCAACAAGTGAATTAGGGTTTATTTCGAGATTTGGGATTCAATAACTTCATCATGCTCATATGATCACAAATATATATTCACATTCATACAAGCATACAATTTAAGCACATAGCAGGGTTTACAATACTATCAATACATATCATTCACGATTAAGAGTTCACTACGAATATCGTAAAAGTAACCATAACCTACCTCCACCGAGGACTAGTGATCAAGCAAGAATTCCCAAATCTTTGTTTTCACCTCATCCTCTCGATCGATTCCTCTCTTTCTCTTGGTTCTTTCTGTTTTGTTTTATTCAAACCCTCTTTCCCTTACCCTAATTATCATATAATTAAGAATAAAAGAGGACAATAGAACCCACTTATTAACTTAAGGTTACCTCTTTTAACCCCCAAGTAATTAGACTTATAAATATTAACCCTATAACTTTATAATTAAGGAAAGAATAGTCCAAAACGTCCCTTAAAACGTGTAGAGAAATCCGATTCTGCCTGGGATTCGCGCAACCTGTGACGGCCCGTCGTGGCTGTGACGGTCCGTCCTGCACCTCCGTCACAGATTACAGAGAGTCGATTTTCAGTACCCAATTTCAGAATTCCTAAATATATTGAAACGAGACCCTGCGACGGTCCGTCGTACCTGTGACGGTCCGTCGTGGGGTCCGTGGTTTCAGCCACTTTTTCCAGAAATAAAATCTGCTGCTCAAAACGACTAAACAGGTCGTTACAATAGATACCAATTTACCCATCGTTCGTCCCCGAACGATCAAAAGAAGGAAAACAATGGCGAAAAGGAGTACCTGAATCTGTAAACAGATGTGGGTATTTTTCTTGCATATCTGCCTCCTTCTCCCAAGTAGCCTCTTCAACCGGTCGATTCTTCCATTGAACTTTGATGGATGCAATCTCTCTCGACCTCAACTTGCGAACTTCTCTATCTAATATAGCAACCGGTTCCTCCTCATAAGTCAAATTCTCATCAAGTAAAACTGAATCCCAACGGATAATGTAGTTTCCATCTCCATGGTATCTTTTCAACATGGACACATGAAATACCGGATGCTTTGGACAGCCCTGGGGGCAAGGCTAATTCATAAGCCACCCTCCCCTACTCGCTTTAGCACCTCAAATGGTCCAATATACCTTGGACTTAGCTTACCTCTTTTTCCAACCGCATCACCCCTTTCATGGGTGAAACCTTCAACAAGACTTGTTCACCCTCCATGAACTCCAAGTCTCTAACCTTTCGGTCTGCATACTCCTTTTGTCTACTTTGCGCCGCTAGAAGCTTTTCTTGAATGCCCTTCACCTTATCTAACGAATACCTCAAGAGGTCAGTACCTCAAGGTCTAACCTCAAATGCATCGAACCAACCAATGGGAGATCTACACCTCCTCCCATACAACGCTTCAAATGGAGCCATATCAATACTAGAGTGATAGCTATTATTGTATGAAAACTCTGCCAAAGGTAAGAAGCTATCCCAATGGCCACCAAACTCTATCACGCATGCACGAAGCATATCCTCCAACACTTGAATCGTTCGCTCAGACTGACCATCGGTCTGAGGGTGAAATGCCGTGCTAAGGTCCAACCTAGTACCCAATTCAGCATGCAATGTTTTCCAAAACTTAGAAGTAAACTGCGTACCTCTATGTGATATGATGGATAGTGGAACCCCATGCAATCGAACGATTTCTGAGATGTAGATTTTTGCTAACTTCTCTGCATTGTAAGTCACCTTGACCGGAATGAAATGAGCAGACATAGTTAACCTATCAACAATCACCCAAATGGAGTCATACTTACCCATTGTCTTTGGAAGACCAACCACAAAGTCCATTGCGATTCTCTCCCACTTCCATTCAGGAATGGGCATTCTCTGAAGCGTTCCTCCAGGCCTTTGGTGTTCATACTTACTTGTTGACAGTTTGGACATTTGGCAATAAAGTCAACAATATCGCGCTTCATTCTACTCTCCACCAGAAGTGTTGCTTTAGGTCGCGATACATCTTGGTTGCGCCCGGATGTATAGAATACCTTGTACTATGAGCCTCTGTCAGAATAGTGTTGATCAAATTATCGACGCGGGGTACACATACCCTTCCCTTAATCCTCAAAACACCTTCCTCATCAATTGTTGCTTCTTTAGCCTCTCCTTGCAACACTTTATATCGAATCCGGATCAATTTCTCATCATCAAACTGCTTCCCCTTAATCCTTTCAAGGAAGGAGGATCTTGCCTCCACACTAGCTAACAATCCTCCCTTCTCATTTATTTCTAACCTCATCAAGTCGTTAGCCAGAGTCTGAACCTCTCTAGCCAATGGGCGTCTAGGAGCTTGCAAATGAGCTAGACTTCCCATGCTTCCCGCCTTTCTACTCAAGGCATCTGCCACAACATTCGCCTTCCCCGGATGATACAAGATAGTGATATCGTAGTCCTTCAGTAGTTCCATCCATCTCCTTTGTCTTAAGTTCAAATCTTTCTGAGTAAAGACATACTGTAAACTACAATGATCCGTATAGATTTCACACTTAACCCCATATAAATAATGCCTCCATTGCTTCAATGCAAATACTACCGCGGCCAATTCTAAGTCATGAGTTGGATAGTTACGTTCATGCACTTTTAATTGTCTTGAAGCATAAGCAATCACATTCTTTTCTTGCATTAGCACTGCACCCAAACCTGTATAGGATGCATCACAATAGACAATGAAATTCTTACCTTCCACTGGCAAGGTAAGGATAGGCGCGGTAGTCAACAAAGTCTTGAGTTTCCTAAAGCTTTCCTCACACTCATCCGACCATACAAATGGAACTTTCTGCTTAGTCAAGTTCGTCAATTGGGAAGCAATAGAAGAGAATCCCTTGACAAATCGGCGGTAGTAGCTAGCTAACCCAACAAAACTCCGTATTTCTGACACATTAGTGGGTCTTACCCAATTCTTCACTGTTTCAATCTTAGAAGTATCTACCATCACTCCTTCCTTAGAAACCACATGCCCCAAGAAGGACACGGCATCTAGCCAAAACTCACACTTAGAGAACTTGGCATAAAGCTTTCTCTCCCTCAACATTTCCAATACATTCTCAAATGCTCCTCATGTTCTTCCTACTTTTAGAATATACCAGTATATCATCTATAAATACGATCACAAAGAGATCCAAATACGGCTTAAATATCCCATTCATCAAGCTCATGAAAGCAGCGGGGGCATTTGTAAGACCAAAGGACATCACTACAAATTCATAATGCCCATACCTAGTCCGAAAAGCGGTCTTTGGCACATCCGTTGCCCGTATTTTCAATTGATGATAACGGATCTCAAGTCAATTTTAGAGAAGACACAAGCACCTTGTAACTGATCGAACAAGTCATCAATGCGAGGAAGAGGATACTTTCTTAATAGTTACCTTGTTCAGTTGTCTATAGTCTATGCATCCGGAAACTCTCCCATCCTTCTTCTTCACAAACAAAACCGGAGCACCCCAAGGAGATGCACTTGGTCTAATGAAGCCTTTACTCAACAATTCTTGAAGTTGAGCCTTAAACTCTCTTAATTCGGCGGGAGCCATTCTATAAGGGGGTATAGAAATGGGGCGAGTACCCGGTTCCAAATCAATGCAGAAATCAATATCCCTATCCGGTGGCATGCCAGGAAGATCTGCAGGGAACACATCCAAAAACACAAGGACTACCGAAACTGACTCAATCGAGGGTACTTGGGTAGTGTCATCCTTGAGATGTGTCAAGAAAGCTAAACACCCTTTACTCACCATTTTCTTAGCGCGAAGAAAGGAGATGATAAGCACCGGATTGGAAGTGTAGTCACCCTCCCACACTAACGGATCTGTCCCAGGCTTGGCTAACGTCACCGTTTTAGCATTGCAATCCAAGATCGCAAAATTCGAAGAAAGCCAAGTCATACCCAGAATTACATCGAAGTCACCCATTTCTAAAATAACCAAGTCTACATAAGTGTTGCTCCCCACAAAATTCACCAAACAAGACCTATATACCTTTTCAACTACCACAGAACCACCCACCAGAGTAGAAACACACATAGGCATGTCAAGTAATTCACAATGCAAATTTAGACCATTAGCAAATGATGAAGATACATATGAAAACGTGGAGCCAGGGTCAAATAATACAGATGCCATGCAATCACAAACCAAAAGATTACCTGTGATAACAGCATCAGACGCCTCCGCTTCAGATCTCCCAGGGAAAGCGTAACAATGGGCCCTTTCGTTGGTTTGCCCGTTGCCCCTACCATGTTGTGATGTAGGGGCTCCAGTTTGCCCATCACCTCTGCCGTTGTGGTGACCACCATTACCTCGACCACCACGTCCTCCAGAAAAACGGCCTCTACCATGACCACCTCTACCTCTAGCTAGTGGGGTTCTGTAACTCTGGTTCGGACAATACCTCTTAATATGTCCAATCTCCCCACATCCATAACATTCTCTGGGTTCACGCATCGGCCCCTCAGAGAAATGTTGACCGGTCTGAGGTGGACCCCCAACTACAGTCTGTAGTGAAGACTGAATTGGTCGACTTGCGTAACCTCCGGAGCTCTGTCCTCTAGAGTGAGAACCATTAAACTCACCTCCCCTTCGAAACCTTTTTGATGTCGATGTCGTGGGGAAGTCATCTGGCTTCACTCCTTCCACTTCTATCACAAAGTCTACCACCTCTTGGAAGGATGTTGCCGTTGCCGCTATCTGTAAGGCTGAAATCCGCAATTCTGACCTCAACCCCTTCACAAAACGGCGGATCCGTTCTTGTGGACTGAAACAAAGTTGGGTGGCATACCTTGATAATGCACGGAATTTGGCCTCATATGCGTTAACCGTCATCCTCCCTTGCTCGAGACTCAAGAACTCATCCCTTTTTCTATCTCTCAAAGTCCTTGGGATATACTTCTCCATAAACAAGTTAGAGAATGATTCCCAAGTCATAGGTGGTGCCTCTGTTGGTTGACACTCGACATGTGATCGCCACCACATTTTGGCGTTTCCTTGAAACTGATAGCTCACGAACTCAACGCCAAACCGTTCTACTATACCCATCTTGTGTAGTAGCTCATGACAATCAACCAGAAAATCGTAGGCATCCTCTGATTCTGCGCCCTTAAAGACTGGAGGTTTCAATTTCAAGAACTCACTGAAAAGTTCATGCTGATCATTTGTCATAATAGGCCCAGTAGTCAGACGTGGAAATGTGCCTATTCCCAATGATGCATCCATGCGGGGAGCCATAGTAGCCGCATGTCGTACCTCTGAAACCGGAGGTGTTGGTGCAGAAACCACTGGAGGTGCCTGACCCTGATCGGATAACCCGCTAAGATAAGCAAGAACCTGATTGATCATCTCTGGGGTAGGTTGGGGTGGCATTTCCTCATTCTGCCCTTGTTCATTCTCCCCTTCCTCACCCTCTCTTACTACCTCCTCAATCGGTGGAGGAGTCACCGCCCTAGCATCAGATGGACTAGGTGCTCGTCCTCTTCCCCTAGAGGACATCCTCCCGCGACCTCTTCCATGTCCTCTTGCCGCTGCTCTTCCTCGAGCTACGGCCCCAGTGGCTGGCTCAGTCGTTTCTTGTCTTTTCGTTGTTGCTGGTGTGGTCGTTGCTCTAGTTCTAACCATCTGCGAAATAGAATGAAGATGGTCAGATACCAATTTGTATCACCTAGATACCAATTGGACTCAAGTAGTAGCACGAAAGAAGAATGAAAGAATGGAATTTTCCTAAAGTCTTATAGCCTCTCAAAGAAAAGTAAAGGCGTCCCCCTACCGTTCTTTAAGACTCTACTAGACTCGTTCTTGTGTGATGAGACCAACGAACCTAATGCTCTGATACCATGTTTTGTCACGACCCAAATCGGGGACGCGACTGGCACCCACATTTACCCTCCTATGTGAGCGAACCAACCCATCTAAACCTTAACATTTCAATATAATATCAACAGAAAATAATGCGGAAGACTTAAACTCATTAATAAAACAATTCAAACTATTATTAATATCCCCAAAATCTGGAAGTCATCATCACAAGAACATCTATCTCAAATTACTAAACTAGGAATGTCTAAGAACAAAAATAACTAAAAAGCTAGTCCATGCCGGAAGTTCAAGGCATCAAGACTTGAAGAAAAAGACCCAGTCCAAGCTAGAAGCATTAGCTCACCCTGAAGATCTGGTGTGACGAAGACTGGCTTGATTTACTGCTGAGTTGAAGTTGACGGAACGTTTGCTGCATTTCATAAATAACAAAGAAGGAAACATAAAAGTAGGGGGTCAGTACAACAACAAGTACTGAGTAGATATCATCGGCCAACTCAAAATAGAAGATAATATATATCAAGTAGTATCATAAAATCAACTATGATGCTTAACATGTAGCAACAACAAGTACTATATCATTAACAAATTCCGTCAAGTTCACACATGAGGACTCAAGCCTCAATACCATACTCATTTGGGAATTGGTTCATTAGATTGAGTATATTAATTGTCTTTCAAGATTCATTATCTTTCTTCCTCTTGTGTCGGTACGTGACACTCCGATCCATATTCTATCCTGGTGCCGGAACGTGGCACTCCGATCCTCATATACTATCCTGGTACCGGAACGTGGCACCCGATCCATATACTATCCTGGTGTCGGAACGTGACACTCCGATCCTCATATACTATCCTGGTACCGGAACGTGGCACCCGATCCATATACTATCCTGGTGTCGGAACGTGACACTCCGATCCTCATATACTATCCTGGTACCGGAACGTGGCACCCGATCCCCTAATTCATCAAGCCTTCTTTCATACTAAGGCATCATCAATCTCATTATATAATTTATCAAGCCTCCTTTTACACTTAGGCATCATCATTCTCATTATATAATTTATCAAGCCTTCTTTTACACTAAGGCATCATTATCAACAAGTGAATTAGGGTTTATTTCGAGATTTGGGATTCAATAACTTCATCATGCTCATATGATCACAAATATATATTCACATTCATACAAGCATACAATTTAAGCACATAGCAGGGTTTACAATACTATCAATACATATCATTAACTATTAAGAGTTCACTACGAATATCGTAAAAGTAACCATAACCTACCTCCACCGAAGACTAGTGATCAAGCAAGAATTCCCAAAGCTTTGTTTTCTCCTTAGCCTCTCGATCGATTCCTCTCTTTCTCTTGGTTCTTTCTGTTTTGTTTTATTCAAACCCTCTTTCCCTTACCCTAATTATCATATAATTAAGAATAAAAGAGGACAATAGAACCCACTTATTAACTTAAGGTTACCTCTTTTAACCCCCAAGTAATTAGACTTATTAATATTAACCATATAACTTTATAATTAAGGAAAGAATAGTCCAAAACGTCCCTTAAAACGTGTAGAGAAATCCGATTCTGCCTGGGATTCGCGCAACCTGTGACGGCCCATCGTGCCTGCGACGGTCCGTCACACAGGTCGTCGCAGCCCCCTTCGAACTCAAGTGGCCTGTGACGGCCCGTCACACCTGTGACGGTCCGTCCTGCACCTCCGTCACAGATTACAGAGAGTCGATTTTCAGTACCCAATTTCAGAATTCCTAAGTATATTGAAACGAGACCCTGCGACGGTCCGTCGTACCTGTGACGGTCCGTCGTGGGGTCCGTGGTTTCAGCCAGTTTTTCCAGAAATAAAATCTGCTGCTCAAAACGACTAAACAGGTCGTTACAGAACTGTATGAATGGTTGATGATCATCTACTTTGAACATCAAAAGACATATAGGCATCTACTTTGAACATCAAAAGATGCAATCTAATTTTCTGTAACTGCTGGATTGCTTGCCTCTCTATATTGTTGAAATCTGAACTTCTTACCTCTTCTATATAACTGCCAATATCATATTTGTGTAGGGAAATGGAGGTGATCAAATTTGAAGTGGATGATGAAGAGTTTTTGAACTATTGTAAAAGTTTAAATACATATTTGATTTATTGTGTACACATTTTGGATATTGATGTATAAGTATGGGTATGTACACAACACATACTATCTTTTGGTTGTACATGAAATATTTCTCAAAGTTTATTTGAAATATATAGCTTCAATTTAATGGTTAATTAGTTCATTTTGTGTTTTAGGTCACTTGTATGTATGTAAATATATTATATATATTTGTACTACATGTAGGCTTATAAATGTTGAAGTTACACTTTTTGGAAGTGTTGCTCTAGGTAGATAAAAAGTTACACTTTGAAAGTGTTGCAATAGATGACCAATAAAAGGCAACACTTTTTAAGTGTGACCAATAAATCTGAAAAGTCAACGCTTTTAAGTGTAGTCTAACAAAAAATAGGTGTTGCTATTGCACGTCTTCAAAGCGTGCCCTTATACCTATTTGCCTACGCTTTATAAGTGTAGCCAAAGATGGCAACATTTAAAAAGTGTTCCCTAATGTCAAATGTTACGCTTCTTTTGGGGAGTCCCTAAAAAGTGTTGCTGAATGTCCAAAAGTGTATCCTTTTATCAAAGGCCACACTTTTTGCTAGTTTAGGCTACACTTACGTGGTGTTGCTGTAGGCCGAAAATGGTGTAGTGTTTGGTATTTTGTTCTTGGGGTTTAGAGTTTAGGGTTAGGGTTAGAGTTTAGTTTTTTTAGCTTTTAAGGTTTGGTGATGAGGATTTCTGTGTTAATATGTATGCTCTAGTATTTCAATTTTGGGTTTTGGTATTTTGGGATTGGGTGTTTAGCCTTTATGGCTTAGGGTTAGCATTAAGGTTTATTGTTTTTTGGGTTGTAGGATTGGGAATTTAGGATATAAGTTGTAAAATCTATAGTTTAGTGTTTAATGTTTGGGGTTTTGTATTTTATGTTTGGGATATATGGTTTTTGATTTAGGGTTAGGGGTAGAGTTAAGGTATAGGTTAAAGATACAGTATGTGGTATTTATGGTTTTACATTTTTGGTTGAGGATTTGAGGTTTAAACTCTTTGGTTTAGTTTTTAATGTTTGGGTTTAGGTATTTTGGGCTTTGGGTTTAGGGTTTGGTTAGAATTAAAGTTATAAATTTTGTTAAGGTTAGGGTTAGGGTTAGGATACTAGAGTTTTATAGGTATTAGTGTTTGGGTTAAGGATTTGAGGTTCAATGACTATGGTTTAGTGTTTAATGTTTGTGTTTTGGGTTAAAGATTTAGAATTTATGGTATAGTGTTAGGGTTTAGTGTTTGGGGTTAAGGATTTGAGTGGTAATATCTATGGTTTAGTATTTTACGTTAGGATTTTTTATTTTGGGCATTGGGTTTAGGTTTAGGGGTTTGGGTCAGGGTTTAGGTTTTTTGAAGGTTTATGTGTTAGGGGCTAAGGATTTGACTTGTAATATCTAAGGTTTAGTGTTTAAGGATAGGGTTTATGTAGTTTGGGCTTGGGTTTAGGATTTAGGGTTTAGACTTTAAGGGTTTAAGGGTGAGAGTTAGGATTTTGGTTAGGAAGGTTTAGGTATTTTTAGGTTTTGGGGTTTTTGGTTTTTGATATAAGGTTTAATATCTACAATTTAATCTTTAATGTTTGAGTTTTGGTATTTTTGACTGCGGGTTTAGAATTTAGGGTTAGGGTTAGGTTTAGGTTTAATGTTTAGTTTTCTTTTTAGTTTTTAGGAATTAGGGTTTAATATTTTATGGTTTAACTGTTTAATGTTTGAGTTTTGGTATTTTGGGCTTGGGGTTTAGGGTTTATGGTTTAGGGTTAGGGTTAGGGTTAGGTGTTAGGGTTAAGGATTTGAGTTGTAATATCTATGGGTTACTGTTTATTGTTAAGGTTTTGGCCTTTTTGGCTTTGAGTTTAGGGTTTAAGGTTTAGGGTGAGTGTAAAGGTTAGGGTTAGGTTAAGGGTCAGGGTTTCAAGTTTAGTGTTTTTTTCGATTTTAGGATTTGAGGTTTAGTACCTATGGTTTAGTGCTAAATGTTTGGGTTCTTGTGTTTTGAGATTGGGGCTTAGGGCTTAGGGTTTAGGGTTTAGGGTTAGGGTCTAGTTTTAACTATTTCTTATGTTTTATGGTTTGGGTTAAGAATTTGCTTTTTGATATCTATAGTTTTGTGTTTAATGTTAGGGGTTTTGTATTTTTGGCATTGTCTTTATAATTAGGTGTTAGAGTTAAGGTTTAGGTTTTTTTTAGGTTATGGGTTTTCAGTTATGGATTTGAGTTGTAATATCTATGGTTTAGTGTTTAATGTTAGGGTTTGGCATTTTTCTCTTGGGGTAAGAGTGTAAGGATTTTAGGGAATGTTTAGTTTTTTGAGCTTGTGGGCTTCGTTGTTAAGGATATAAGGTTTAATATCTACAATTTAATCTTTAATGTTTGAGTTTTTGTATTTTTGACTACGGGTTTAGAATTTAGGGTTAGGGTTAGGTTTAGGTTTAACGTTTAGTTTTCTTTTTAGTTTTTAGGACTTAGGGTTTAATATCTATGGTTTAACTGTTTAATGTTTGAGTTTTGGTATTTTGGGCTTGGGGTTTAGGGTTTATGGTTTAGGGTTAGGGTTAGGGTTAGGTGTTAGGGTTAAGGATTTGAGTTGTAATATCTATGGGTTACTGTTTATTGTTAAGGTTTTGGCCTTTTGGCTTTGAGTTTAGGGTTTAAGGTTAGGGTGAGTGTAAAGGTTAGGGTTAGGTTAGGGTTAGGGTTTCAGGTTTAGTGTTTTTTTCGATTTTAGGATTTGAGGTTTAATACCTATGGTTTAGTGCTAAATGTTTGGGTTCTTGTGTTTTGAGATTGGGGCTTAGGGCTTAGGGTTTAGGGTTTAGGGTTAGGGTCTAGTTTTAACTATTTCTTATGTTTTATGGTTGGGTTAAGAATTTGCTTTTTGATATCTATAGTTTTGTGTTTAATGTTAGGGGTTTTGTATTTTTGGCATTGTCTTATAATTAGGTGTTAGAGTTAAGGTTTAGGTTTTTTTTAGGTTATGGGTTTTCAGTTATGGATTTGAGTTGTAATATCTATGGTTTAGTGTTTAATGTTAGGGTTTGGCATTTTTCTCTTGGGGTAAGAGTGTAAGGATTTTAGGGATGTTTAGTTTTTTGAGCTTGTGGGCTTCGTGTTAAGGATATAAGGTTTAATATCTACAATTTAATCTTTAATGTTTGAGTTTTTGTATTTTTGACTACGGGTTAGAATTAGGGTTAGGGTTAGGTTTAGGTTTAACGTTTAGTTTTCTTTTTAGTTTTTAGGACTTAGGGTTTAATATCTATGGTTTAACTGTTTAATGTTTGAGTTTTGGTATTTTGGGCTTGGGGTTTAGGGTTTATGGTTTAGGGTTAGGGTTAGGGTTAGGTGTTAGGGTTAAGGATTTGAGTTGTAATATCTATGGGTTACTGTTTATTGTTAAGGTTTTGGCCTTTTGGCTTTGAGTTTAGGGTTTAAGGTTTAGGGTGAGTGTAAAGGTTAGGGTTAGGTTAAGGGTTAGGGTTTCAGGTTTAGTGTTTTTTTCGATTTTAGGATTTGAGGTTTAATACCTATGGTTTAGTGCTAAATGTTTGGGTTCTTGTGTTTTGAGATTGGGGCTTAGGGCTTAGGGTTTAGGGTTTAGGGTTAGGGTCTAGTTTTAACTATTTCTTATGTTTTATGGTTTGGGTTAAGAATTTGATTTTTGATATCTATAGTTTTGTGTTTAATGTTAGGGGTTTTGTATTTTTGGCATTGTCTTTATAATTAGGTGTTAGAGTTAAGGTTTAGGTTTTTTTTAGGTTATGTGTTTTCAGTTATGGATTTGAGTTGTAATATCTATGGTTTAGTGTTTAATGATAGGGTTTGGTATTTTTCTCTTGGGGTAAGAGTGTAAGGATTTTAGGGAATGTTTAGTTTTTTTAGCTTGTGGGCTTCGTTGTTAAGGATATAGGGTTTAATATCTATAGTTTATTTTTTAATGTTTGATTTTTGGCATTTTGGCCTTGGGGTTTACGGTTTAGAGTTAGGGTTAGGATTAGGGTTAGGATTTAGGGTTAGGTTTACATTTTAGAGTTTAGGGATAAGGATTTGAGTTGTAATAACTATGGTTTAGTGTTTAATGTTAATGTTTTGATATTATGGGCCTTAAGTTTAGAGTTTTTGATTTTTGGTCATGGTAAGGGTTAGGATTATGGTTAGGGTTAGTGTTTTTATGTTTAGTGTTTTTTTTTAAGATTTGAGGTTTTATAAATATATGCTTAGTGCTTTCTGTTTGGGTTCTTGTATTTTGAGATAGGGGCTTAGGGTTAAGGGTTTATGGTTAGGATTATGGTTAGGGATTAGTATTTAGTATTTTCTTAGGGTTAGAGTTTGGGGTTTAGAATTTGAGGTTTAATGTCTGTTTTCAATGTTTAATGTTTCATTTTTGTATTTTTTTTTTCATTTTTGTATTTTGTAGTTGGGATTAGGGCTTAGGGTATAGGGTTCAGGGATAGGGTTAGTATTAGTTTTAGTGTTAGAGTAAAGGTTAAGGTTAGGGTTAGGGTTAGAGTAAGGCTTAGGGTTAGGGTTAGAGTAAGGGTTAGGGTTAGGGTTAGGGTGTGAGTAAGGCCTAGGGTTAGGGTTAGATATTAGGATTTTGGAATGGGTTTTAGTATTTGGGGTTTGGATTTTGAGGTTGAAAACCTATAGTTTTGTGTTTAATGTTTGTGTTTTGGTAGTTTGGTCGTGGGGTTTAGGATTTAGGGTTAGGGTTAGATTTTAGTTATTTTAGATTTTAGGGTTTGAGGTTTAGGATTTGTGTGTTAATATCTATGCTTTAATGTTTCATGTTTGGGTATTATATTTTGGGCTTGGGGTTTAGTCTTTACGATTAAGGGTTAGCGTTAGAGTTTATTTTTTGTAGGTTTTAGAGTTGGGGTTTTAAGAAATAACTTGTAAAATCTATTATTTATTGTTTAATCTTTGGGTTTTTAAATTTTGGGTATTGGGATATATGGTTTTTTATTTAGGATTAGGGTTAAGGTTAAGGTATGGGTTAAAGATAAAGTTTGTGGTTTTTAATGTTTTACGTTTTGGGTTGAGGATTTGAGGTTTAAACTCTTTGGTTTAGTGTTTAATTTTTGGGTTTCGGTATTTTGGGCTTTGGGTTTATGGTTTGGTTAGGGTTAAAGTTAGAATTAGGGTTAGGATTAGGGTTTGGGTTAGGATACTAGGATTTTAATAGGTATTAGTGATTGGGTTTAGGATTTGAGGTTCAATGCCTATGGTTTAGTGTTTAATGTTTGTGTTTTGGCATTTTTGTCTTTGGGTTTAGGGATTATGATTTAGGATTTGTGGTTTAGGGTTATGGTTTAGCGTTTGGGGTTAAGAATTTGAGTGGTAATATCTATGGTTTAGTATATTACGTTAGGATTTTTTACCATGGGCATTGGGTTTAGGTTTAGGGGTTAGGGCTAGGGTTTAGGATTTTTTAGGTTTATGAGTTAAGGGCTAAGGATTTGTCTTGTAATATATAAGGTTTAGTGTTTAATTATAGGGTTTTTGTAGTTTGGGCTTGTGGTTTAGGGTTTAAGGGTTTAATGGTGAGCGTTAGGGTTTGGATTGGGGAAGGTATTGAATTTTTTAGGTTTTGGGATTGGGGTTTAGGATATGAGATTTAATGTCTACAATTTACTGTTTAATGTTTGATTTTTGGTATTTTTGGCTTGTGGTGTAGAATTTAGGGTAAGGGTGAGGTTTAGGGTTAAGGTTTAGTTTTCTTTTAAGTTTTTAGGATTTAGTGTTTAATATCTATGGTTTAAGTGTTTAATGTTTATATTTTGGTATTTTGGCCTTGAGGTTTTGGGTTTATAGTTTACGGTTATGGTTAGGGTTTTCGGTTAGGATTCTATTCTATGGATTTCGACTTCAAAGATACCTTTGATAATCTTAATAAAGGAACGCGGGTTGACAGGTACCAATTGGTTTATAGATTTTTGTTCAAAGAAGGTCGAGCATGTGTGCCCATGAGCCGATGGAGAGAGTTATTTGTCAAGAAGGCTCATAGTTGGTGTTTGATGGGATACTTTGGGGTACCAAACACACATAATATTCTTAAGGATCAATTCTTTTCGCCAAACATGAAACATGATGTGGAGAGGATTTGTGGACAATGTTTAGAATACAAGCAACCCTAATCCAAGACCAGGCCCCAAGGTATGTATACTCCTCTTCTTAATCCTAATGGTCCATGGATGGATATTTCTACTAACCTTGTGTTGGGACTGCCTAGGACTAAAAGAGCACATGATAGTATATTTTTGGTAGTTGATTGAGTTTCTGAAATGACTCATTTTATTCCATGTCATAAATGTGATGATGTATCCCATGTAGCATCTTTGTTTGTTATCAATGTTCTTAAAGTGCATGGAATCTCTCAAAGAAATTTTATTGTCGGGATTCCAAGTTTCTAAGTCATTTTTGGAAGAGTCTATGGGGTACACTTGGTACAAAAATTCTTTTCTTTTCTACATGCCATCCCAAAACGGATGGACAATCCGAAGTAGAAAATCACACTCTTGGAACCATGCTTCGATGCCATATTTAAGGAACTCAACTACTTGAAAAGACCATTTACCCTTGATTGAATTTGCTTATATTTGTTCTTTATACTCTTCTATTGGAATTTCTCAATTTTAGGCATGCTATGCTTTTAAAATTTTATTCCATTACCATAATTCATTTGTCTAGTGATATTGTTGTTCGACTATATACAAAGCGAATGGCAAAAGAGTTGATGAAAATTCATGCCAAGGTCAAAGAGTCCATTGAAAGGAACAATTCAAAGGTGGTCATTCGAAAGAATTGAGAGCGAAAGGAAGTGATCTTCAATCAAGATGATTGGGTGTGGGTGCATTTATGAAATGAAAGGTTTCCACAAGTACGAAAAATGAAGCCAATCCCAAGAGGGGATGGACCCTTCCATGTAGTCAAGCGAATCAATGAAAATGCTTACATGATTGATTATAATGTTCATAATATTTCAATATTACTGATTTATCTCCTTGTGTTGTAGGTGATCCTTTGGATTCAACGAAGTATCGTTTTAAAGAAGGGGAGAATGATAACATGGGAAGCATAGATGACACTAACCTGATTGGCATGTACCCATCAAAACCATTCACACAGAGTCACGCAAAGAATCTCCAAGTCCTACAAGCAATGTTCATAAAAAAGGAAGCATTACAAGAGATTGAAGGTCACCAAAAAAGGACATACAATGCATTTAAATTACATGAAATTGAGAAGGCAGAAAGAAAGAGGTCATGTGTGCAAATGGACCTTTCATATATTCAAGAATTCACAAAAGAAGGCAACCAAACAAGGACCTTACCTAATTAAGGGAAAATTTTTCAAAGAAGTTTCTTCTTTATTTACTTATTATAAATATTTTACTTTTATAATTTTACAAGACTTAGACTAGGTTGAATATTGACTCTCAAATTGTAGTATCTTCTTAGTGAGTAATTAGTGAGTTAATTAGGTTGAATATTGTGATTGCTAGTTAACTTCTTGAGTTTGATAAATCTAAGTGTTACCCCTTTGTGATTCTTGGTTTCATTTGATTATTCTTCCTTAGGTTAAATTTAGGTTGTTGAAGTCAATTGGGAAGTGAGAGTTTTAGTCCCTTTTTGTCCATAATTCAATAAGTTGATTATTAATCCACATATCTTTTATTTCTTTGTGTCTTTGCTTGTTTGATTTTTATAATTTAGTATCAAGAGTATAGGAACAAATCTAGTCGTAGGTAAAAAAAAGATCTGATTTTTTTTGTTGTTTTTGACACTAGATACTTGTTCCCTAGTGTATTTTGAGTCTAGGATTAAAATTGTGTTCAAATTTGGAGTTTAGAAGTGAAGTTACCATAAACGTGTTTCAAGTTTTTCAAACTTTTCAAATTTTGAAAGTGGATCTTTTGATAGAGGAAAAATTGGAGGTTAATAATTAGTGGTCTTTGTTCATTTAGTTGAAGGGAATAAAATCCTAATATTTGAGCCAATTTCGAGTTGATTTGAGTGTATTGGGGTGTAGTGTGTGTTCTTGGTGTTCTTTAAGTTGTTCTTGAAAAAGAAGAAAGAAGAAAGTACATTCGCTCCAACTTTTCAAGTCAAAGTTGGTCCAAGTTGTTTTTTGAGGTCCATCAGTGAATTTTTTTTAAGAAAATCATAATCTGAAAAAAAAAATCAAAATCTGAAAAAACATTTCAATGTGGACTGACACGTCAGTAGCCACATCAGATGTCATCTGCCATGCCACCGCCACACGACATAGCATCAGAAGCTAGCGCATCAGCCAACTCAGCAGACACCAGCAAAAAAGGCCTAGACGTCTACTTAGCGCGTGGGGCTCACTTTCAGAGGCTGAAAATTGCAGGTTTTCCCTTGAAAGCCCAAAAATATTCTAGGTATGGGATGTTTTTTTTAACTAGGAATTTTTCTTACTTTCCCAACTTCGTGATTATTTTTTCCATCATTTTCCCCGTTAATTCCTCAAATAATTAACAAATAATTAATATTTTTAATTACTTTTTAATTAGTTTTGATCATCAAATTATCTAATCAACATCTTTCAAGTGATGAACTTTTTTGAGGCTTGCAATTTTTCTAAATGTAAAAATTCACTTCTTCTTCTTCTAAACTCATTTTCCTTCTATATTCAACTATGTAACAATTAATTAACATATCTGGTTACTTGTTTACTAGTTTTAATCGTATCATTTCTTTGCTTCTTCAAAGTAAGTGACAAATAATAATCTTCTACTTTTGTTACTTGATTTATTTTTAGTCCGAATTTTCTGGTACTTCTTTATTCTACATTTCTCATGTTAATTCATTGATAACCTTCTTGATTCAAGTCTGTTACTTTTTTTTTGGGTTTTCCTTCTTTCAAGAGTCACAATAATCCATTCCATCACAAAGGATAGCTGATCTTCAGTTTATTGAATGGCGCAAGTTTGCTATCAATTTTGCGAGGACGCCATAGAAGGTGACTTGAGAGTTAAATACGAGTGAAGTGAGGCTTTTTCTACTAACCGCATTCGTTGAGTTTTGTAAGTATCAAGTCGAATACAAGTGTAGTTGCGGAGAGCTCATAGAACATCATGGAGGTTCTCGCAAACATCTCTAAGAAAGTACCAGAAATGAATGGAAGGATGGGAGAAATGGAGGAAATATTGGTAAGGTTAGAAAATGAGAGTAGAAGTAAAGAAATTCAAACCGATAATGAGGATATAATTAGGACATCGCTGCATTCTACCACCCTTACTCTAGAACAAGCTCATAATCTATGTTTTTCTCCACAAAGTCATACCCCAAACTACCAACGCCCCACATTCCAAACTCCCAACCCTCCAAACCACCTAAGACATCCTACACACATCTAAAATCACAACCCTATAACCCACCACAAGAGAATCATCCTTTTGCGACTAACATTTTCTAATACGAAACTCCATTTAAAAATGATTCAAGTGCATATTTTCATGAAACCTTTACATCACATCCACAAAATGTATCACAAATGCCCTACAAAGATTACCAATACAAAAATCCTCTCTATGATGAGACTAATGAGGAGTTCAATAATGATTAGTTTTTGGGTTGAGATGGAAATGGAGTACAAAGGGAAGGAGTAAGACCTCGGCACATGGGGTGGGACCAAGGTAGGGGAGATAAAGATAGGATAGGCTACAGAAGAGATAGGATGGGATATAGAGGCGATAAGATTGGAAATAGAGGAAATAGGTTTAGGGAGAGGAATGATAAAGATAGGGGCTTGAACATTATCAAGGTCACAATTCCAAGGTTTAAAAGAATTAGTGACCCCGATGAGTTCTTGGAATGGAAAATTCAAAGTGAGCGGATCTTTCAAACAAATATTATCTCGGCAACTTTGAAGGCGAAGTATGCTCTCACGCAATTTGAGGGGAATGCATCAACTTGGTGGGAGTCCAAGAGGAGGGAAAGGGATAGTAATCATAACCATGAGTAACCTATTTGGAAAGAGTTGATTAGACTTATGGAGTTGAGATACTTGACTCCAATATACTATCAGGACGTGCTCAAGAAGGTGTACATGTTTAGAAAGGTACTTAAAGTGTTGAAGAATATTATGACGAGTTTGAAAACTTGCGGATGAAGTCTAAATTAGAAGATAAAATGGAATGTACTGTAATATGATTCGTGGAAAACTTGAGATATAATATCTTGAAGCCCTTGAAGCTTGATTACTATGAGACTCTTGAAGCGGCTTTCCATGATGTCTTAAAGGTAGATGAAGATTTGAAAGAAGAAAAGTCATAAAAGGTCAAAAGTTCTTTAACTTCCACAAGGAAAAATGGTCGCGATAATTGGAAGACGACATCCAGGGAATAAGCTAAACGTGGAGGTCAAGATAACCAAGTCAATCTTTATTACAAATCCAACAAATACACTTTTCTGATTGAAGGAAAAAAGTATGTAGTTGGGCCTCTCACTCCATATCAAGTGAATGAGGACTATCGGGTTATGAACGTGCTTCGAAAAAGAATAAAAACCTCTTAGGCAAAAGGTGACAGCGAAAGTTCTACATTCTTCCAAAAGATTATACTGCCTTGACTAAAAATAACAAGAACATGTGCATGATATAAAAGCCAAGAAAGTGTGTAAAGGTGTGGATGAGGGAATCTTTCTAGTGTTCCTTGATAACACCAAACTTTTGTTACGTGCTACCAAGAATAGTAGCAGTTTGCCGAGTATTATTTCTTCTCTTTTGCAGGGATATGATGAACTATTTACAGATGATATGCCTGCTAGATTACAACCCTTGAGGGGAATAAAGTACAATATTATTTTATACCGGTTTCACAAATTCCCAATCATCAAGCTTATAAAAGTATACCAATAGAAACCTAAGAACTATCAAGGCAAGTAGAAGAACTTATTTATAAAGGGTTGATCAAAGAAAGCCTAAGTGCTTGTGCCAAACAAGTAATTCTTGTTCCAAAAAAAGATGGCATTTGGAGAATGTGTATTGATTGTAGAGCAGTGAATAAGATCACAGTGAAGTATCGACATCCAATTCCTCGACTCGATGATATGCTTCAGGAGCTATATGGTTCTATTGTTTTCTCCTAGATTGACCTTCTAATGGGTATAATCAAATTTGGATGAAATCGAGTGATGAGTGGAACACTACTTTCAAGACAAAGTTTGAGCCGTATGAGGAAATGGCACATTATTAGATAAATAGTGCAGGCATGTGTTGCACTTTTTTCGAAATCGAAAGAGCAGATGCCGGGGGCGGACACGACTTCTTCTAAGGCTAGAAGACCACTGAATAGTCACAAGTTCTTCATCATTAACATGCCAGACATGCTCGGCAAGCTCTCTTACCGACGTCCATGCTGGTGGCAACTGAAGACCAGTTGCATCCATGATGGTTGATGATGCCATTTGGATCGACAAATGCCCCAAGCACTTTTATGAGATTGATGAAATATGTTATCAAACCTTTCATCAACAAATTTGTTGTGGTGTATTTTGATAACATACTTGTGCATAGTAAGACAATGGAGGAACGTGTATCCTATTTGAACAAGTGTTTGATGTTCTACTATAAGATTGACTCTTTGCTAACTTCAAGAAATGTTCAGTTTGTGTTGAAAAAGTTGTTTTTTATGTTTTGTGGTAGTTCAAATGGGATTGAGGTTGATGAAAAGAAGGTTGATTCCATCAAGACTTGTCCAACCCCAATTAGTACAACCGAGGTAAGAAGTTTTTATTGGTTAGAATGTTTTTATCATTGATTTGTGAAGGGTTTTAATTCAATCGCTCTCCTTTGATTGAACTGATCACGAAAGATGTACCTTTTGTATAGGGTGAGGAGCAGGAAAATTCTTTTCAAGCCTTGAAATTGATGTTTAGTTATACACCATTGCTCCAACTACCCAAGTTTGATAAGGCAATTGAAATTGAATGTGATGCTTCAAGTGTTGGTATTGGTGGTTTGTGTTGGGACTACCTAGAAAAAAAAGAGGACATGATAGCATATTTGTGGTAGTGGATAGATTTTCTAAAATGGCTCATTTTTTTATGTCATAAATGTTATGATGCATCCCATGTAGCTGCTTTGTTTATTATCAATGTGCTTAAATTGCATGTAGTCCCTCAAACCATAGATAGTGATTGTGATTCCAGGTTTCTAAGTCATTTTTTGAAGAGTCTATCGGGTACACATGGTACCAAACTTCGGTTCTCTACTTCTTGCCATCCCCAAACGAATGGACAAACTGAAGTACTCAACCGCACTCTTTGAACCATGCTTTAGTGCATGATTAGAGGAATTTGCTTGATTGAATTTACTGTTCTTTCCACTCCTCTATTAAAATGTCTTCATTTGAGACATGCTATGGTTTTAAACCTTTTTTTCCATTAACCATAATTCTTTTGTCTAGTGATGTTTTTGTGAGCCTAGATTCCAAGTGAAGGGAAAAAGAGTTGATGAACAACATTCATGCCAAGGTCAAAGAGTTTATTAAAAAGAACAATCCATGGTGGACATTTGAAAGAATTGAGGGAGAAAGGAAGTGATCTTCAATCCAAATGATTGGGTGTGGGTGCATTTACGAAAGGGAAGGTTCAATATTAGTGATTTATCTCGTTGTGTTATAGGTGATCTGTCACGACCCAAATCGGGGACGCGACTGGCACCCACATTTACCCTCCTATGTGAGCGAACCAACCAACCTAATCCTTTAACATTTTAATACAATATCAACAAAAGAAATGCGGAAGACTTAAACTCATTAATAAAAACAATTCAAACTATTATTATTATCCCCAAAATCTGGAAGTCATCATCACAAGAACATCTATCCTCAAATTACAAAACTAAGAATATCTAAGAAAACAAAATAATAGAAAGCTAGTCCATGCCGGAAGTCAAGGCATCAAGACTTGAAGAAGAAGATCCAGTCCAAGCTAGATGCATTCGCTCACCCTGAATTTCCGAAAGTAGTGAAGACTGGCTAGATCTACTGTTGAGTTGAAGTTGACGGAACGTTCGCTGCATTCCACAAATAACAAAGAAGAAAACATAAAAGTAGGGGGTCAGTACAACCATAAGTACTGAGTAGATATCATCGGCCTACTCAAAATAGAAAACAATATACATCAAATAATATCATAAATCAACTATAATACTCAACATGTAGCAACAACAAGTACTAAAATCATCAATAAGTACTAACAGTTTCATCCATGAGGACTCAAGCCTCAATTTCATACTCATTTGGGAATTAGATTCATTAGATTGAATTCATTAACATATTTCAAGATTCATTATATTTATTCCCCTCGTGTCGGTACGTGACACTCCGCTCCATCTACTATCCTAGTGTCGGAACGTGACACTCCGATCCTCATATACTATCCTGGTACCAGAACGTGGCACCCGATCCATATACTATCTGGGTGTCGGAACGTGACACTCCGATCCTCATTCTATCCTGGTACCGGAACGTGGCACCCGATCCATATACTATCCTGGTGTCGGAACGTGACACTCCGATCCTCATTCTATCCTGGTGTCGGAACGTGACACTCCGATCCTCATTCTATCCTGGTACCGGAACGTGGCACCCGATCCCCTAATCTCACCACTTTTGTTCATCAAGCCTTCTTTTATACCAAGGCATCATCATTAACAAACTAGATTAGGGTTTCTTTTCAAGATTTGGGATTCAATAGCTTCATCATGCTTATTTATTCACAATTTCATATTCATATTCATGCAAGCATACAATTAAGCATATAGAAGGGTTTACAATATTACTAACACATATCATTCGCTATTAAGAGTTTACTACGAATAGTGTGAAAACCATAACCTACCTCCACCGAAGAATTGATCAAGAAAGAATTTTCCCCAAAGCTTTGCTATCCTCTTCGTTTTCTCTCTTTCTCGTTCAATTCCCTCTCTCTCTTGTTCTTTCTATTTTCTTATTCAAAACCTCTTTCTTTTACCCTAATTAACATATAATTAAGTGTAAAAGATGACAATAATGCCCCACTAATTAATCCAAAGTTACCTCTTTTATCCCTCAAGAATTTGAGTTATTAATGTAAACCCACGAAATCTATAATTAAGGAAAGAATAGTCCAAAACGTCCATTAAAACGTGTAAAGAAATCTGATTCTGCCTGGGATTTGCGCAACCTGTGACGGGCCGTCGTGCCTGCGACGGTCCGTCACCAAGGTCGTCGCAAGGACCAAAATTCCATTTTTCGCTAAGGATTCTGTGACGGTCCGTCACACCTGTGACGGTCCGTCCTGCAAGTCCGTTACGAAGTTCAGAGAGTCGATTTTCAGTACCCAATTTCAGAATTCCTAAGTATATTGAAACGAGACCCTGCGACGGCCCGTCGTGCCTGTGACGGTCCGTCGTGGGTCCGTGGTTTCAGCCAGTTTTTCCAGAAATAAAATCTGCTGCTCAAAACGACTAAACAGGTCGTTACAATAGATACCAATTTACCCATCGTTCGTCCCCGAACGATCAAAAGAAGAAAAACAATGGCGAAAAGGAGTACCTGAATCTGTAAACAGATGTGGGTATTTTTCTTGCATATCTGCCTCCTTCTCCCAAGTAGCCTCTTCAACCGGTCGATTCTTCCATTGAACTTTGATGGATGCAATCCCTCTCGACCTCAACTTGCGAACTTCTCTATCTAATATAGCAACCGGTTCCTCCTCATAAGTCAAATTCTCATCAAGCAAAACTGAATCCCAACGGATAATGTAGTTTCCATCTCCATGGTATCTTTTCAACATGGACACATGAAATACCGGATGCACTTTGGACAGCCCTGGGGGCAAGGCTAATTCATAAGCCACCTCCCCTACTCGCTTTAGCACCTCAAATGGTCCAATATACCTTGGACTTAGCTTACCTCTTTTTCCAAACCGCATCACCCCTTTCATGGGTGAAACCTTCAACAAGACTTGTTCACCCTCCATGAACTCCAAGTCTCTAACCTTTCGGTCTGCATACTCCTTTTGTCTACTTTGCGCCGCTAGAAGCTTTTCTTGAATGCCCTTCACCTTATCTAACGAATCCCTCAAGAGGTCAGTACCCCAAGGTCTAACCTCAAATGCATCGAACCAACCAATGGGAGATCTACACCTCCTCCCATACAACGCTTCAAATGGAGCCATATCAATACTAGAGTAATAGCTATTATTGTATGAAAACTCTGCCAAAGGTAAGAAGCTATCCCAATGCCACCAAACTCTATCACGCATGCACGAAGCATATCCTCCAACACTTGAATCGTTCGCTCAGACTGACCATCGATCTGAGGGTGAAATGCCGTGCTAAGGTCCAACCTAGTACCAAATTCAGCATGCAATGTTTTCCAAAACTTAGAAGTAAACTGCGTACCTCTATCTGATATGATGGATAGTGGAACCCCATGCAAGTCTCTAACCTTTCGGTCTGCATACTCCTTTTGCCTACTTTGCGCCGCTAAAAGCTTTTCTTGAATAGACTTCACTTTCTCTAATGAATCCCTCAAAAGATCAGTACCCCAAGGTCTAACCTCAAATGCATCAAACCACCCAATGGGAGACCTACATCTCCTACCATACAATGCTTCAAATGGGGCCATATCAATGCTTGAGTGATAGCTATTATTGTATGAAAATTCGGCTAAGGGTAAGAAGTTATCCCAATGGCCACCAAATTCTATCACACATGCACGAAGCATATCCTCCAACACTTGAATCGTTCGCTCAGACTGACCATCGGTCTGAGGATGAAATGCAGTACTAAGGTCCAATCTAGTACCTAATTAAGCATGCAATGTTCTCCAAAATTTAGAAGTAAACTGCGTACCTCTATCTGATATTATGGAGAGTGGAACTCCATGCAATCGAACGATTTCTGAGATATAGATCTTGGCTAACTTCTCTGTATTGTAAGTCACCTTGACCGGAATAAAATGAGCAGACTTAGTTAACCTATCAATAATCACCCAAATGGAGTCATACTTACCCATTGTCTTTGGAAGACCAACCACAAAGTCCATTGCGATTCTCTCCCACTTCCATTCAGGAATGGGCATTCTCTGAAGTGTTCCTCCGGGCCTCTGATGTTCATACTTTACTAGTTGACAATTTGGACATTTAGCAACAAACTCAACAATATCTCGCTTCATTCTACTCCACCAGAAGTGTTGCTTTAGTCACGATACATCTTGGTTGCACCAGGATGTATAGAATATCCGGAACTATGAGCCTCTGTAAGAATAGTGGTGATCAAATCATCGATGCGGGGTGCACATACCCTTCCCTTAATCCTCAAAACACCTTCCTCATCGATTGTTGCTTCTTTAGCCTCTCCTTGTAACACTTTATCTCGGATTCGACTTAGCTTCTCATCATCAAACTGTTTTCCCTTGATCTTGTCAAGAAAAAAAGATCTCGCCTCTACACAAGCTAACAATCCTCCCTTCTCATTTATTTCTAACCTCATAAGGTCATTAGCCAGAATCTGCACCTCTCTAGCCAATGGGCGTCTACAAACTTGCAAATGAGCTAGACTTCCCATGCTTCCCGCCTTTCTACTCAAAGCATCTGCCACAACATTCGCCTTCCCCGGATGATACAAGATAGTGATGTCGTAGTCCTTCAGTAGTTCCATCCATCTCCATTGTCTAAAGTTCAAATCTTTCTGAGTAAAGACATACTGTAGACTACGATGATCCGTATAGACTTCACACTTAACCCCATATAAATAGTGCCTCCATTGCTTTAATGCAAACACTACCGCGACCAATTCCAAGTCATGAGTTGGATAGTTACGTTCATGCACTTTTAATTGTCTTGAAGCATAAGCAATCACGTTCTTCTCTTGCATTAGCACTCCACCCAAACCCAAATAGGATGCATCACAATAAACAATGAAGTTCTTACCCTCTACTGGCAAAGTAAGAATTGGTGCGGTAGTCAACAAGGTCTTGAGTTTCTGAAAGCTTTCCTCACACTCATCCGACCATACAAATGGAACATTCTGCTTAGTCAAGTTCGTCAATTGGGAAGCAATAGAGGAGAATCCCTTGACAAATCGGCGGTAGTAGCTAGCTAACCCAACAAAGCTTCTTATTTCTGACACATTAGTGGGTCTCACCCAATTCTTTACTGTCTCAATCTTAGATGGATCTACCATCACTCCTTCCTTAGAAACCACGTGCCCCAAGAAGGACACTGCATCTAGCCAGAACTCACATTTAGAGAACTTGGCATAAAGCTTTTTCTCCCTCAACATTTCCAATACAATTCTCAAATGCTCCTCATGTTCCTTCTTGCTTTTAGAATATACCAGTATATCATCAATAAACGCGATCACAAAGAGATCCAAATATGGCTTAAAAATCCCATTCATCAAGCTCATGAAAGCAGCGGGGGAATTTGTGAGACCAAAAGACATCACTACGAATTCATAATGCCCATACCTAGTTCGGAAAGCAGTCTTTGGCACATCCGCTGCCCGTATTTTCAATTGATGATAACCTGATCTCAAGTCGATCTTCGAGAAGACACAAGCACCTTGTAGTTGATCGAATAAGTCATCAATGCGAGGAAGAGGATATTTGTTCTTAATAGTTACCTTGTTCAACTGCCGGTAATCTATGCACATTCGAAAACTCCCATCCTTCTTCTTCACAAACAAAACTGGAGCACCCCAAGGAGATGCACTTGGTCTAATGAAGCCTTTGCTCAACAACTCTTGAAGTTGTGCCTTTAACTCTCTTAACTCCGCGGGAGCCATTCTATAAGGGGGTATAGAAATGGGGCGAGTGCTCGGTTCAAGATCGATACAGAAGTCAATATCCCTATCTGGTGGCATACCAGGAAGATCTGCAGGGAACACATCCAGAAACTCATGGACTACCGAAATCGACTCAATCGAGGGTACTTGGGTAGTGTCATCCTTGAGATGTGCCAAGAAAGCTAAACACCCTTTACTAACCATTTTCTTAGCACGAAGAAAGGAGATGATACGCACCGGATTGGAAGTGTAGTCACCCTCCCACACTAACGGATCTGTCCCAGGCTTGGCTAACATCACAGTTTTGGCATTACAATCCAAGATCGCAAATTGCGGAGAAAGCCAAGTCATACCCAGAATTACATCAAAATCAACCATTTCTAGGATAACCAAATCTACATAAGTGTTGCTCCCCACAAAGTTCACCAAACAATACCTATATACCTTTTCAACTACCACAGACTCACCCACCGGAGTAGAAACACGAATAGGCATATCAAGTAATTCACAATGTAAATTTAGACCATTAGCAAATGATGAAGATACATATGAAAACGTGGAGCCAGGGTCAAATAATACAGATGCCATGCAATCACAAACCAAAAGATTACCTGTGATAACAACATCAGACGCCTCCGCTTCAGATCTCCCAGGGAAAGCGTAACAATGGGCCCTATCACCCGTCTGTCCATTGCCCCTACCATGTTGTGTCGTAGTGGCTCAAGTTTGCCCATCACCTCTGCCGTTGTGGTGACCACCATTACCTCGACCACCACGTCCTCCAGAAAAACGGCCTCTACCATGACCACCCCTACCTCTAGCTAGTGGGGTTCTGTAACTCTGGTTTGGACAATACCTCTTAATGTGTCCAATCTCCCCACATCCATAACATTCTCTGGGTTCACGCATCGGCCCCTCAGAGAAGTGTTGACCGATCTGAGGTGGACCCCCAACTACAGTCTGTAGTGAAGACTGAATTGGTCGAACTGAGTAGCCTCCAGAACTCTATCCTCTAGTATACGAACCGATGAACTCAACTCCGTTTCGAAACCTCTTTGATGTCGATGTTGTGGTGAAGTCATCTGGCTTCACTCCTTCCACCTCTATCACAAAGTCCACCACCTCTTGGAAGGATTTCGCCATAGCCGCTACCTGTAAGGCTGAAATCCGCAATTCTGACCTCAACCCCCTCACAAAACGGCGAATCCGCTCTTGTGGACTGAAAAAAAGTTGGGTGGCATACCTTGATAAAGCACGAAACTTAGCCTCATATGCGTTAACCGTCATCCTACCTTGCTCGAGGCTCAAGAACTCATCCCTTTTTCTATATCTCAAAGTCCTTGGGATATACTTCTCCATAAATAGGGTAGGGAAGGATGCCCAAGTCTTAGGTGTGGCCTCTGTCGGTTGACACTCGACAAGTGATCGCCACCACATTTTGGCGTTCCCTTGAAACTGATAGCTTACGAACTCAACGCCAAACCGTTCTACTATCCCCATCTTGTGTAGTAGATCATGACAATCAACCAGAAAATCATAAGCATCTTCAGATTCTGCACCCTTGAAGACTGGAGGTTTCAATTTCAAGAACTTACTGAAAAGTTCGTGCTGATCGTTTGTCATTATCGGTCCAGTAGTCAGACGTGGAAATGTGCCTATCTCCAATGAGGCATCCATGCGGGGAGCCATAGTAGCCGCATGTCGTACCTCTGAAACCGGAGGGGTTGGTGCAGAAACCACGGGAGGTGCCTGACCGTGATCAGATAACCCGCTAAGATAAGCAAGAACCTGATTGATCATCTCTGGGGTAGGTTGGGGTGGCAATTCCTCATTCTGCTCTTGTTCAGTTTCCCCTTCCTCACCCTCTCTTACTACCTCCTCAGTCGGTGGAGGAGTCACCGCCCTAGCATCAGATGGACTAGGTGCTCGTCCTCTTCCTCTAGAGGACGTCCTCCCACAGCCTCTACCATGGCCTCTTGCCACTGTTCTTCCTCGAGCCACAGCCCCAGTGGCTGGCTCAGATGTCTCTTGTCTTGCCGTTGTTGCTGCTGGTGCAGTCGTTGCTCTAGTTCTAACCATCTGCGAAATAGAGTGAAGATGGTCAGATACCAATTTGTATCACCTAGATACCAATTGGACTCAAGTAGTAGCACGAAAGAAAGAATGAAAGAATGGAATTTTCCTAAAGTCTTATAGCCTCTCAAAGAAAAGTAAAGGCATCCCCCTACCGTTCCTTAAGACTCTACTAGACTCGTTCTTGTGTGATGAGACCAATGAACCTAATGCTCTGATACCAAGTTTGTCACGACCCAAATCGGGGACGCGACTGGCACCCACATTTACCCTCCTATGTGACCGAACCAACCAACCTAATCCTTTAACATTTTAATACAATATCAACAAAAGAAATGCGGAAGACTTAAACTCATTAATAAAAACAATTCAAACTATTATTATTATCCCCAAAATCTGGAAGTTATCATCACAAGAACATCTATCCTCAAATTACTAAACTAAGAATATCTAAGAAAACAAAATAATAGAAAGCTAGTCCATGCCGGAAGTCAAGGCATCAAGACTTGAAGAAGAAGATCCAGTCCAAGCTAGACGCATTCGCTCACCCTGAATTTCCGAAAGTAGTGAAGACTGGCTAGATCTAATGTTGAGTTGAAGTTGACGGAACGTTTGCTGCATTCCACAAATAACAAAGAAGAAAACATAAAAGTAGGGGGTCAGTACAACCACAAGTACTGAGTAGATATCATCGGCCAACTGAAAATAGAAAACAATATACATCAAATAATATCATAAATCTACTATAATACTCAACATGTAGCAACAACAAGTACTTAAATCATCAATAAGTACTAACAGTTTCATCCATGAGGACTCAAGCCTCAATATCATACTCATTTGGGAATTAGATTCATTAGATTGAATTCATTAACATATTTCAAGATTCATTATATTTATTCCCCTCGTGTCGGTACGTGACACTCCGCTCCATCTACTATCCTGGTGTCGGAACGTGACACTCTGATCCTCATATACTATCCTGATACCGGAACGTGGCACCCGATCCATATACTATCCTGGTGTCAGAACGTGACACTCCGATCCTCATTCTATCCTGGTACCGGAACGTGGCACCCGATGCATGTACTATCCTGGTGTCGGAACGTGACACTCCGATCCTCATTCTATCCTGGTGTCGGAACGTGACACTCCGATCCTCATTCTATCCTGGTACCGGAACGTGGCACCCGATCCCCTAATCTCACCACTTTCGTTCATCAAGCCTTCTTTTATACCAAGGCATCATCATTAACAAAGTAGATTAGGGTTTCTTTTCAAGATTTGGGATTCAATAGCTTCATCATGCTTATTTATTCACAATTTCATATTCATATTCATGCAAGCATACAATTAAGCATATAGAAGGGTTTACAATATTACTAACACATATCATTCGCTATTAAGAGTTTACTACGAATAGTGTGAAAACCATAACCTACCTCCACCGAAGAATTGATCAAGCAAGAATTTTCCCCAAAGCTTTGCTATCCTCTTTGTTTTCTCTCTTTCTCGTTCAATTCCCTCTCTCTCTTGTTCTTTATATTTTCTTATTCAAACCCTCTTTCTTTTACCCTAATTAACATATAATTAAGTGTAAAAGATGATAATAATACCCCACTAATTAATCCAAAGTTACCTCTTTTATCCCTCAAGAATTTGAGTTATTAATGTAAACCCACGAAATCTATAATTAAGGAAAGAATAGTCCAAAACGTCCCTTAAAACGTGTAAAGAAATCCGATTCTGCCTGGGATTTGCGCAACCTGTGACGGGCCGTCGTGCCTGCGACGGTCCGTCACCAAGGTCGTCGCAAGGACCAAAATTCCATTTTTCGCTAAGGATTCTGTGACGGTCCGTCACACCTGTGACGGTCCGTCCTGCAAGTCTGTTACGAAGTTCAGAGAGTCGATTTTCAGTACCCAATTTCAGAATTCCTAAGTATATTGAAACGAGACCCTGCGACGGCCCGTCGTGCCTGTGACGGTCCGTCGTGGGGTCCGTGGTTTCAGCCAGTTTTTCCAGAAATAAAATTTGCTGCTCAAAACGACTAAACAGGTCGTTACATGATCCTTAGTATTCGAGGATGAATCACTTTCCAGAAGGGGAAGATGATAACAATTGCAGTATAGATGACAGTAACATGACCAGTATGTACTCATCAAGACCATTCACACGGAGTCAAGCAAAGAATCTCAAAGACCTACAAGCAATGTTCAGGAAAAGGAAAATATTTGAGGAGATTGAAGGTCACCAAAGAAGGACATACAACGCATTACATCCAATTGAGAAGGAAGAAATAAAGAGTCCATGTGTGCAAATGGCCCTTTCATGAATTCAAGAATTCACAAAACAAGGCAACCAAATAAGGCCCTAACCTCATTAAGGGAAAAATTGTCAAGAAATGTCTTATATATTTCATTTGCATAAATATTTGTCTTTTATTATTTTGCAAGACTTAGACTATGTTGAATATTGACTCTCAAATTGTAGTATCTTATTACTGAGTAATTAGTGAGTAAATTAGGGTTAATCTTGGGATTAGCTAGTTAACTTCTTGAGTTTGACTAATCAATGTTTTACGCCGTTATGATTCTTGATTTCATTTTATTATTCTTCCTTGGGTAAAATTTAGGTTGTTGAAATCACTTTGAAGGTTAGGGTTTAAGTCCCTTGTTGCCCATAATTTCAATAACTTCAGTAATAATCCACATATCTTTTATTTCTTTGTGCCTTTCCTTGTTTGATCTTTATCAACTGCACTAAGGTAATTTTTATGTCATGGTAGCACTTCTCAATGAGGACACATAGGTTCTTCAAACATAAGGTCCAATAGATATAAGGAAACACTAAATTCGATTGCCTACCTCCATATCTCTTAGCAGAGATATTTTCCACAAGTTCCAACTAATAAATACTGTAGGGGATTATAATTTTTGTAGCTTGTGTTCCACCATCTCATTATAATATTTTGGAGGGGCAAGTGGTCAGTTTGGATAACGAAGGAAATAGTAAAGCATTTCAAGATTGTGCTGGCGAAATTTCAAGAATTCAAGGTGTTTTCGATGGTATCCTAACCTAGAGTATTGCAACAGTAGCATTCACTGAGATCAACTGCAAATTTGGCATGTTTTTCATTTGTGGGGAGCTTTCCTCTGACATCTCCCCACAAAAGAAATGAGCATTTGAAATGGATGCTTCTATGCCAATTGTATGTGTTGAATTTGGCGTCGTTCTCTTCTCCCTAATAACATTCCATGCACAAGTACACGTGAATGGACCACTTGTATTAAAACGTTAAACCGGTTGATCAAGGCTGCCTGGCAGTTGTCGGAACTGCTTCACCAGTATGTTGTGTACATGTTCCTGCGGAATATGTTGAATGACTTCTTGTACGTTCCATTGATCTCCTTCCATAAAATCCGCAATACTATTGTTTTTGAATCAGTTACTGTCTTTAGAATTGTGAGCTAGAGGTCCAATGCCTGTCCAATTATCCCACCTAAAAGATCAAGATCCATATTTGACTTTGCAGTGAATATGTGTATCCATAGTGTGCCTTTTGTGTGTGATGTGATTCCAAGCTTGGGATTCGCCAGTGTCCCATTTTTTGCTCACTTGATTTGATCTTTAAGAATACTTTATTACTAGAAAATCTCCCCAAAGTGTTTTATTGGACCTTAAAATCCACCATTGTTTGTATTAGAAGGATTGGCAAACGTCACTCACAAGTATGAAATAAATACCCCCTTCATCTTGAGGAAAAAAGAAGTTTTTCCAAGACGACCAATGGTATTTCTTATGATCATTTCTCCACACCCAGAAGAAGTTTGTCATAATAGTTTGGATTAGTTTTATGATAGCTGAAGAAGGGGACATAGCTGACAGTTGGTGAATTGGAATAGATTGAAGGACATGCTTGACTAGTGTCCGTTTGCTTCCAAAGAACGACATCTTAGATGACAACTTGTGATTCTGTTCACTATCTTATTGGAGAGGTCAGAGATATAAATAATCTTTTGTCAACCAGTAAATAGAGGACAACCAAGGTAAGTGAGAGGATCTTTTTTTTTTGTTGAAACCTATACATCTCTTGATTCTGTCACAAGTATTGTTGATGGCACTTGAAAGAAATAAGAAATGTCTTTTGGTTTTGTTAATGATTTGGCCCGATATTTCTCACCTAAGCCGAAGTGTTCATTATAAGCTCAAGAGATCATTTTTTCCTAAAGTGAAAATAATAATGTCGTCTGCAAAACTGGAATGGCTGATCTGAGGGCCCTTGCTTTCCATATGAAAACCTTGATATTGAGGGTTGTGGTAGAGTCTGATCAAGGATATGGAAAAAAACCTCACTCCGAAAATAAATAGGGCTAGGGATAATGGATCTCCTTGCTAAAAACCACTCGCGTAGCATAAAAACCATATCTCTCACCATTTACAATAATGAAGTACCAGTTGGTTGCCATTATCCTCCACATCATGTAAATAAAGATTTCTTCGATTACCATCTTCCTTAGGATGAGGAATATTTAGGACCAAGAAATTCTGATACGCTTCGGCCATCTCTATCCTGATAAACACATTACTACCAATTGTAGGTTCTTTTATTTGATGAACGATCTCTTGGGCCACGATAATGTTTTCATAGATACTTCTTCCTTTGCAAAATCCTTATTCGTTGGGAGAAATCGAGCGGACGAATAGTAGCCAATCTAAGATATAAAAGTTCAGAGACGATCTTGTTAGTAAAATTGCTCAAACTTATAGGTCTAAACTCATAGAGTATATTGGGTATTTACACTTTGGAAATTAAGACAAGACAAACATGAGACAAATATTTTGGGAGAACTTGACCACTGAAAAATGCCATCAGGCCCTGCAGTTGAATTTTGATTCATGGAAAAGACTACTTCCATTATATCATCAATATTAGGAAGTGCCTTTAATCTGTCATTTTGTTATTGAGTGTCCATCCTAGGAATACAATTCATAGTAACTTCATCAATGACTTTATCTTCTCCTGTGAAAATGTTCTGAAAGAGTTCACTAGCGGCCTCTGCAATGTGTTCATCACCCTGTATCCATTTATCCTTGTCATTGCAGATTTGGTGAATAAAAATCATTCTTCATCTATAAAGGCATGAAAAAACGTAGTATTACAATCCCTTTTTTTAATCGTTGGAGTTGTGATTTTTGTCTGAGAATGGAATTTTCAAACTTCATAAATATGATAGATTCCGCACTAATTTCATGAAGTTTAGTTCTATTTTATTCATCTTTATCTTGAATAAGATTCACGTCTGCAACTTCAACTTTTTCCTCATAATTTTTTATAGAAGCATATACATCACAAAACTACATTCTAGACATGGTTCTAAGAGTAGAAGCCACCCTTTTCATTTTCTGATGAATGATCTGTACAAGGTTTTCTTCTAGTTGCATGTTTCAGCAGTCTGACCGTAAATAATAATAAGGATTGCTCTTCAAAAAAGTTGAGGAATTTGAAGTACTTGATGTGGTTTTCTATTCTGGTACTCATCTCCATGAGAAGAGGACGATGATTGGGACCCACAATAGGATGATGGGGGATTCTAGTGTGAGGCATGACTTGCAACCACCTATCATTGACCATAGCTCTGTCATACCTTTTCCAGATTCTAACATGGATGCCCTTTGGTTAGACCAAGTAAATTTAGGACCATGAAATCCAATGTCTACGACTCCACACTCTTAAATCACACCAATGAACTCCAAACTTTTCTCATATTGTATGGGATGCCTCCAAGTGTTTCATCTATATCTATGATGTCATTGAAATCACAAACTGTGCCCCAAGGAATGGTAACATTAATATACGCAAAATATATCATCCTATCCCATAATGGTCTCCTAATACAATCTTTACACTTTGCATAAACGAATGTATTTATATAAGTATCGACAACCTCCACATTACGAAATTTACAAGTGACTTGTTGTTCATAAGCTTCTAAATCCTTGCAGGAAATGACATTGTAAAAAAATCCAAGTCTTTCCATTAGTGTTGCTAGTAGCATGATCCATGTCAAGCTTAATTTTAAACATATTTATGTGGATGTTGCTTGAAAAAGGCTCTAACACAACAATACTAGACAAGTGATGGCTATTTTTGAGTCTTTCAAGAGCACGTTTGGTATTGATACCTCTAGCTTTCCAAATGATAGTAATTATCTTTGAGAAGATCTAGAGTTAAATAATCTTGTATTTGGTCTACGTGTAGTGTCATTAATAGCTGAAGTAGGCTTTTTAAAGGAAGCCTTTCCAAGTCAATGCCTCTAGGGGAAAGTCCCTTATTATTGGTAGCCTGTTGAATTTCGTTCTCCAATACTTCATTATTGTTTGAACTAAATGTTTTCATCAATGATTCTTTGATTTCGTCATCATCGTCCAGATCATTAATAGGATGGTTGTCTATATCCACTTCATCCTCTGAATTTTCCACAACATATTCATATGTGATTGGGTTCTGCCAGTTCTATGCATATGTGTCTTATCTAGAGGTTGACCCTGTGGAGGGGGGGTGTTATACTGAATCTTGAGAGGTAACACGGCCATGCCTTTTTTCTTATCCACCATAATAAACTTTTTACATAGACTTGTCGCTGTAGCTTGAGTATTATTTTGGTAATCTTGATTTTGAGTTTTTTTGTATAAAACTCTTCCTGATCGACTCAACTTTAGGCTTGGTAGTACTAAATTTCCTAACTAAGATGTACTTACAGTCCACAGTCCAAGTGCACCTTTAATCATACATATCAAAAATCACAGCAGGCTTCCTCTATTTTGTAGTTTGTTTAGGAGTGGTTCTCAACACCAGAGAAAGAGCTTGAGCAGCATATATGTGCCTCAATCTTGAAGACAGAGTTTGGATAACAGTATAGGGAGATGGTTCATGAACCAGATCCTGTTTTGTAACAGGGATATTCTTACTGCTAATAAAAGAGCTAGTATTTTGGTTAGGAACATTTTGGTTGGCATTTTGAACATTATGACCTCTTCTCTCAAAATTTCTAGAAATCTTATGAAACTCTGTATAATATTTATTTTTCCTAACCTTATCCTTTTTATCGTCCCGCTGTTTTAGATCTTGATTCATTTCATCAATGTTCTTATTTCCTCTCATTGTTTCTTATCACTCTTAGCCATTTTCCCCATACCTTGACAACTAGTATTACCTTCGAAGACTGCATTGACATTGGCTTTCTCATAGTAATTCCTCTACTGTTGTATTCCTTTTGGAAGTTGCCGTCTCTCTGTTCCTATATTCTACTCCTATCAGCTGACTTTCCCATTGCATTTTCATGCTCATGGCCATTGTTAACTTCCTTACTAATATAATTGTGATTAGAGTTATAGGTACTACAATTACCTTGTTGATTTGCCTCCCTTGCTTGCTCCTTGAATGTTCTTTGATGGTCTTGTCATTGCAAATCTATAATTTTAGGATTGAATGTGAATGAGGAGCTTGAAGAACTGTCCACTTTGATAGTATCATGTTTATGAGCTAAAACCTTATTATGAGGCAGCGTAGAGGCAAAGTTTGCATCTATAGTTTCTTTGCTGCGATTTCCTTCTTCAATTCACTTTTCCTTATTCACCTTTTCACGATTCTCTTTCTGATTACATTCATGGAATGGATCAGTAGTTGTATCAGCTTCGCTAGTAAAACTATTTATTGGACTGGCCTTTTTACCAGTAGTCTTCTTATTACAACCGACTTTGGGTGTATTTCAGTTTATATTGTTTTAAGGTCAACATGTTCCCTTTTGAATCAACCCCTGTAATTGTTTCTTCTTGAACTTGGTCAATTTTGCATTTTACCTTCGTGAGATTCGGTCGTGATTTCCCCACACTTCACACTTTCATTTTTACCGACTGATTCTTCATTGTTTCTCGACAACTGATTATGATGTAGGTTTTATAGACTAGATTCCTGATGACACTTGAATGAATATGAAAGAATATTGCAGGTGTTCCTATATTCTTCCCTCTGAGAACCTTCACTGTTCGTCTCTCCATGAGCTTTCAATTTCCCCGAGATATTCGGTGAAATAGATGGGGGATTTAATCAAAATAGGTTCCTTTCCTCCAAGCACCCCTTTTGTGACTGGTCCGGCGGATGGAGATTCGCCGCCGGTGGCTCACGTGCCATTTTTTATTTTTCTAATCTTGTTGTTACTATCCGTTAGTAATCCCTGAGAATTGTAACGCTAGAGAGTGATTGTTTTAGAGAGATAAGTTAGTGAGAGAACTAATTTGGTGGTATTTTGGACTTGAGGTTTATGGTTTATGGTTTATGGTTAGGGTTAGGGTTAATATTAGTGTTAGGGTTAGAGTTTAATTTTTTAGATTAAGGATTTGGATTTAGACTTTGGGGTTTAATATCTACGGTTAAGTGTTTAAGGTTTGTGTTTTGATATATTGGGCTTGGGTATTAGGGTTTAGGGGTTAGGGTAAGTTTTAGGTAAGGGTTTGGGTTTAAGGTTAATTTGAGTTCTTACATCTATTGTTTAGTGTTTAAAGTTAGGGTTTCTGAATTTTGGGAATTGGGGTTTAGGGTGTAGGTTGATTTTTATGTTTAAGGTTTAGGGGTTAAGTATTTGAGTTGTAATATGTATCTTTTACTGGTTAATGATAGGGTTTTTGTATTTTGGGTTTTGGGTTTACAGTTTAGGGTTTAGTTTTTAAGGATTTAAGGTTGACACTTAGGGTAGGGTTAGGGGAGGTTTTTTTTTTTAGGTTTTGGGTTTAGGGTTTAGGATATGATGTTTTATATCTATAAATTAGTGTTTAATGTTTGGTTTTTGTATTTTTATTTGGGATTAGAATTTATGGTTAGGATTAGGGTTTAATTTTTTGTTTAAGTTTTAGGGTTTGGGGTTTAGGATTTAGGGTTTAATATCAATAGCTTAGTGTATAATTTTTGAGTTTCTGTATTTTGGGATTGGGGTTTAGGGTTTATGGTTTAGTATGAGCTCTATTGTTATGATTTGTGTTTTTTAGGTTTTAGGATTTAGGGCTATGGATTTGAGTTGTAGTGTCTATGGTTAGTGTTTAATGTTAAAGTTTTGGTATTTTGTGCTTTGGGTTTAGGGTCAGGGTAAGGGTGAGGGTGAGGGTTAGGGTTATGGTTATGGTTAGCGTAATGGTTTCATATTATTTGTTTTCTTGGTTATAGGATTTGAGGTTTAATATCTATTATTTAGTTCTTAATGTTTGGGTTCTGGTATTTTGAGATTGGGGCTTAGGTTTTAGGGTTTGTGGTAATGGTTTAGTGTTTTGTGTTTTTAGGTTTTACAGTTTGGGTTTTAGAATTTGAGGTTTAATATCTATGGTTTAGTTTTTATGTTTGGTCTTTCTATTTCGGTCTTGGGGTTTATGGTTTAGAATATAGGGTTTAGGGATAGAGTTAGGGTTAAGGTAAGATATTAGTTTTTAGAGATTTTAGGGTGTGGGGCTTAGAATTTGTGGGTTAATGTCTACTGTTAAGTGTTTTATGTTTGGGTTTTGGTATATTGGGCTTGGGGTTAAGTGTTTATTTATTAGGGTAATGGTTAGGTTTAAGGTTTAGTGTTTTTTAGGATCTGGGGTTGGGGTTTTAGGATTTGAATTGTAAAATCTATGGTTAAGTGTTTAGTGTTTAGATTTTTTTATTTTTCTTTTGGGGTATAGGGTTTACGATTTAGGGTTAGAGTTAGGGTTAAGGTTTGGGTCAAATATATGGTTTATGGTTTTTTATGGTTTTAAGTTATTGGTCGAGGGTGTAAGGTTTTTTAAGGGTTTAAGTTTTGGATAGAGGATTTGAGGTTTAAAAATCATTGGTTTGGTGTTTAATGTTTGGGTTTAGGGTTAGGGTTAGGTTCATAGTTAGGATAAGGGTTTAGGTTTTTTTTATTTAGGGTTTGGATGTAGAATTTAATCTTTAAAATTTATGATTTAGTTTTTAATGTGTGAGTTTTCATATTATTAGCTTATCTTTTAGGGTTTAGGGTTTGGCTTAGGGTTAGGGTTATTTTTGTTAGGTTTTAGTGTTTGGGTTTTAATATATATAGCTTAGTGTTTAATGATTGAGTTGTGGTATTTTGGGCTTGGGGTTTAGGGTTTACGATTCAGGGTTAGGGTTAGGATTAGGGTTTAGTGTTTTTTATGGTATTAAGATTAGGGGTTTAGGATTTGGGGTTTAATATCTATGGTTTAGTGTCTAATGTTTACGTTTTGGTATTTTGGGCTTTATTTTATATTTATATAACCTTTAAGTAGTAGGGGCTGAGCAGCACCCCCAGGACTAATTATTGATAAACGCAAAAGTACATGGAGGGGGACATAAACCTTATCATATCTTAACGTGGTTCAATTTCTACTTACCAAAAGGATTTGACTCATCCCCTTACTATAAAAAGGTTAACCAAAGCCTAAGCACCTAAGGAGAGGAATCCTCTCAATACAAAGATTCTAGAATATTAAAAAAGGTAGACTCTCCCATTTCCAAAATGTACTATGCTAAGAACTATCATATCCTATCCAATCAATGAAGCTAAGTTGAAAAGGGTTACAATACTGATGAAGGAGGCTTTTTGATCTTTTTTCTCTTCTTTGTTCTGAAGCTAGGCATTTCCACTACGTGTACTTGATAGTAAGCCTTAGATTATTTAGGTAAGAGTTGATTCTTGAAGTAGATTAGAGGAGTTGTCTTGTGGCTGTGTTTGTAACGTGCATCCGCTACCCAATTAGTGTAACAACCCTAAAAATGGATTTGATATGTTATTCTTAATGTGTCTAGAATGCGTAAGATTAGACTAGTGTTTTCACAGATTGTTGCAAATAGAACCAAACCTCAGAATCATTAATACAACAAAGAAACTAACTTGGGGAGTTAGTTGAGCTAGGAAATGTTGGGTCCAACCATGTAGGTGTAACAACCTGTTTAGTCGTTTTAAGCAGCAGATTTTATTTCTGAAAAAATTGGCAGGGATGACGGATACCACGACGGACCGTCATGAACACGACGGACCGTCGAGGGTGTATCGTTCCAAAACACTTAGGAATTCTGAAATCTGAGTACTGAAAATGACTCTCTGAACTCTGTGACGGACCTGCAGGACGGACCGTCACAGGTACGACAAACCGTCGTGAGCTCTCGTTTCAAAACACTTCAACTCTTGAAAAGTTGGTACAGGGAACGATTCTCTGAACGTCGTGACGGAAGTGCAGGACGGACCGTCGTAGGCACGACGGGCCGTCACAGACTCCTTAAGGAAATTGAGTCCCTGACGAACCTGCATGATGGACCGTCGCAGGCACGACGGGCCGTCACAGATTGCGTAATCCCAGGCGGAGTCGGATTTCTGTTAAGTATTAAAAGGGGCGTTTTGGACTATTCCTGCTAAAATTATATATTTCGTGGGTTTATATTAATAACTCAAATTCTTGGGGAATAAAAGAGGTAACCTTGAGTTAATTAGTGTGTTATTAATGTCATCTTTTACACTTATTATATGTTAATTAGGGTAAAAGAAAGAGGGTTGGAATAAAGAAAATAGAAAGAACAAAGAGAGAGAGAGAGAGGATCGAAAGAAGAGGAAAACACAAAGCTTTGGGAAATTGCTTGCTTGATCACGAATCTTCGGTGGAGGTAGGTTATGGTTTCTTTTACGATATTCGTAGTAAACTCTTAATGGCGAACGATATGTATTGATAAGATTGTAAACCCTGCTATGTGCTTAATTGTATGCTTGCATGAATGTGATTATATAATTGTGATTATATAAGCATGATGAAGTTATTGAATCCCAAATCTTGTAAAACCCTAATCTACTTTGTTAATGATTATGCCTTGGTATAAAACAAGGCTTGATGAACGAAAGTGGTGAGATTAGGGGATCGGGTGCCACGTTCCGGTACCAGGATAGAAATAAAGGATCGGGTGCCACGTTCTGGTACCAGGATAGAATGAGGATCGGAGTGTCACATTCCGACACCAGGATAGTATATGGATCGGGTGCCACGTTCCGGTACCAGGATAGAATGAGGATCAGAGTGTCACGTTTCGACACCAGGATAGTATATGGATCGGGTGCCACGTTCCAGTACCAGGATAGAATGAGGATCGGAGTATCACGTTCCGACACCAGGATAGTATATGGATCGGGTGCCACGTTCCGGTACCAAGATAGAATGAGGATCGGAGTGTCACGTTCCGACACCAGGATAGTATATGGAGCGGAGTGTCACGTACCGACACGAGGGGAATAAATATAATGAATCTTGAAAGATGCCAATATACTCAATCTAATGAATCTAATTCCCAAATGAGTATGGTATTGAGGCTTGAGTCCTCATGTGTGAACTTGACGGTAATTGTTAATGATATAGTACTTGTTGCTGCTACATGTTGTGTATCATAGTTGGTTTTATAATATTACTTGATATATATTATCTTCTATTTTGAGTTGGCCGATGATATCTACTCAGTACCCGTGTTTTGTATTGACCCCTACTTTTATGTTTTATTCTTTGTTATTTGTGGAGTGCAGCAAACGTGCCGTCGTCTTCGACTCAACAGTAATTCTAGCCTGTCTTCACTAAATCGGAAATTCAGGGTGAGCTAATGCTTCTAGCTTGGAGTGGATATTCTTCTTCAAGTCTTGATGCCTTGAGCTTTCGGCATGGACTAGCTTTTATTCGTTTTAGCTTCTTAGACATTTTTAGTTTAGAAATTTGAGGATAGATGTTCTTGTGATGATGACTTCCAGATTTTGGGGATTAATAGATGTTGAATCTTTATAGTTATTGAATTGGTTCTTATTAATGAGTTTAAGTCTTCCGCATTACTTTCTATTGATATATGTTGAAATGATAAGGGTTAGATTGGTTGGTTCGCTCACATAGGAGAATAAAGGTGGGTGCCAGTCGCGGCTCGGTTTTGGGTCGTGACAAACTTGGTATCACATTATTAGGTTCGTTGGTCTCATCACAAAGAACGAGTCTAGTAGAGTCTTAAGGAACGGTAGGGGGACGCCTTTACTTTTCTTTGAGAGGCTATAAGACTTTAGGAAAATTCCATTCTTTATTTCTTTCTTTCGTGCTATTACTTGAATCCAATTGGTATCTAGGTGATACAAATTAGTGTCTGACCATCTTCACTCTTTTCGCAGATGGTTAGAACTAGAGCAACGAATGCACCAACACCAACACCGGCAAGACAAGAAACGCCTGAGCCAGCCACTGGGGCTGTGGCTCGAGGAAGAGCAGTGACAAGAGGCCGTGGTAGAGGTCGTGGGAGGACGTCCTCTAGAGAGAGAGGATGGGTACCTAGCCCATCAGATGCTAGGGCGGTGACTCCTCCACCGACTGAGGAAGTAGTAAGAGAGGGTGAGGAAGGGGAGAATGAACAAGTGCAAAATGAGGGATTGCCACCCCAACCTACCCCAGAGATGATCAATCAGGTTCTTGCTTATCTTAGCGGGTTATCTGATCAGGGTCAGGCACCTCTAGTGGTTTCTACACCAACACCTCCGGTTTCAGAGGTACGACATGCCGTCGCTGGGGCTCCCCGCATGGATGCCTCATTGGAAATAGGCACGTTTCCACGTCTGACTACTGGGCCTATAATGACAAATGATCAGCATGAACTTTTCAGTAAGTTCTTGAAATTAAAACCTCCAGTCTTCAAGGGTGCTGAATCGGAGGATGCCTACGATTTTCAGGTTGACTGTCATGAGCTACTACACAACATGGGTATAGTAGAAAGGTTTGTGTGTTGAGTTTGTGACTTATCAGTTCCAAGGAAACGCCAAAATGTGTGGCGGTCACATGTAGAGTGTCAACCAACAGAGGCACCACCTATGACTTGGGCCTCATTCTCTAGTTGTTTATGGAGAAGTATATCCCCCGGACTTTGAGGGATAGGAAAAGAGATGAGTTCTTGAGCCTAGAGCAAGGTAGGATGTCGGTTACTGCTTATGAGGCTAGGTTTCGCGCACTATCCAGATATGCCACCCAACTTTGTTTCAGTCCACAAGAGCGGATTCGCTGTTTTGTGAAGGGGTTGAGGTCAGAGTTGCGGATTTCAGCCTTACAGGTAGCGGCTACAGCGAAATCCTTTCAGGAAGTGGTAGACTTTGTAATAGAGGTGGAAGGAGTAAAGCCAGATGACTTCACCATGGCGTCGACATCAAAAAGGTTTCGAAAGGGAGCTAAGTTTAATGGTTCCTATTCTAGAAGACAGGGTTCCGGAGTTTACTCAGTCCGACCAATTCAGTATTCACTACAAACTGTAGTTGGGGGTCCACCTCAGACCGGTCAACACTTCTCTGAGAGGCCGATGCTTGAATCCAGAGAATGTTATGGATGTGGGGAGACTGGACACATTAAGAGGTATTGTCCAAAACAGAGTTACAGACCTCCAATGGTTAGAGGTAGAGGTGGTTATGGAAGAGGCCGTCCTACTGGAGGACGCAGTGGTCGAGGTAATGGTGGTCAACAAAACGGCCGAGGTGATGGGCAAACTGGAGCCACTACATCACAACATGGTAGGGGCAACGGGAAAACAAACGAAAGGGCCCATTGTTATGCTTTCCCTGGGAGATCCGAGGCGGAGACATCTGATTTTGTTATCACAGGTAATCTTCTGGTTTGTGATTGCATGGCTTCTGTATTGTTTGATCTTGGATACACATTTTCTTATGTATCTTCCTCATTTGCTAATGGTCTAAATTTACATTGTGAATTACTTGATATGCCTATTCGTGTTTCTACTCCGGTGGGTGAGTCTGTAGTAGTTGAAAAAGTGTATAGGTCTTGTTTGGTGAATTTTGTGGGGAGCAACACTTATGTAGATTTGGTTATCTTAGAAATGGTTGACTTTGATGTAATTCTGGGTATGACTTGGCTTTCTCCGCATTTTGCGATTTTGGATTGTAATGCTAAAACTGTGACGTTAGCCAAGCCTGGGACAGATCCGTTAGTGTGGGAGGGTGACTACACTTCCAATCTGGTGCGTATATCTCCTTTCTTCGTGCTAAGAAATGGTTAGTAAAGGGTCTTTAGCTTTCTTGGCCCATCTCAAGGATGACACTACCCAAGTACCTTCGATTGAGTCGGTTTTGGTAGTCCGTTGAGTTTTGGATGTGTTCCCTGCAGATTCTCCTGGTATGCCACCGGATAGGGATATGAGTTCTGTATGATCTTGAACCGGTCAATCGCCCCATTTTATACCCATTAAAGAATGGCTCCCGCGGAGTTAAGTTAAGAGAGTTAAAGGCCCAACTTCAAGAGTTGTTGAGCAAAGGCTTCATTAGACCAAGTGCATCTCCTTGGGGTGCTCCGTTTTGTTTGTGAAGAAGAAGGATGAGAGTTTTCGGATGGGCGTAGACTATAGACAACGGAACAAGGTGGTAACTATTAAGAACAAGTATCCTCTTCCTCGCATTGATGACTTGTTCGATCAGTTACAAGGTGCGTGTGTCTTCTCTAAGATTGACTTGAGATCCGGTTATCATCAATTGAAAATACGGGCAACGGACGTGCCAAAGACTGCTTTTCAAACCAGGTATGGGTATTACGAATTTGTAGTGATGTCTTTTGGTCTTACGAATGCCCCTGTTGCGTTCAGAGCTTGATGAACGGGATTTTTAAGCCATATCTGGATATCTTTGTAATCGTATTTATTGATGATATACTGATATACTCTAAAAGTAAGAAGGAACATGAGGAGCATTTGAGAATTGTATTGGAAATGTTGAGGGAGAAAAAGCTCTATGCCAAGTTTTCTAAGTGTGAGTTTTGGCTAGATGCAGTGTCTTTCTTGGGGAACGTGCTTTCTAAGGATGGAGTGATGGTGGATCCTTCTAAGATTGAGACAGTGAAGAATTGGGTAAGACCTACTAATGTGTCAGAAATAAGGAGCTTTGTTGGGTTAGCTAGCTACTACCGTTGATTTGTCAAGGGATTCTCTTCTATTGCTTCCCAATTGACGAACTTGACTAAGCAGAATGTTCCATTTGTATGGTCGAACGAATGTGAGGAAAGCTTTCAGAAACTCAAGACTTTGTTGACTACCGCACCTATTATTACCTTGCCAGTGGAAGGTAAGAACTTCATTGTTTATTGTGATGCATCCTATTCCGGTTTGGGTGCAGTGCTAATGCAAGAGAAGAGTGTAATTGCTTGTGCTTCAAGACAATTAAAGGTGTATGAACGTAACTATCCAACCCATGATTTGGAATTGGCTGCGGTAGTGTTTGCATTAAAGCAATGGAGACACTATCTATATGGGGTTAAGTGTGAGGTCTATACGGATCATCGTAGCCTATAGTATGTCTTTACTCAGAAAGATTTGAACTTGAGACAGAGGAGATGGATGGAACTACTGAAGGACTACGACATCACTATTTTGTATCATCCGGGAAAAGCGAATGTTGTGGCGGATGCTTTAAGTACAAAGGCGGGAAGCATGGGAAGTCTAGCTCACTTGCAAGCTTCTAGACGCCCATTGGCTAGAGAAGTTCAGATTCTGGCTAATGACCTTATGAGGTTAGAAGTAAATGAGAAGGGAGGATTGTTAGCTTGTGTGGAGGCAAGATCTTCCTTCCTTGACAAAATTAAGCGAAAGCAGTTTAATGATGAGAAATTGATCCGGATCGGAGATAAAGTGTTGCAAGGAGAGGCTAAAGAAGTGACAATCGATGAGAAAGGTGTTTTGAGGATTAAGGGAAGGGTATGTGTACCTCGCGTCGATGATTTGATCAATACTATTCAGACAGAGGCTCATAGTTCAAGGTATTCTATACATCCGGGTGCAACGAAGATGTACCGTGACCTAAAGCAACACTTTTGGTGGAGTAGAATGAAGCGTGATATTGTTGATTTTGTTTCCAAATGTCCAAACTGTCAACAAGTAAAGTATGAACACCAGAGGCCCGGAGGAACACTTCAGAGAATGCCCATTCCTGAATGGAAGTGGGAGAGAATTGCAATGGATTTCGTGGTTGGTCTTCCAAAGACAATGGGTAAGTATGACTCTATTTGGGTGATTGTTGATAGGTTAACTAAGTCTACTCACTTCATTCCGGTCAAGGTAACTTACAATGCCGAGAATTTAGCCAAAATCTATATCTCAGAAATTGTTCGGTTGCATGGGGTTCCACTCTCCATCATATCAGATAGAGGTACGCAGTTTACTTCTAAGTTTTGGAAAACGTTGCATGCGGAATTGGGTACTAGGTTTGGACCTTAGTACTGCGTTCCATCCTCAGACCGATGGTCAGTCTGAGCGAACGATTCAAGTGTTGGAGGATATGCTTCGTGCTTGTGTATAGAATAGGATGGTGGCCATTGGGATAGCTTCTTACCTTTGGCAGAGTTCTCCTAACAATAGCTATCACTCAGTATCGACATGGCCCATTTGAAGCATTGTATGGTAGGAGATGTAGGTCTTCCATTGGGTGGTTTGATGCATTTGAGGTAGACCTTGGGGGTACTGACTCTTGAGGGATTCGATAGAGAAAGTGAAATCTATTCAAGAAAAGCTTCTAGCGGCGCAAAGAAGTAGGCAAAAAGAATATGTAGATCGAAAGGTTAGAGACTTAGAGTTCATGGAGGGTGAACAAGTCTGTTGAAAGTTGAAGTTTCGCCAATGAAAGGGGTGATGCGGTTTGGTAAAAGAGGGTAAGCTAAGCCCGAGGTACATTGGACCATTTGAAGTACATAAGCGAGTAGGGGAGGTGGCTTATGAGCTAGCCTTGCCCCAGGGCTGTTCGGAGTGCATCACAGGTATTTGCATCCGTATGTTCTATGTTGAAAAGGTACCATGGGGATGGAAACTACATTATCCGTTGGGATTCAGTTTTGCTTGATGAGAACTTGTCTTATGAGGAGGAGCCTGTTGCTATTTTAGATAGAGAAGTTCGCAAGTTGAGGTCGGGAGGAGATTGCATCCATCAAGGTGCAATGGAAGAATCGACCGGTTGAAGAAGCCACTTGGGAGAAGGAGACAATATGCAAGAAAGATACCCACACCTGTTTAAAGATTCAGGTACTCCTTCTCGCCCTTGTTCTTCTTCTTGTTATCGTTCGAGGACGAACGAGGGTAATTGGTATCTATTGAACGACTGTTTAATCGTTTTGAGCAGCAGATTTTATTTCTGGAAAAACTGGCTGGGACGACGGATACCACGACGGACCGTCATGGGCACGACGGACCGTCGAGGGTGTGTCGTTCCAAAAACACTAGAATTCTGAAATCTGGAAACTGAAATTGACTCTCTGAACTCTATGACGGACCTGCAGATGGACCGTCACAGGTAGACGAACCGTCGTGAGCTCTCGTTTCAAAACACTTCAACTCTTGAAAAGTTGGTACAGGGAACGATTCTCTGAACGTCGTGACGGAAGTGCAGGACGGACCGTTGTAGGCACGACGGGCCGTCACAGACTCCTTAAGGAAATTGTGTCCCTGACGAACCTGCATGACGGACCGTCGCAGGCACGACGGGCCGTCACAGGTTGCGTAATCCCAGGCGGAGTCGGATTTCGGTTAAGTTTTAAAGGGGCGTTTTGGACTATTCCTACTATAATTATATATTTCGTGGGTTTATATTAATAACTCAAATTCTTGGGGGGTAAAAGAGGTAACCTTGAGTTAATTAGTGGGTTATTAATGTCATCTTTTACACTTATTATATGTTAATTAGGGTAAAAGAAAGAGGGTTGGAATAAAGAAAATAGAAAGAACAAAGAGAGAGAGAGAGGATCTGTAACGACCTGTTTAGTCGTTTTTGAGCAGCAGAATTATTTCTGGAAAAACTGGCGGGGACGACGAGGGTCACGACGGACCGTCGTGGTCGGAAAGTCGACGGAGCGTCGAGGAGGTGTCGTCCCATGGCACTTAGAATTTTGAATTGGGTACTGAAAATGACTCTCTGTAAATTGTGACGGACCTGCAGGACGTTCCGTCGCAATCACGACGAACCGTGGTGAGTTTTCGTTGCCAAAACACTTCAACGTTTGAGAATTTGGTTCGAGAAACGAGTTTCTGACCGTCAGGACGGAGGTGCAGGACGGACCGTCACAGGGGGGACGGGCCGTCACAGCCACCTGGAACCTGGGGAGGTGCGACGACCACCGTGACGGACCGTCGCAGGCACGACGGCCCGTCACAGGTCACGCAATCCCAGGCAAATTAGGATTTCTCCACACGTTTTAAGGGTCGTTTTTGACTATTCTTTCCTGAATTATAAAGATTGAGGGTTAACATTAATAAGTCTAATTACTTAGGGGTTAAAAAGGGGTAACCTTAAGTTAATTAGTGGGGTTTATTGTCCTTTTTCACACTTAATTATATGATTAATTAGGGTAAAAGAAAGAGGGTTTGAACATAAGAAAACAAAAGAGAAAAGAACAAGAAGAGAGAGAGAAAGGGCAGTCGATCAAGGGTGGAGAATAACAAAGCTTGGGAATTTCTTGTTGATTTCAATCTTGTGGAGGTAGGTTATGGTTTATGTTACGATATTCGTAGTGAACTCTAATAGTGAATATTATGTGTGATTTGATAGTATGTAAACCCTGCTATGTGCTTAAATTGTATGCTTGCATGATTTGATTACGAAATTGTGATGAATTAACAAAGCATGATGAAGCATTGAATCCCAAATCTTGAAAGAACCCTAATTCGCTTGATATATTATATAATAAGACTGATGATGCCTTAGTATGAAAGAAGGCTTGATAAATTATATAATGATATGAGGATGCCTTAGTGTAAAAGAAGGCTTGATGAATTAGGGGATCGGGTGCCACGTTCCGGTACCAGGATAGAATGAATATGAGGATCGGAGTGTCACGTTCCGACACCAGGATAGAATATGGATGGGTCGGGTGCCACGTTCCGGTACCAGGATAGAATGAATATGAGGATCGGAGTGTCACGTTCCGACACCAGGATAGAATATGGATCGGGTGCCACGTTCCGGTACCAGGATAGTATATGAGGATCGGAGTGCCACGTTCCGGCACCAGGATAGAGTTAGAGGAGCGGAGTGTCACGTACCGACACAAGAGGAAGAAAGATAATGAATCTTGAAAGATAATGAATATACTCAATCTAATGAACTTAATTCCCAAATGAGTATGGTATTGAGGCTTGAGTCCTCATATGTGAACTTGACGGTAATTGTTAATGATAAAGTAATTGCTTTTGCTACATGTTGAGTATTGTAGTTGATTTACTTTATTATTGATATATATTGTTCCCTATTTTGAGTTAGCCGATGATTATCTACTCAGTACGTGTGGTTGTACTGACCCTACTTTTATGTTTTCCCTTTGTTATTTGTTATGCAGCAAACGTTCCGTCAACTTCAACACAACAGTAATTCGGGCCAGAATTCGTCATACCGGATCTCAGGGTGAGCTAACGCTTCTAGCTTGGACTGGATCTTCGTCTATAAGTCTTGATGCCTTGACTTCCGGCATGGACTAGTTTCTTTTGTATTTTTAGCTTCTTAGACATTCTTAGATAGTTTAGTTAGCAATTTGATCATAGATGTTCTTGTGATGATGACTTCCAGATTTTGGGAATATTAATAATAGTTGAGTTGTTTTATTTATGAGTTTAAGTCTTCCGCATTATTTCTGTTGATATTATATTGAAATGTTAAGGTTTAGATGGGTTGGTTCGCTCACATAGGAGGGTAAATGTGGGTGCCAGTCGCGTCCCCGAATTGGGTCGTGACAGACTTGGTATCAGAGCATTAGGTTCGGGTCTCATCACACAAGAACAGGTCTAGTAGAGTCTTAAGGAACAGTAGGGGGACGCCTTTACTTTTCTTTGAGAGGCTATAAGACTTTAGGAAAATTCCATTCTTTCATTCTTCTTTCGTGCTACTACTTGAGTCCAATTGGTATCTAGGTGATACAAATTGGTATCTGACCATCTTCACTCTATTTTGCAGATGGTTAGAACTAGAGCAACGACCGCACCAGCAGCGACAACGGAAAGACATGAAACTACTGAGCCAGCCACTGGGGCTGTGGCTCGAGGAAGGACAACGGCAAGAGGCCGTGGAAGAGGTCGTGGGAGGACGTCCTCTAGAGGAAGAGGACGAGCCCCTAGCCCATCTGATACTAGGGCGGTGACTCCTCCACCGACTGAGGAGGTAGTAAGAGAGGGTGGGAAGGGGGAAACTGAACAAGGGCAGAATGAGGAAATGCCACCCCACCTACCCCAGAGATGATCAACCAAGTACTTGCTTACCTTAGCGGGTTATCCGACCAGGGTCAGGCTCCTCCAGTGGTTTCTGCACCAACACCTCCGGTTTCAGAGATACGACATGCGGCTACTATGGCTCCCCGCATGGATGCCTCATTGGGAATCGGCACATTTCCACGTCTGACTACTGGGCCTATATGACAAACGATCAACACGAACTTTTCAGTAAGTTCTTGAAATTGAAACCTCCAGTCTTCAAGGGTGCAGAATCTGAGGATGCTTATGATTTTCTGGTTGATTGTCATGAGCTACTACACAAGATGGGGATAGTAAGAGGTTTGGTGTCGAGTTCGTGAGCTATCAGTTCCAAGGGAACGCCAAAATGTGGTGGCGTTCACATGTTGAGTGTCAACCAACAGAGGCACCACCTATGACTTGGGAATCATTCTCTACCCTATTTATGGAGAAGTATATCCCAAGGACCTTGAGAGATAGAAAGAGGGATGAGTTCTTGAGTCTTGAACAAGGAAGGATGACAGTAAACGTGTATGAGGCTAAATTTCGCGCACTATCCAGATATGCCACCCAACTTTGTTTCAGTCCACAAGAACGGATTCGCCGTTTCGTGAAGGGGTTGAGGTCGGAGTTGCGGATTCAGCCTTACAAGTAGCGACAACGGCAACATCTTCCAAGAGGTGGTAGACTTTGTGATAGAGGTGGAAGGAGTGAAGCCAGATGACTTCACCACGACATCGACATCAAAGAGGTTTCGAAGGGGAGGTGAGTTTAATGGTTCCTACTCTAGAGGACAGAACTCCGGAGGTCACTCAGTTCGACCAATACAGTCTTCACTACAGACTGTAGTTGGGGGTCCACCTCAGAACGGTCAACACTACTCCGAGAGACCTATGCGTGAACCCAGAGAATGTTATGGGTGTGGAGAGATTGGACACATTAAGAGGTACTGTCCAAACCAGAGTTACAGACCCCGATAGCTAGAGGTAGGGGCGGTCATGGTAGAGGCCGTTTTTCTGGAGGGCGTGGTGGCCGAGGTAATGGTGGTCACCAAAACGGCAGAGGTGAAGGGCAAAACGGAGCCACTACTACACAACATGGTAGGGGCAACGACAGACAAATAATGGGGCTCATTGTTACGCTTTTCCTGGGAGGTCTGAAGCGGAGGCGTCTGATGCAGTTATCACAGGTAACCTTCTGATTTGTGATTGCATGGCTTCCGTGTTGTTTGATCCTGGATCCACATTTTCTTATGTATCTTCCTCATTTGCTAATGGTCTAAATTTGCATTGTGAATTACTTGACATGCCTATTCGTGTTTCTACTCCGGTGGGTGAGTCTGTGATAGTCGAAAAAGTGTATATGTCTTGTTTGGTGAATTTTGTGGGGAGCAACACGTATGTAGACCTGGTTATTTTAGAAATGGGTGACTTTGATGTAATTCTGGGTATGACTTGGCTTTCTCCGAATTTTGCGATTTTGGATTGTAATGCTAAAACGGTGACGCTAGCCAAGCCTGGGGCAGATCCGTTAGTGTGGGAGGGCGACTACACTTCCAGTCCGGTGCGTATTATCTCCTTTCTTCGTGCTAAGAAAATGGTGAGTAAAGGGTGTTTAGCTTTCTTGGCACATCTCAAGGATGACACTACTCAAGTACCTTCGATTGAGTCAGTTTCGGTAGTCCGTGAATTTTTGGATGTGTTCCCTGCAGATCTTCCGGTATGACCGAATAGGGATATTGACTTCTGTATCGATCTTGAACCCGTACTCGCCCCATTTCTATACCCCGTATAGAATGGCCCCCGCGGAGTTAAGAGAGTTAAAAGCACAACTTCAAGAGTTGTTGAGCAAGGGCTTTATTAGACCAAGTGCATCTCCTTGGGGTGCTCCGGTTTTGTTTGTGAAAAAGAAGGATGGGAGTTTCCGAATGTGCATAGATTACCGACAGTTGAACAAAGTAACTATTAAGAACAAGTACCCCATTCCTCGCATTGATGACTTGTTCGACCAGTTACAAGGTGCTTGTGTCTTCTCTAAAATTGACTTGAGATCCGGTTATCACCAATTGAAAATACGAGCAACGGATGTGCCAAAGACTGCTTTTCGAACTAGGTATGGGCATTATGAATTTGTGGTAATGTCTTTTGGTCTTACTAATGCCCCTGCTGCTTTCATGAGCTTGATGAACGGGATTTTCAAGCCATATTTGGACCTCTTTGTGATTGTGTTTATTGATGATATATTGATATACTCGAAGAGTAAGAAAGAACATGAGGAGCATTTGAAAATGGTGTTAGAATTGTTGAGAGAAAAAAAAGCTTTATGCGAAATTCTCCAAGTGTGAGTTTTGGCTAGATTCAGTGTCCTTCTTGGGGCACGTGGTTTCTAAGGATGGAGTGATGGTGGATCCATCAAGATTGAGACAGTGAAAATTGGGTAAGACCCACTAATGTGTCAGAAATAAGGAGTTTTGTTGGGTTAGCTAGCTACTACCGCCGATTCGTCAAGGGATTCTCTTCTATTGCTTCCCAATTGACGAACTTGACTAAGCAAAACGTTCCATTTGTATGGTCGGACGAGTGTGAGGAAAGCTTTCAGAAACTCAAGACTTTGTTGACTACCGCGCCTATCCTTACCTTGCCGGTAGAGAGGTAAGAACTTCATTGTCTATTGTGATGCATCCTATTCGGGTTTGGGTGCAGTGCTAATGCAAGAGAAGAATGTGATTGCTTATGCTTCGAGGCAATTAAAAGTGCATGAACGTAACTATCCGACCCATGATTTGGAGTTGGCCGCGGTGGTAGTATTTGCACTAAAGCAATGGAGACATTACTTGTATGGGGTTAAGTGTGAAGTCTACACAGACCATCGTAGCCTACAGTATGTATTCACTCAGAGAGACTTGAACTTGAGACAGAGGAGATGGATGGAGCTACTGAAGGACTACGACATCACTATCTTGTATCATCCGGGGAAGGCGAATGTTGTGGCAGATTCCTTGAGTAGGAAGGCCGGAAGCATGGGAAGTCTAGCTCATTTGCAAGCTTCTAGACGCCCATTGGCTAGAGAAGTGCAGATTTTGGCTAATGACCTTATGAGGTTAGAAATAAACGAGAAGGGAGGATTGTTAGCTTGTGTAGAGGCAAAATCCTCTTTCCTTGATCAGATTAAGGGGAAACAGTTTGATGATGAGAAACTAAGGCGAATTCGAGATAAAGTGTTGCAAGGAGAGGCTAAGGAAGCAATAATCGATGGGGAAGGTGTTTTGAGGATTAAGGGAAGAGTATGCGTACCCCCCGTCGATAATTTGATCACCACTATTCTGACAGAGGCTCATAGTTCCGGATATTCTATACATCCTGGTGCAACCAAGATGTATCGCGACCTAAAGCAACACTTCTGGTGGAGTAGAATGAAGCGGGATATTGTTGACTTTATTGCCAAATGTCCAAACTGTCAACAAGTAAAGTATGAACACCAGAGGCCCGGAGGAACACTTCAGAGAATGCCCATTCCTGAATAGAAGTGGGAGAGAATCGCGATGGACTTCGTGGTTGGTCTTCCAAAGACCTTGGGTAAGTATGACTCCATTTGGGTGATCGTTGATGAAGGTTAACTAAGTCTGCTCACTTCATTCCTGTCAAGGTGACCTACAATGCAGAGAAGTTAGCCAAGATCTACATCGCAGAGATCGTTCGGTTGCATGGAGTCCCACTCTCCATCATATCTGATAGAGGTACGCAGTTTACTTCTAAGTTTTGGAGGACTTTACATGCCGAACTAGGCACTAGATTGGACCTTAGCACAGCATTTCACCCTCAGACCGATGGACAGTCTGAGCGAACGATTCAAGTGTGGAGGATATGCTTCGTGCATGTGTGATAGAGTTTGGTGGCCATTGGGATAGCTTTTTACCGTTGGCAGAGTTTTCATATAATATAGCTATCACTCCAGTATTGACATGGCTCCATTTGAAGCATTGTATGGGAGGAGGTGTAGATCTCCCATTGGTTGGTTTGATGCCTTTGAAGTTAGACCTTGGGGACTGATTTGTTGAGAGATTTATGGAGAAGGTGAAAGCTATTCAAGAAAAGCTTTTAGCGGCTCAAAGTAGACAAAAGGAGTACGCAGACCGAAAAGTTAGAGACTTGGAGTTCATGAAGGTGAACAAGTCTTGTTGAAGGTTTCACCCATGAAAGGGGTGTGCGGTTTGGAAAAAGAGGTAAGCTAAGTCCAAGGTATATTGGACCATTCGAGGTGCTAAAGCGAATAGGGGAGGTGGCTTATGAATTAGCCTTGCCCCCAGGGCTGTCCGGAGTACATCCGGTGTTTCATGTGTCCATGTTGATGAGATACCACGGAGATGGAAACTACATTATCCGTTGGGATTCAGTTTTGCTTGATGAGAACTTGACTTATGAAGAGGAACCGGTTGCTATATTAGATAGAGAAGTTCGCAAGTTGAGGTCGAGAGAGATTGCCTCCATCAAAGTTCAATGGAAGAATCGACCGGTTGAAGAGGCTACTTGGGAGAAGGAGGCAGATATGCAAGAAAAATACCCACATCTGTTTACAGATTCAGGTACTCCTTTTCGCCATTGTTTTTCTTCCTTTGATCGTTCGGGGATGAACGATGGGTAAATTGGTATCTATTGTAACGACCTGTTTAGTCGTTTTTGAGCAGCAGAATTATTTCTGGAAAAACTGGCTGGGACGACGAGGTCACGACGGACCGTCGTGGTCACGACGGCCCGTCGAGGAGGTGTCGTCCCATGGCACTTAGAATTTTGAATTTGGGTACTGAAAAAATCGACTCTCTGTAAATTGTGACGGACCTGCAGGACGTTCCGTCGCAATCACAACGAACCGTGGTGAGTTTCCGTTGCAAAACACTTCAACGTTTGAGAATTTGGTTCGAGAAACGAGTTTCTGACCGTCAGGACGGAGGTGCAGGACGGACCGTCACAGGGGGTGACGGGCCGTCACAGCCACCTGGAACCTGGGGAGGTGCGACGACCACCGTGAGGACCGTCGCAGGCACGACGGCCCTCACAGGTCACACAATCCCAGGCAAATTAGGATTTCTCCACACGTTTTAAGGGTCGTTTTTGACTATTCTTTCCTGATTATAAAGATTGAGGGTTAACATTAATAAGTCTAATTACTTAGGGGTTAAAGGGGTAACCTTAAGTTAATTAGTGGGGTTTATTGTCCTTTTTCACACTTAATATATGATTAATTAGGGTAAAAGAAAGAGGGTTTGAACATAAGAAAACAAAAGCGAAAGAACAAGAAAGAGAGAAAGGGCAGTCGATCAAAGGGGAGAATAACAAAGCTTGGGAATTTCTTGTTGATTTCAATCTTCGGTGGAGGTAGGTTATGGTTTATGTTACGATATTCGTAGTGAACTCTTAATAGTGAATATTATGTGTTGATAGTATTGTAAACCCTGCTATGTGCTTAAATTGTATGCTTGCATGATTTGATTACGAAATTGTGATGAATTGACAAAGCATGATGAAGCTATTGAATCCCAAATCTTGAAAGAACCCTAATTCGCTTGATATATATATAATAAGACTGATGATGCCTTAGTATGAAAGAAGGCTTGATAAATTATATAATGATAATGAGGATGCCTTAGTGTAAAAGAAGGCTTGATGATTAGGGGATCGGGTGCCACGTTCCGGTACCAGGATAGAATGAATATGAGGATCGGAGTGTCACGTTCCGACACCAGGATAGAATATGGATCGGGTGCCACGTTCCGGTACCAGGATAGAATGAATATGAGGATCAGAGTGTCACGTTCCGACACCAGGATAGAATATGGATCGGGTGCCACGTTCCGGTACCAGGATAGTATATGAGGATCGGAGTGCCACGTTCCGGCACCAGGATAGAGTTAGAGGAGCGGAGTGTCACGTACCGACACAAGAGGAAGAAAGATAATGAATCTTGAAAGATAATGAATATACTCAATCTAATGAACTTAATTCCCAAATGAGTATGGTATTGAGGCTTGAGTCCTCATGTGTGAACTTGACGGTAATTGTTAATGATAAAGTAATTGTTGTTGCTACATGTTGAGTATTGTAGTTGATTTACTTTATTATTGATATATATTGTTCCCTATTTTGAGTTAGCCGATGATATCTACTCAGTACGTGTGGTTGTACTGACCCCCTACTTTTATGTTTTCCCTTTGTTATTTGTGTTATGCAGCAAACGTTCCGTCAACTTCAACACAACAGTAATTCGGGCCAGAATTCGTCATACCGGATCTCAGGGTGAGCTAACGCTTCTAGCTTGGACTGGATCTTCGTCTATAAGTCTTGATGCCTTGACTTCCGGCATGGACTAGTTTCTTATGTATTTTTAGCTTCTTAGACATTCTTAGATAGTTTAGTTAGCAATTTGATCATAGATGTTCTTGTGATGATGACTTCCAGATTTTGGGAATATTAATAATAGTTGAGTTGTTTTATTTATGAGTTTAAGTCTTCCGCATTATTTCTGTTGATATTATATTGAAATGTTAAGGTTTAGATGGGTTGGTTCGCTCACATAGGAGGGTAAATGTGGGTGCCAGTCGCGTCCCCGAATTGGGTCGTGACAGGATCGAACGAAGAGGAAAACACAAAGCTTTGGGAAATTGCTTGCTTGATCACGAATCTTCGGTGGAGGTAGGTTATGGTTTCTTTTACGATATTCGTAGTAAACTCTTAATAGCAAATGATATGTATTGATAGTATTGTAAACCTTGCGATGTGCTAAATTGTATGCTTGCATGAATGTGATTATATAATTGTTATTATATAAGCATGATGAAGTTATTGAATCCCAAATCTTGCAAAACCCTAATCTACTTTGTTAATGATGATGCCTTGGTATAAAAGAAGGCTTGATGAATGAAAGTGGTGAGACTAGGGGATCGGGTGCCACGTTCCGGTACCAGGATAGAAATAGAGGATCGGGTGCCACGTTCCGGTACCAGGATAGAATGAGGATCGGAGTGTCACGTTCTGACACCAGGATAGTATATGGATCGGGTGCTACGTTCCGGTACCAGGATAGAATGAGGATCGGAGTGTCACGTTCCGACACCAGGATAGTATATGGATCGGGTGCCACGTTCCAGTACCAGGATAGAATGAGGATCGGAGTGTCACGTTCCGACACCAGGATAGTATATGGATCGGGTGCCACGTTCCGGTACCAGGATAGTATGAGGATTGGAGTGTCACGTTCCGACACCAGGATAGTATATGGAGCGGAGTGTCACGTACCGACACGAGGGGAATAAATATAATGAATCTTGAAAGATGCCAATATACTCAATCTAATGAATCTAATTCCCAAATGAGTATGGTATTAAGGCTTGAGTCCTCATGTGTGAACTTGACGATAATTGTTAATGATATAGTACTTGTTGCTGCTACATGTTGAGTATCATAGTTGGTTTTATAATATTACTTGATATATATTGTCTTCTATTTTGAGTTGGCCGATGATATCTACTCAGTACCCGTGTTTTGTATTGACCCCTACTTTTATGTTTTCTTCTTTGTTATTTCTGGAGTGCAGCAAACGTGCCGTCATCTTCGACTCAACAGTAATTCTAGCCAGTCTTCACTACATCGGAAATTCAGGGTGAGCTAATGCTTCTAGCTTGGACTGGATCTTCTTCTTCAAGTCTTGATGCCTTGAGCTTTCGGCATGGACTAGCTTTTATTCGTTTTACCTTCTTAGACATTTTTAGTTTAGAAATTTGAGGATAGATGCTCTTGTGATGATGACTTCCAGATTTTGGGGATTAATAGATGTTGAATCTTCATAGTTATTGAATTGGTTTTTATTAATGAGTTTAAGTCTTCCGCATTACTTTCTGTTGATATCTGTTGAAATGATAAGGGTTAGATTGGTTGGTTCCCTCACATAGGAGGGTAAAGGTGGGTGCCAGTCGCGGCTCGGTTTTGGGTCGTGACAGTAGGGCTCTCGAATACAAAGATTTACTCGAATGAGTCTTTACCTGACTTAAAAGGGGAAAATAAAAATTTTGGAGGGTCTAGGGATAAAATGGTCTTTTCTAGTTATATAATTAATTATTTAATTAATTAGGTTGAAAGGCATTTTGGGGAGAGAGGGCCAAAAATCCTCTTTTGAGGGGAAGTCTTGCTCCTCCCGGGTTCGAACCTAGATGGAATCAATGAATTAAAATTATTTTTATTTATGTTGTTAAAGTAATGAAATTAATTAATAATGATTATTCATTAGCTGATTTTAAAAAAAAAGGAAATCAGATTTTTATTTAATAAAACCTTATTTGACTAAATACTAATCTAGACTCCTAAGCCCAATAAAACTCCCACACTCTCGCATCTTTCTCTCAACTCTCACGTTCAATCTCTTTTTCTATTTACGATTATCTCTGCAGAATAACTTCAAGAATAGTAGGTAAACCGAAGTTCTTCATAGTTGAAGAACTCCCAAAGAAAATTTTAAACAAAAAACTAATCAATCACGTAGGCAAAGAGAAGGTTTTCCGTCGAGTTTGGCGTTGAACTTTTGTTGTTGGACGTGTGCTTGGAGGAGTTATTTGGGCAGAAAGTCTAGGTTTGAACGTCAAAAAGGTATGAGTTCTCTTTTCTCTTGGTCCCTTTCCCAGGAGACCGCTTAAGGTTAAAAATATTCAATCCGAAAACAAGGGTTATTCCCTGTCACATGTCCCTGTCACTAGCTCCGAATGATTCTTAGGTTTGGTATGCTTGCTAGTATATATTAGGCGTGTGTTGTGTTTTCATGATGAATATGTTCATGAATGTATGATTGAAATTGTATGAATGACAACCCATCTTTTCTGAACAATGTGAAAGTGTGTGCAAAATGTTAACTATGGCTTTAACCCTCAGGTTTAAGGCACAACAAAAGATGTATTATGGTTGTTTTTTTACGTGCACAAACTTAGGTAAATTGTTATGTTCATACGAAATTTTATGTGGCTGAATTGAGTTAGAAATTCTTGCCATAACGAATTCATGAAAATGCACCTAAAACGTTATAAATGAACCATTAAGTTTCCCTAAGAATTAGTCCGTAACTTGTTGAAAAAGATGCTGAAAAATTTTACAAAAAATTCCAGCCGCAATTGATGAATGTTAGTCAAGTTAAATGGTTTAAAATGTTACGAAAAATGAAGAAAAAGAAGTAAGGTCACTGAGGGTCGAACCTGTGACCTCACCATGTTAAAAATCATGAAAATAAAGAAGTAAAAAGGAATGTCGTGAAGGGGATTCAAACCACGGTTTTGGGCTGGAAAATGATGTATGAAAAGAAGAAATGATAGGAGTGAGATTTTAACACACAACCTCTTGATCAAGATTAACGAAAAATAAAAAGAAAATAAATGTGATGCATGGGGATTGAACCCATGAACTCTAGGCAGTAAAGGAGAATAAAAAAAGAAGAGAAAAGAAATGTGAGGCGTTGGAATGGAACCCACGACCTCTTGGCAGTAAAGGAGAATTACAAGAAAAATAAAGTGAGGCTTTGGGGGTTTGATCCCACAACCTCAAAGGATAGAAAGAAAAAGGAAATGTGGATGTTGCGTCTCTATTTAGGGTCCCAATGCCATGTGGACTAAAATTTAACAAAAAGAAATATGTTGAGTGTTGTCCAAGGGATTTGAAACTTGGTTGCTTTTTCCCAAATTCTGTATTGAAACATAAGTCGTACGTGCATTAAATATTCAAGAATAATGTTGCCTACTTAGATCGAAATTGAGATCTTTGCATACATACAAGAAGCATAAGTGTTGTACCACATAATTTTAGGAAGATATGAATCACTTAAACGAACTATGAATGAAGCCACATGGCTTGTAGGTATAGACCTATAAGTCTAGCATACGTTTAAAAAATAAGTGATCCTAAGATATATGTAATGACATGATGTAATCCTAGAAGGGTTAAGTAAGAGTGTAAAACACACTAAATGTCCAAGTGCATTGGAACATGATTAAATGAATAATGAAATGATGAAATGAACAATGAAATGATGAAATGAACCATAAAATGATGAAACCCTAGAAGGGTTAAGTAAGAGTGTGAAACACGCTAAATGGCCAAGTGTATTGGCATATAATGAAATGAACATTCACTGAAAAAGGGTGACTATTATAAAGAGCAAATGTGCTAATGTTAATGAATTTGGTGAAAACATGATATGAGTCTAATGTAAAAGATGAGAGCAATCTCAAATTATCCTAAGTAAATGTTTCCAAAACGTACTAACCTATGAGAGTATAAAGATAATGAAGAGACTAGTCTCTATGAACACTCTAATGAAATTAATGAGATTAAAACACATAATACTAATGATGAGATAAGAAGTTATCTATTGAGATATGATGTCCTCATACTAGAATACACCTTCCATGATGCATGAGTTGAATGTACTATAACTTTATACTGAGCACCGATAGACTAGCTATAAGGGGTAATGGCTTCTTACGGGAAGGGCGGAGGTGCACGTAGCTCTCATGAGATGAGAATTTCCGGCATGCCGGGTAGTGGTTTCCTTATATCTCCTAGTATCTGAACCTATACTGCCAATATAGGCATTTGGCATGGTTCAATTCCCATGTACGCTAGCATGTTTTTGGTCACTTTGGCTTATGATTCCACCTCTTTTTAGTGTGAAGGAGACACTGGATTTCATGATGCTCACATGATCTATGTCGGTCAAAGTTAATGTTCCCTATAAATTAATGAGGCCAGCCTTAAATGATGCACATAATGAAATGAATGATACAAAATGTATTAGGATAGGACAATCAAAAGGAGCTAGACAAAAGTAATGAAACTAGTTCATTATTTATCATTGAACAACGAACACGATGAAAGTATTAAAACATTATCCTAGGTAAAGCTGGTGTTGACACTAGCCAATGAATGAATTGAAATGAAGCATGTATGAATGAATGAAGTTGACTCGGTGTTACTAAAAAAGACTCCATAGTTGAGGTCCCATATTTTGATCCCTCATTTTTTTGAAGTCTTGATGTCAAGTCGATGATTCTAAGGTCTCATGGCAGATGAACGAATGATGTGAAAAATGTTATGTGCTATATGCAATATGTTATGGAGCTATATGTTAAGTGTTGTGTACAATATGATAAGTATGATAATGCATGTTACTCTCATGGCATAACTTACCTAATCAAAATTTTGGAAGCTCACTCACTTTCCTAATCCATATTTAGAAATCTCACTCACTTTCCTAATAAAAATTTCAAAAGCTCACTTACTTTCCTAATCCCAATTTCGCAAGTCCACTTACTTGACTTTCCATAATCATGCTCTTAGGAAGAACCTATTCTTACTCATGCATTTCCTTGGTATGTGCTTGCATATACCATACTTTAGTACAAATGTGTAATAAACCCATAGAATTCTACAATTTAATGTGCAGGCTCAGGTGGATGCTAGAGCTTACAGGTTTAGATTATAGTTATCCAGACGTGGAGCTTTCATTGGGACTTGGTAAGCCTTATTATCTGTATGTAGACATTTATGCATGATAAGAAACAAAAAGTTTCAAATTATCTGCTAAAATTAACCTAGGTGAAGTAAGAATGACGTAAGTAGGATTGTCTGCGACGTCTGGGATGTCAACGACATTGGTCTCATCTGGGGTGTAGACTCCAGCCGTGACAATTAGATTCTCTAAACATGTGTGTGCATTAGAAATTTTTATTCTGTGAGATGAAATTATGTTGTCTTTCCAACAAAATTGTGATGTTCCATTGGGGAATTGCTTTTTGCAGAATCTAGTCCAGCATTAGTAGGGAATCAACGTCAAGCATTATGTTCCTGTATCCCCACTCTAGTGCCTATGTCAACCCAAATATGGATTCATCAATCTCTATTTTGTGTTTGTACCCTCTCAAAGAAGAGTTTTGAAGGCCATCAGTAACTTACATGTTTGATCTCTCAAATGCCTCCATCTCCAACTTTCCTTGATTACTTAATGCACTACAATCCGTATTAATCTTTATCCATCCATTTGGGGGCCTTGTCCATGTAACCATATTAACTTTAGTGTCATGCACAATTTTCATAAAGTTGTGTTAATTCTTTCTAGTTGACTGGCCATCTGATTTTAGGGAAGCTGTTGACATTGTTTTGTAATTATCATTGTAAATAGCATACTTAATTCTAATAATGTTGGGTTCATTGGCTCAATATTTGCAGGTACACATGTTCTTCAAGAGGTTCCAGCAGATAAAAAAGGGGGTGGCCTGCACTACCAGCTTGTGTCCTGCGTTATTGTATTTTACTGACCACCATTGCTTGATGACTTACTATAGAGAGTTGTGATCTGTGTGCATTCTAGTAGCGGCTGCATAACTTTCTATGTAACCATATTCACTTTCGTTTCATGCACACAATTTTCACAAAGTTGTATTAAATCTTTCCGGTTAGCTGGCCATTTGATTTGAGGGAATGTTGTTGACGACAAAAGACTATTAGTCTTTGTAAATAGAAAACTTGACCCTGATAATGTTGGTTGCTTTGGCTCCATGATAAATTGTTGTAGAGAGATGTGATTTGTGTGTATTCTAGTAGTGGCTGCAAAGCTCCTCCAAACATAGGCTGCAAATTTTCCAGCGTTGAAGATTTGTTCAATGTTTTCCATACCTCTTCTGTTACAACAACAAACATTGTTTGTTGGATCAAAGACAATGTAAGATGGTTTCTAATTAGCAGGGATTTTACCCCTCAAGGTTCTCCATAACAAAAGAAGATTCAAAAGGTATGTTTTTATGCCAAGTGAGCGAGTTGAACTGATTTTTAGTTTTTTTTTGATAATCTCATTCCAGGTTGATGAGCATCTAAGTACTCCATTGTTTTTGAGATTCCACACAGCTTGATCTATAAATTGGTGTAGTGGAGGTATTTTTGTTGCTAAGATGCTGCATAGTTGACTTGAGGTACCTGTTCGATCATTTTACTCCAATTCCAGTGTCCTTCAGGCCAATATTCTGCCACAGTACTTTTATTGAACATGTAACTTGTTGTGGAGTATTGAGCAACTGGACCAATACCAAGCCAAATATCCCACCAAAATGAGCAATTTCCTTGTTTGAGATTCCATTGAATGTGTTGTTATACTTGATATCTGTTTTGAAGCATGTATTTCGAACATAGTGACACCCTAGCATCCTATTTTTTACACACTTGGTTGGAACTTTGACAGTACTTTGCTTTAAAAAGATTAACCACAAAGAGTTTGTTTAGTCCTAAAGATCCACCATTTCTTATATTAGAAGGCCATGCAAACATATGTGAGATTCCTCATTCAAAACCCCTTTAATCATAAGTAAATCTAAGGTCTCTCCATGACGCCCAATGGTATTTCTTCTTATAATTTTTCCATCCCCATAGTATGGCATGATCATTTGGATTTGTGTAAGGATTAGGGAAGGTGGTGCCACAGCAGATTGTAAGTTGATAGGGAGAGCTTGCAATACATGCCTAGCAAGAATTGCACTACCCCATAGCTGAGTTGCTTTGTTTGCCAGCCTGTAATACTGCATACAACTTTGTTAACAAGGTCAGAAAAATAGAATACCATAGGCCTACCGATAAATATAGGACATCCTAGGTAAATTAAAGGACCCTCTATTTGCCTGAAACCGGTGAGTCTTTTGATTCTATCTCTTGTTCTATTATAAACATTAGGATGGAGCATAAAAACACTTTTGTCACCGTTAAGAGCTTCCCAGATGTATCTTCATACTACTTCAGATTTTTCATTAGGATCTTCAAAGTTTTGCATCTTCAAGACGTTATGAGGATTAAGTAATCTGTAAAACTCAGATGGTTCACTTGGGTCCCTCTCATTTCCATGAAGAAGACATGGTAGTCTGGGATGTTATGCAGCCTGTTAAGAGGCCTTGAGAGAACTCCAGAACCTGAAATAAATAGTTCTAGAGGAAGTGGATCACCTTGATTGAGTCCTCTAGTGGAGTGGAAAAAACCATACCTCTTACCATTAACAAATAATTGAGTACCAATTATTCACCACAATTCTCCACATCGTGTTAATGAAAATCTCAGCAAAGCCCATTTTCCTTAGGACAAAGCAAATACATGACCAAAAGACCTATCATAAGTTCTTGCCATGTCCAATTTATAATGACATTTCTCCCAATATGAGGTTTCCTTATTCAGTGGATAATTTCTTGAGCTAGCATGACATTCCCAGAAATGCTTCTACATTTCACAAACCCATATTGGTTATGATAAATCAAGGAAGGGAGTATAGGACAAAGTTTGTTGCTTACCAGTTTAGATATAATCTTACAAGTGAAATTGTTCAAACTCTCAGGCCTAAACTCAGTTAACTCATTGGGATTACTCACCTGGGACAATAGGACATATAAGAGTTAGAGAATTATTTAGGTATCATTTGTCCACTGAAGAAAGCCTGAAAATTTCCCGTCAAGTCATTCTTTACAATGTACCAACATTTTTTAATATCTATGGTTTAGTGTTTATTGTTAGGATTTTTTTATTTTGGACATTGGGTTTAGGTTTAGGGGTTAGGGTTAGGGTTTATTTTTTTAGGTTTATGGGTTAGGGGTTAAGGATTTGAGTTGTAATATCTATGGTTTAGTGTTTAATGTTAGGGTTTTAGTATAGATATTACAACTATAGATATTACAACTCAAATCCTTAACCCCAAACCCAAAAACCTAAAAACAACCTAAACCCTAATCGTAACACTAACTCTACCATAAATACTAAATCCTAAGACCAAAATACCAAAGATCAAACCATAAACACTAAACCATTGATATGAAACCTCAATTCCTAAAACCTAAGCCTAAAAGCCTAAAAAAACCCAAAACCCTAACACTAATCCTAACCCTAATCTTTACACAAAGCCTAACTGTAAACCTTAAACTCTAAACCTAAGGCCCAAAATATCAAAAGACTAATATTATATGCTAAACCATAGATTTTAATCTTCAAATGCTAAACCCTGAACAACAAAACCATAAAAAGACCTATACCCTAGACCTAATCCTAAATCTAATCATACCCCAAACCCTAACCCTAACCCTACCCTTAACCCTACCCCTAAAACCCATACCCTAAGCTCAAAACAAAAATACAAAAAGCATAACTTTGAACACTAAACCATAAATATTATAAGTCAAATCCTTAACCTCGAACCCTAAAGCCTAAGAACAACCTAAACCCTAACCTTAAACCTAAAATTAACCATTACCCTAACCCAACCATAAACCCTAAACACCAAGAACAAAATACTAAAACATAAACAATAAACACTACACCATTGATATTAAACCTCAAATTCTGCACCCTAAACCCAAAAATGTAAAAGAACCCAAAACCCTAACTTTATCCCTTACCATAAACTTAATCATAACCCTAACTCTAACCCATAAACCCAACTCCCTGAATAAGAAAATACCAAAAAATCGAAAATACCAAAACCCATACATTAAATAGTAAACTATGGATTTTAAAACCCAAACATTAAACCCTAAACTATTTTTTAGAAAACCTACACCCTAACCCTAAATCCAAAGTCCAAAAGAAAAAGACTACCAAAAAAAAAAAACCTAGATATTAAACACTGACCATAGATTTTAAACCTCAAATCCTAAATGACAAATAGTATAATCTTAAAAAAATTAAACACTAACCCTAACATTAACCCAAACCCTAACCCTAACCTTAACACTAAACCTAATCCTATTCCATTAACCCAAAATACTAAGAAAAATATACCATCGCTTCCTCATTTCCAAAATTTTAACTCTCTCTAATTTCTCTCACTAACGCACGCTCTCTCGGAAAACATCAGCAGTTGACTGTAACGGCAACTTCAGCTAAATGGAGACGGAGCGTGATCCATCAGAGGCCACCTGTAGTCCACCAGACAAGTGCCAACAGGGGTGCCGGAATAAGACGAACACAATGCAACAAGAATCGCCTTCTAGTTAATCTCACAACTTTGGGAATTCTCATTTGAATGAAGCGATGAACAGTGCGAACCCCAAGAGGGAAATGGCAGGAAATCACGAAATTATTTCCCATGAATACATCAGGCTAAATAAAGATGATAGGGATATTGGGGATGATTCTCGTAATCTTTGGCAACAACATACAGAAACATCAGGTAATTTGGCCGTGCTAGTTGAAAGAAGGGAAGTTGCATTTTCTATGGATGTCGCAAAAATGTCCATGAAAATCGATCTCAAATTCGAATGGCTTCCCTATCGATTCTAGGTGAAATACCTACTTGGGTTTTTTCCCCTTGGAATGTCGCATCTCCCACAAACAATTCAGCCCCAAAGGATGGTCAGGTTGACGACGACAAGAATATCGTTTCTTGAGAAGTCGCAAAAAATGTGCATGAAACTCGACCTCAAAATCAAACAACTTCCTAGATGAGTCGAGGTGAAATATCTAATCGGGTTTGTTCCCTTAGGAAAGGAGCTTCTCCTACATCAATTTTAACCCCAGAGGATGGCCAGGTCACTGGCGACAAGAATTCCTGTGACTCAAATATTAGTCGAATGGAAGTTGTTGAAGGTGGGGAAAATGAGGTAGAATCTGATACTCAAGGTGTTCATCTCACTAACATATCCAATCAACTTCTCCAAGACTATAATCTAGTTGGAAATAATGCAATATGGGGGTGTGACTGGAAAAGGCACAACATGAAATGCTACTCTAAACTCGAAAATTCAACAAAGCACATCAGTAACTCAGCCAAGAGAAGTGATAGACGTAGAGAATTCATCGCACTTCTCTTTTGGAGTAAAGATTATCAACAACACAATAACAAAGGAAAACAATTCATGGGAAAGTTTGAAGGATGACTTCACTGATCGTGATAAGGATGTTAACATATAGGAAGAACTACAAAATGACAATAGGAAAGAAGGGAAGGAGCAACAATCAGGTATGCAAACTGATCACAATGATGGAACTATGCGAGTTAAGATACAAGAAAAAAAGCAAAATGAGAATGGAAAAAGGAAGAAGGAACAACATTCAGGTAAGTATCCTCAACCCAATTTCAAACAAAATCAGAATTATAATTATACTAGTGTTAGTCGTGTTCATGAAAATGTCATGGGAAATGTAGTTGATGATTTTGGTAATTTAGTACATATAGCCAATAAGATTGGGAATAAAAAAAGAAAAATCAATGGAAAAAAGATGGTGTTCAGCGACAAACAAACATAATAATGTGAGGGAAAATAAGGATTAAAACAAATACCATAGAGGCTATCCAAAAATCTCTAGCAATTTTGATATACAAAATACTTCTTTAAGAAACAACTCACAGCCTACTCCCCACCAAAATGTTATTGAAAACAACATTCCTTAAAGCCATCAAAATAACAAACAAGAAAAAATACCTGAACCTGCTCCTTATATTCTAGTACAGACCTTGGCTGCAAGGTTGAGACAGATTCATGCTGCCCAAGAACCCACTATTGTGCTCAAAACTCCTCCTAGAAAGACTACCAAGTAAGGACAACCAGTGTCATCTTTGACATGTATGATTTTGTTGACACTTTAGCGGTTGACTATAAATATACTTTGGTGGGAAAGTTTAGTGTAACAATGCCTAAAATGGAGCTCATCAGCAAGAACTTTATTCAACAAACCCAACTAAGTTGGGGGTTAGTATAGCTCACTATAACTCTAGGCATGTTTATTGATCGTCAAAATGAGTTAGATTACAACACTGTTTGGACTCAACAAAGGATGAATATTGAGGGTAAAATTATGAGATTACAGGCTTGGACACCATTCTTTACTCTGGAGGAAGAAACTCCCATTGTTCTAGTTTGGATTCTCTTACTAGGGCTGCCAAGGCATTGCTTCAAGAAACCTTTCCCTATCCCTCTCTTAGAAAATATAGGGAAAGTGATATATTTAGACATTGCTTCTTGTACAATAATATGAGCAGGTATGGCCAAGGATAAAATGCAGATTCACTTGACCAAACCCAGACCAAGACATGTGTGGATAGCCTATGACAATGATGATGATACTATAGGAATTTGGCAGCTTGTGGAGTATGAAAATATCCCACCATACTATGAGTATTTCATACATCAAGGTCATGAGGAAGATGAATGCAAATAAAAAATGAGAGATGATTACTACACACAAAGGATGGAAAAGGAAAAGGAGAAAAAAAGACAGAAACAGGGAACAACAATATCACAAAGGGAAAGAGAATGTTCAAGCACAAACTAAGGAGAATGAGGAGAAAACAAAACAATACAACAATGATAAGGGGAAGCAGAAACAAACAGAGCAGCAAAGGGAAAAAGTATGGCACACACAAAGGAGGAAGAATTTACAAACACAAGAAGAGAAGAACAATAAGACATCATGGAAAGTTGTCCATTCTCCAAATCAGCCAGAAAATGAACTAATTCAGGATACATCTAAGCAAATAGGTAACCTCAATAATTTCCAATATAATTCTTTCAATAATTTTTCTATGCAAGAAACCAAGAGGAATATCTAGACAGGTACAAGATATCCCCACAGGGAAACACAAACAGAAGCAATATGATCACTGGAACATCTGATCAAAATCCAGTCTTAAAAAAATCAGGTATCATAGTTATGCAACATAACTCTTTTGTTGTGTTGAATGAGAATGATGAAGTTATTGGAGGTATTGAAGGGGATTGTCAGGAGGAACCTACTAACATTCAAGAAGAGGGTACCAAAGGGGGGAGTTTGCCTCATGTTATGCATGAGGGGTTGTATACATATCATAGACAAGACTTTAGAGCCCCTAGTAATTCTAGGAATAAGAAATATCAAGAGGAACAACAACAGAATAAACAATAGGTGCAGGCTGCAAAAATCAGACAACATAAAACTGAAACAAACAAGGAAGAACAATAAAATAGAAATTAAGATAGTGAAGGAAATGACAAGGTTACAAAGACAAATGATAAGGGGAAGCCATATTCACAATTTTACTCCTAAAAGCACTCCCAAGAGAAAAAATAAGCCAAGCAAAAAAAAAGGGATGATGCTAATAGGAGAGAAAGTATACAGCAGAACAGGGAATAGTAACAATCGTAGGGAAAGGAGGATGAACGATGAAAAAAGTTTATGATGGCCAATGACAACCAAGGTTTAGATATTATACAATTGCAGACTAGATACATGACTCAACCATCAACAGAACCACCAGATAAGATGCAACAGTTATGTCAAGTTAATACAATACCTTTGATTGATGAGTATGCTGTGAATATTTCTGAAGATGAATTGGATAGGGACAACCATTTTCTAGATGATACGGATGAGGATGATGAGACTAGTGAGGCTCTAAATAAAGCCTTCAGTCTTTCGAATGATCAGGTTGTAGAGGATGAGATTCGCCAGGTTTCAAAAAGTCAAGGCTTATCTCCAAGTGGGTTCCAACATGACAAGTTTAATTTTAAGAATCAAGATATCATCACTGTCACATTTGGTTGACCAAATACTAGACTATTCTCTTCTAGATCTTCCCATTGATTATTACAACCAGTTGAAATATGAGAGGGATCAACACTCAAGGGACGTTGGAGAGACTCAAGGGATCACTATTTTGCACCTTTTTTGAGATTGTGTACATGAGCAGGATTTCAAAGTTCAATTGAATACGGAAAATGCTACTAGTAATTGTAATGGTAAGATTTGGGTTTTTTGGAGCAGTGATATTGACTTGAATATTCTTGACGAAGATGAACATCAAATCACATGTGACATAAAACACAATGAGTTTTAGAGGACGTTCATTACTACTTACGTCTATGAAAAATGTAAGAATTATCTGAGGAGAGCTCTTTGAAATAAGATGCTTCAGCAAGCGAATGTGTATACCAAATTTTGTGTTCAGTAGGTGATTTTAATGTTATAACTGTAGTGGATGAAATGCTGGGAGGGGAACTTTACAAGATGGGGAAAATCATGGATTTTATAGCTCTTATTGAAGAATGTGGCCTTGTGGACATTGGTTTTAGTGGCCACAAATTCACATGGTCCAACAAAAGAGTTATTAATCACAAAATCAGGAAGAGGCTTGGCAGGGCCATGGTTAATGATTTTTATCTTGCAAATATTCCTCAAACCACTACTACTCATTTGTCGTTTACTGGATCTGATCATTGTCCTCGTCTAATGGAAGTGATTTCCAAAGAAATAAATCACATAAAGTATTTCCAATTCCTCAATTGTTGGGTGGACAAACCTCTTTTCATGGAAACTGTGCAGACTTATTGAAATAGAGAATTGGATGGTATTTGTATGTGAATATTTCATAAGAAAATGAAAAGGTGGTCTAACATTGTTTGTGCATGGTCAAGGAAAGAGTTTGGGGATATTTTTCAAAATCATAGAAGGTATGAGGAACACGTTCACAAGGCGGAGGAGAATAAAATTCTTCACAAAAATGATGGTCAAAGAAGTGCCTTACATGAGATTAATGATAAATATATCAAGTCCCTCAAGTTGGATGATATTATATTGAAATAGAATATTCAATAACACTGGTTCAAAGATAGTGACACAAATTATAAATACTTCCATTCCATTATAAGAGGAAGAAGTAGAAAATTTTTTGTGGACAATATTATCAGTGAGAATGGGGAATGGATACAAGGTGAGGATGATATTGCTCAGACAGCCTGTGCTCATTTTGAGGAGATTTTTACTGGTGAGGAAAAGCTCATTAATGAAGATACTGTGGAATGCATTCCAAGCATAGTAAACAAAGAAAAACATACTCATCTTATCAGTCTGCCAATATTAAGGAACATAAAAGTGTGATCTTCTCTATGAATCGTAATTACGCAGCTGGTCCTGATGGTATGAATAGTTACTTTTTAAAGCAGTGTTGGCACATTATCAAGGATGACTGAATGGGAGTTGTTAAGGCCTTATTTACTGTGAAAATGATTCCTATGTACTTCTCCCATTCAGGTATTGTCCTACTACCTAGAATTAGTAATCAAAACAAGCTAACTGAGTTTAGGCCTATTAGTCCGAGTAACTTCACTAGCAAGATTATATCTAAACTAGTGAGTACCATACATATCCCTATTCTCCCTTCTTTTATTTCATCTATTCAATACGGGTTTGTTAAAGGTAGAAGTATTTCTGATTACATAATTGTTTCTCAGGAAATCATCCATCATATTAAGAAACCCAATATTGGGAGTAATGTCATCATAAAGCTAGACAAGACAAAGGCGTATGACAGGGTTTCTTTGTCATACATTTTCTTGGTTCTTAGTAAAATGGTGTGTACTGAAATATTCATAGATATGATTTGGAGAATAATGTCCAACAATTGATATTCAATCATTTTCAATGGTAAGAGGTATGGCTTCTTTCATTCCACAAAAGGTCTCAAGCAAGGTGATCCCTTATCCCCTTCCCTACTTATTTTAGGTGCAGAAGTGTTATCTAGTTCTCTTAATAGGTTATATTCTCATCCGAACTATCATGGCTTCTTCATGGAGAAGAGGGGACCTCAAGTAAATCAGTTGAGCTTTGCTGATGAGAAAAAGCTCTTCACTTATGGAAGGAACAAAACCTTGAAGCTTTTAATGAAAACTCTAAATAAGTATGAAGAGACTTCAGGACAACTCATCAATGAAGACAAAGGTAATTTTGTGGTACACTATAATGCCTCCAATAGCACAAGAGATATAATTAAAAGACTCACAGGATTCTGACAAAAGCAGGGTCCTCTTACTTACCTAGGCTGCCCTTTATTTGTTGATAGGCCTAAGAATATATTTTTTTTTATCTTGTTAACAAAGTTGTATGCAAGATTACAGGATGGAAAACCAAACAACTCAGTTATGGAGGGAAATCAATACTTACAAAGCATGTGTTACAGGCAATGCCAATGCACTGATTGTTTTCAATAACTTCTCCATCCACTGTGCTTAACTAGATCAAAATGCTGATGGCAAATTTCTTCTAGTGATGGAGGAATGGAGAAAGAGATATCATTGGGCATGATGGAAGAATCTTAGCTTTCCTTATGATGAAAGGGGGGGTATTGATGAGAAATTTGAAGGATATTTGTATGGCCTCTTAATTAAAACAAATGTGGATTTTAAGAACCAAACAAACCTTGTGGGGCGATTTATTGAGACCAAAATAATGCCAAAGATCCAAACATGTTAGCAAAAAGTGGGATACTGGAGAATCATTGACATGGAAGAATATGTTGATAAACAGATATCATGTGGAACAACATATCTAATGGAAGAATCAGGCTAGAAATTGTTGTTTTTGGTGGGATAATTGGCTTGGCAATGACCCACTAGCACAATTTTCCAGAAATAGCAACAAATTTAACAATTGAACAATGGATGAATACTGGAAAGTAAGGAAGTGAAACTGGATTAAGTTGATAGAACAAGCACCAGCTAGTCAGTTCTCCAACATCATTGCCATAAAAATTTCCCCTCAACATCACCTCCCTGATCAGGCAGTTTGGAAGCTCAATAATCATGGCAACTTTAACTTTTCATCATCGTTGCAGGATATCAGGGAAAAATAGCTCAAAAGTCAGTTTAAGTCTTTGTTATGGCATAAAAACATTCCATTTAAATCTTTTTTTCGATTATGGAAGACCCTAAGGGGTAAAATCCCGACAAATGATAAATTAACTAATTTTGGCATTCAATGATTAAAGTGTTTTTATTGTCTTGATAATGCAGGCATGGACAACATCCAGCACATCTTCATTTCAAGACAATTTGCTGCCAAAAGGTGGCGCAGTTTTACAGCCACAGGAAGGATCCAGTCTGACTGCCACTCGCAGCAGCAGCTACTCCAAAAGTGGGGTCGGGAAAGGCCAACAATGCAGCCCAGAAGATGCTTCTGCAAGCCACCCCTATTCTCATATGTTGGAACTTATTGAAGAACACGTGAGCATGCAAATATGGGGGTAAAAAAACAAACATCAACATGGTGAAATACACAATTTTCAAGGACAACTACATGATGTTGAGCATAGAATTTCATTGTATAAAATGGATAGCCAAATGAAATGATTTGATCCAGAAATGTGAAGGATCAATTCAAGACACCAAGGTATGTTTTGTAGCTTGGAGTAAACCCCCAGACAGTGGATCAAGGTAAACCCTGATGGTAGTTCACTTACCAATCCCGGTAGGCTGGGTGGTAGAGGCGTTTTCAGAATAAAGATGGACAGTTATTGATGGCCTTCGCGACAAATCTTGGTGAAGGAACAAAAAATAAAGCATAGATTGAGGCAGCCATTTTTGTTTTGACAAGGGCATTGGAGCTTGGTTACAGGAAGATATTAATGGAACTTGATTCACAGCTCGTTCTGAAGTGGATAAACAGAAAAGCAGCCCCTCAATGGAACTTCATAAATCATTTTGGCATGCTGCAGAATCTAATCAACCAGACCAAAAACTTCAAATGCATTTACGTTTTTAGAGAAGCAAACCTTGTTGCTGATGCACATTCCAAACACAACCATCAAAGGACCAATTCTCAGGTATATTTCAGCCATCAACAATTACCTAGGGAAGCAAGGTAATACTATCAACTGGACTTAGTAGAAATGCCAAGTTTTAGGAGGAAAAAAACAATTAAAAATAAAGAACCTCCGTGAATTTTTTTTATCTTTTCAACTTAACTATAATTTATAATAATTATAGCTTGTTTGAATAGGTTACGATAGTTTAATAATTTTTCAAATGTAAAGGGAGAGTCTCCCTTGTTTATGTTTCCTGGATACTATCTATAGAGAAGAGTCCTCTCTTCAAGGTACATAGTATTTTTTTATTCATCTTTTGTGTAAGGGAAGGAGTTGACTTCCTATTTTTTAAAGTTGAATCCAAACCATCATAGGTTGGAGATTAGGTTTATGTACCCCTCCGTGTATTTTGTTTTGTTACTAATATTAAGGCCTGGGGGTGGCGCTTAGCCCCTACCCCTCAAAGGGTAATTAAACTAAAAAGAAAAAAGAAACAAAATATCAAAAAGCTTAAATTAGTTCTCTCTATCACTTATGTCACTAATACCAAATGCTCCCAACCATACACTCTGTCGACACGCCTAAGGGCTTGTTCTTTACATCTAACATGGTGCGTGAGGCGCCGACGGTAACTTCAAGACTGCTAGATCTTCCCCAAAAGAGGCGCTTGGAAATTACGAACTTAACCTACATTGAATCCCCCTCTTAATTATCGCATAACTATGGGAAATCACAATCTAAAGGCACGACGAGCACATTGAATAATAGGGGAACGGAAAAAATATTTCCTCAGACTCTATCACATTGAATAAATATCACAATAGTGAAAGGAATGCTTCTAGTCATCTAGAGCTATAAAATAATCAAGTTTCAAGGAATTATGACGAACCAATCGAAAGGAACGAAAGAGTGAGTTCTAGAAAAATAGTGAACTAGTTACAAGAGGGTAAGGATCAAAATTTATCATTGTCCCAACTGATTCACGATGTTACACCTAATGGGGTTTACTCACAAGGATAATATGTCCATCTAACATTAATTTCTAGCGAAATGGAACAAAAAATCACCGACAACTAGAACTCAGGTTTTAAAAATGGTAGTCGAAAGAACGATGGTACTAGTGATGCTAAGAAGAATAATGATACTGACAACGAAATAACTCTCACTAACACCTCTACTAGTTTAGATCACGGAGGTAATCCGGTAGATAATGATGAACATGTGAACAGGGAGAATCACATAAATGGAAACACAATACCAGAGAGTTGTGGAGGCAAGCCTAGGTTCTAAGTCTCCACACAACAAGGCAATAACTCGTGAAAAGGATGCTATCTAAGTGGAGAGTTCAACAAACTTTTTATTTGATTTTAATTCTATTGCTGCAGGTGCTCGAGGACAACGCCAACTACAAACCTTCAAGGAGCAAACTGGGGAGGCAAATAAGGCAGGTAACTATATTAACAATAACTATTGCTACAATCAATTTAGTAATAATGTTAATAATGGTCGTGAGCATGAAAATACCATGGGAAAGTCAGCTATTATGCATAGTGTACATGATCAGGGGGAGGCAGTCATTAAGACTAATTACCAATAGGAAAAATGTTAGCTATGAGAAAGACAATACCAAAGAAAATTCATCTGATAAATCTAATATTGAAGGTAAGGAGGAAGTTGTTAAGAGTGGTAATCATGAAGCGGATCAAAACAATAAGCATGAGTAGTGAAATCTGGAATAGAATCAGCAGGAGGGTCTGCAGGACAACAATAAGTATAACCTTTACTATTGAGAGTTCCCTAAGTTCCATAGTAACTTTGAGAAATGTTGTCCTAATATAAAAAATAATAACCAAAATTTTCCCAACCCCAATACAAATAAGCAGTACTAACAGTCCACCATCTACCAAACAGAATCATGTTAAGGAACTAGCTCCTTAAACTATAATTCAGACCTTGACAGCAAGACTCAAATATATACATGTTGCACAAAGCCCAACTGTTCTGTTGAAAAGTACTTCCAGAAAAACTACCAAACAGGGTAAACCAGTTGTAATCTTTGACATGTATGATTATATGCATACATTGAAAGTGGACTGTAAATTTATTTATGGTTGGGAAGTTTAGTACTACCATGCCTTAGGTGGAGCTTATCACGAAGAGTTTTATCCAACAAACTCAATTAATTGTGTGTGTGGTGGTCAACATTGCCCATTATAATGCTATACATGTGTTCATTGACATACAAAATGAATTAGACTATAACACAGTTTTGACACTACAAAGAATGACAATTTAAGGAAAATTGATGAGGATACAAGCGTGGACACCATTTTTTACACCGGAAGAGGAAAAAATAATTGTACCTGTCTGGATTTTGCTACAAGGCCTATTTTGGCACTACCATAAAAAACCATTCCTTATCCCCTTATTTGAATATGTAGGTAAGGTTTTATACCTAGATACAACATCTATTAAATGGTTAAGGGCTGGAATGGGAAAAGAGAAGATAAAAATAGACTTGACTAAGCCTAGACCTATACATGTTTGGATAGGACTGCATCCTGAGGATGACACCATTGGCTTTTTAAAACAAGTTGAGTATGAAAATCTTCCCCCTAACGGTGAGTATTATAAACATTAGTGACATGACATTTAACAATGTAAATAAAAAATGAGGGATGAGGAGTACATATAGAGAAAGGAAAACGAAAGGGAGAAGAAAAATAAAAACATCCATCGTGTGTATTTACTTTTGCCTACATTCTATCAAAACTCTGGATCAGTCCTGGAACAATCTATATCTTCCTTTTTCCTCCAAATGCAGTGCCTTGTTTGAACTACTTGAGTTCTTCCTAATTACGAATTCTCCAGAAGGTCTTCGTGCAAGTCAACTTGCATGTGTGGTAACCATTATTCGAAAACTCTATGTTCACTGATATCCTGTTAGTGCCTTCTATGTTCTCCTTTGATTGATTGAGTTCATTGTTTTTCTTTGTCTAGGTTGTGTTATTTCAGAACAATGGTGGCTGTTCAAGAAAGCAACCTTTGTATCCACGGAGCAAGAAGCTTTAAGGTACTCTCCAGACGAATCCATTCTTCAAATGTTCTGGAAGCTTTGTGAACACCAACTAAATATTCTTGGTGGTTTTTGCTCTACCAATCAATCAATGTTTTCTCTAATCCTATCGTGAACTGTATGTTTTGACTTCTTGTTGTTTATATTAGTTGATTAAAATGTTAATTTTGCATGTCAATGATTATAGTAGTTTGATCCCCATTTCAAAGTTGCAAGTGATCTTGTAAGATCCTCATAAACCATCTCCATGTTTCCTTATTTTGTACTTCAGAAACAGCCCAAGCTTTTGGAAACATTTTATTGTTTCCATCTTTAGCAAATGCGACAAATAATGCCCCCTTTTAGAAAACAACCATCACGACCTATACACCTCCTACACTTGGCCCTTACCTGATTTTAATCATTATGCTCCTTTTTTTTGCTGGAGTCCTTTCTTTAATGCATAGTTAGTTAAATATTTTTTAAATTTATTAAAACTTTTAAATGCTTGACCAACCTGCCAAATGACTTTCTCACAAACCAGATGATAGACTACCGTGCTACTCTTTTTCCTAGCCCTCAATTTCCATTATCCTACTCCTTCTCCATTATCATGAACCTACTCACCTTCAAATTCAACAGCAAAACTATACACATTCAATGAGTCTTTATATGGCTCATCATCATCACCTCCCAAATTGTACCTCAAATTTGTATTTTGGTTATCAATATCTTCATAGCCTTCATCTAACCCATCTTCACTAAAAAATTCATCCGGTTTCTCCTTAGCAGGAGCCTTATATTTTTATGTTTTAATATATTCTCTTAGATCTTCTCGCACAACCCTAAATTATTCATGAACATCACTTCCATAATCATTAGAGTGTTCAGATACATTACTTTTTTCTTCTTCAGAGTCATCACCAATGGAGTTATTTCCCTGTAAATATCCATTGGCAACTTCTTCATGCCCTTTAAAATGATCATTGGTAAAGAATATTGCAACTATCGATGGCTTTTAACTTTAGAAGTTATGATGCTCTGTTGTGGTGTAGCTACTGGAAATAAAAATGATACATCTAAGACATGTAAATTGATGAATAGACATACTTGAATTACGAAATGAAAATAACATGATCAGTTTCTCTATGCCAAGGATAATCCAAAAAATTTCAACACACTTCCAGATGTAATCAGATTTGGTCCACACAAACATCCATTCTTGCATTTCTTCAGGTCAACCTAACAATGCTAGAGAAACTTTGTCGCACCCATGCTTTCAGAAATGCAGTAGTTTTAAAGGATGGGACACACAATCGCATTTTTGAAAAGTTCATTGTTTGAATAGAAAGAAGAGCATCGGTGAGAACAAACAAGTAAGTCATTGTAAGCCAAAGTTTTCTGTTAACCATAAGATACAAAATATAAATATGCCGGTGAGAAAATGGTACTCTTTTGATATATGATAGAAACTAAACTCAACTCAACGAACAAAAAAACACAAGTTGTTGAATGCTAATAGAAAACGATAAAATTAAATTTTACTTACAGCTTGATCATTATAACTACACATCCACAATACTAGATTCATTTCCACTATGAGCCATATCTACAAAAATATGCAATCGCTTTGAAGCTTATTAAACTCATCCTCTTGAAGGATAACCCCAACTTTCTAATGTACTTTCTCAAACTATTATTAGAACATCGGTGCTTCTTCTACTTCTTTGTAACATTCCATCATATATCTTGTGTAACTGTAGCATGGGGTTATCGGAAAATTTATGAAATTGGTTGTATTTTCCACAATGAAGGCATTTGAACTTGCCATAATCTGAATCACCTCCATTAAGGTAATTTCTCTTTGTCAAAGGACTTCTTATTATTTAGTTTATTAGGATTCAAAGCGAATTTGCAAATCCATTTAGAGAGCATTTAGACAAATAACTTTCTGCAAAATGATCAATAATTACTTTTAATTTTTTTTAGATCTATGAACCATACTCTGAATGTGAAAGCATAATGAATATGGAAGAAGAGATTGTGACATGATGTCCGTGGATTCACGTCACTTTTAATGTCTTTTCCTTAAGTTTAGTGTGTGTCTAAAGCCTTTTAGTATTGATTTTTGATGTAGGTTTCTCTTTATTTTGCAGGAAATCTGTTCAAAGGAGAACACAGAGGATTTGAGAAGAAATTGCATAAGTGACCACTAATATACTGTGGTTTCACGGTATTATTAATACTTTTTCCGTAAGTTGTGTGTCCAAAAGCCTTTCTGTGCTAATTTTTATGAAAGTTTCTCTTTATTTGCAAGAAATCTGTCTAAAAGAGGAATTCGGAGGTTTATGAGCGAGAAATAAAGAAAAGTACCACCTACAGAGCTTGTGACGGTTCGTCGTGCCCGTGGCGTTCTGTAGGGGGCATCGTAGTGCAGCTGCTGAATGAAGATGGGAAAGTCTGACCAAGTGTGGGGTTACGGAGTGCGTGACGGACCGTCGTATCCATGACGGTCCGTCCTGCTGGTTCATTATGAAGTTCAGAGAAGTAGTCCAGTACCCAAATTTAAGTGTTTTGGAACGGAGACCCTCGACGGACCGTTGTGCCTGTGACTATCTGTCATATCTTTCGTCGAGGGTAATGGAGAGAGCAGCAGAAGAAATTTCACAAGTATGGGACGGCGGAGTCCATTACGGTCCGTCGTGACCACGATAATCCGTCATGAGGTCCGTCGACCCAGCCGCGTTTTGACAGATTTCCAGCTAATAGAGTCCTTATTTAATTAGGTTTTTATTTTTTATAAATAGTTTGAAAAACCTCGGTTTTGAGGTTAGACGCTTGATCATTGTTAGACCCTAGATTATTTTTAGACTATTTGTTAGACTCTTTATTATTTTTTAGACCCTTTGTGATATTCTTATTATTTTGAGATTCTTGTAATTAATTGTTGGTGATTTTTGTTGATTAATCAAGCGAACTTTCGGATTTTACTCTTTCTCATTGAAGTAAGTACATGAATTCTTATACGATATATTTGACTATTGTGATTATGACTATGGGTAACTAAACTCCATAACTAGGGTTCTGGGAACCATAGGCGAATAATGAGGTAAAATCTAACTAAAATAACAATTCTAGAATAGTGTCTTGCATGTATCGATAATTCTTTCGATTAGAAGTCTTTTTAACGGATGGCCAACGTTAGAACTCGCCTTAATGCTACTTGTCGGACCAAGGAGGTAGATAATAGGAAAAGAATTATCAACATACATTTAGTGTATACTATCTAATAGGCTAGTATTGATTGGTACGAGGAAATAACTTAGTCAAATATCGAATTCGATGATTAATATGAGGTAAAAATGAGGGTTAGTGTAACAACACACGTAGCCGGACCAAGGTGCGGAGTGAAATTTTCTAGATTCCGGACCAAGGATTTAGAAAATACATATCTTATCACTTTGCATGCAAGATACTAGGAAAGAATTGTTATAGTTAGAATTATCAAGTTATGAACCTGTGTGGAACATGTAAACCCTAGTTACTTTGATTAATTGATTAAACTCCAACATTCGAAGCTGTTAGTTGTCTCCTTTAATTTCGCTAGTTATTTTCATTTATTTGGAAATAGAAAACCCCCCTTTTATCATTTTTGCTTTACAAGGAAGTAATTGACTGAACAAAAGTAATAATAGATTCAAGTTAAGTCTAAACTATTTTCCTCATGGGGAAAATTCCAACCTTATTAGTTGGGTTATTTACTTGACACGACCACTTTACTTTTTATTTGAGAAGTAAGTTTGAGCGTATCAACCACCTACGGAGCCCATGACAGTCCATCGTGACTGTGACTTTACGTAGGTTGCACTGTAGTGACATGAAAATGGCTGCTGGAGGATGTTGGGGAAGTCTGACCAAGTGTGGGACTACGGAAGCTTATGATGGACCGTCATAGCCACGACGGTCCGTCCTGCATATTTGTCGTGGTTGTAAAAGAGTAGTTCAAATACCCAATTTCAAGAAGATTCTAAGTGTTATGGAATTGAACCCCTCGATGAACCGTCATTCCTTTAACGGTCCGTCATATCTGTCTGTCGAGGGTAACAACGATTTGATGAAGAAAGCAACAGAAAATTATGCCAAGTATGGATCGACGGAGCCCACGACAATCCGTCGTGTTCATGACGGTCCGTCATAGGTTCTGCAGACTGTAGTCCAAACCGTCATTCCTATCTTAGGTTTCCACATACTTTCTATTCTGAAAAAAGAAACAAACAACAGAATGGGATCACTTTTTTTCCAGTGAAATCAGGATTTGAAGAGCTTTCACAATCATTCACATGAACTTCAGTAGGAAAGAAGGTAAGTAGTGGGAGCTACCGTTTTGAGAATACAAGATTGTGGCATATATTATTAGTGTAGCTTGTATACAGGGAAAGCAATGGCAATAAGCTTATAAAAAGAAAGTATTTATCAATACTAAAGTAGTTTTATTTTGAGCTTATTTATCTTCGCTTATGCTAGGTTTTTACTGCATGACTTGCTTCATGTGACTCTTTTATTATGGTGCAAATGTTTTACTACCCCTCTTTTATTAGTGATAAATGAATCGGTAGATAAAGGTGCTTGTTGAGAAGGTAAAAGGACTTCGAGAAAGAGAATGATATTCTAGTGCAAGAGAGTAATGTGCAGGTACGATACCTTGTATACCTTTTTAATTAATAAAGAAACTAGAATTAGAGTTGGGTGGCATGTAGTCATGATCTATACTTGCTTGTTAGAATCAAATGTGTAATACATGTTGAGTCTTGGTTTGAAACTGTAAAAAGCTTGCAACATTGGAGTATTTATTCTATACATATGGTACTAATCTCAAGTTTTGCTAGGATGACCATTTCACACCAGCCTCAACGACTTGAGAGCATAGGTGATAGAGACCATGTTTTCTTGCATTTATAAATACAATGAATCATATGCTGGTAAAAATCATTTTATGATGTGGTTATCTCATCTGATATATGCAATGGAAGCAACTTCCAGACTACGGCAAGAGGACATTATTTCAATGCATATGGAGGATGAGATGGGAAAAACTGGAACTACTTCCTAGGAACTAAAGGATATTTCTGGAAGTGGAAGGACAAATCATGGTGGAGGGTTGTCATACAGGTAAACTTCTTATTTTATATTAATATAAAGATCTATTTTTTTACATCTTTTGTTACGAGTCATAGAATGAATTTTTGTTGTTGTAGGATTGTGATGATGAATATTCATTACTTGTTAACTTGAAGATGTTGTATGAACATCAATTGTCAACCTTTGCATCCATAGAGCTACAAGCTTTGGGGTACTGACCTTCCAGATGAATCCATTCTTCATATGTTCTAGAAGATTTGTGAACGCCAACTAAATATTCGAGGTGGTTCTTTCTCTCCCAATCAATGTTTTCTCTAAATTTGTGGTAGCTCTGGCTCACATCTTACTGTTGTATAGAGGAATACTAGTATGGCTCTAACACACTATCATTTTTCTTTAAACTGTATAAAAGCCCGCATCTAGGACAATTAAAATTATTATAATCATGGACTATATAGGGGATTGCCAATATGAAGTAATTATTTTTTGAACTTCTAACCCTACAAACCCTATTTCGTTAATCATTAAAAAATCAGAATCTCGTGATATTCAAGTCCTCAACATTATCTTATAAAAATCTGCACCCTGAAAACATATTTAGAAATACTAAACCTTAACTCTAAAAAAACTAAATCTAAAATCTTGTGTCCTAAACCCAAAGAAACTCTTACCCTTAGAACACGTAAACCGTAAAAGACCATAAAAAAAATCCAATAAGAAAACCTTTTATGACCTAAAACCTTATTTACCCTTAGAATAGTTATTCCTATGAAACCATCAAAAACCTTTAAAAATTCTAAATGTAAAAACTTTTAAAAAAACCATTTAGACCTCCTAGAAACCTTAAATATAAAAAATCCTTAAACACAAGCCCTACACCATAATTTACCCTAATAATAATTTTTTAAAAAAATCTTAAGCCCTATGAAACCTAATTTCCTAGTAATTACTAAGAAACCTTAAACCTATGAAACCCTTCAATCCCAAACTCTAAACTCAGAACTTGAAATCCTAAATTGTAAACCCATAAGCACAAAACCCAAACCCTAAGTAACCCCAAACTCAAGAACGCAAAAAAACCTTTATAACTCTAAACCTTAAAACCCCTTAAAAGTCTTAAACTAAAATTCGAACTCTAGAAAAACCTAAACCCTACATTTTAAAAGACCCAAAATATATCTGAGGAGCCTTATATGCTAAAATCCACATCCTAAACGCCAAGCCTTTTGAAACACCAAGAAACCCTAAATCCTAAGAAATTATAAACCCTAAAATACCTTCAAAGACATTAAACCCAAAAAACCCCTGAAGACCCTTATCCCTTATAATAATCCTAAATGTAAGATCCTAAGTCCTAAATCCAAAGAAACACTAAATCGTAAAAATTATATAAATTGTAGTAAAAAAACTTTTAAGACCGTAAACCTAAAATATTCTACAAAAATTTGAGTTTTAAACCTTATAACCTAATTAATAAACCTAAGAAATCATAATACCCTAAATACTATGAAACCTTAAAAATCATTGAAACTCTTAACATAAAAACTCCATAAAATTAACGCCACGCCAAGACCTACACCATCATTTACCGTTGAACTCATCTTTAGAAAACCCTAAACTCTAAAAATCACAAAGAAACCATAAATTTATGAAGCCTTAAGTCTCAAACACTAAACTCTAATCCCAAAACCATGAGAAACACTAAATCATAAACCCTTTGAAATTTATAAGCCGAAATCCAAAACCTTAATGAAATCCTAAAACCTTAAAACAACAACAAAAAATAATATAAAAAAACTCTAAAGCCAAAAATTCCTTAAAATATCTTAAACCTAACAAATATAATTAAACCCTTAGCCTTGTAGACTAGAAGAACCAAAATAACCTAGGAGCCCTTAAATGCTATATTTAAACCCTAAGAAACCTAAACCTTAGGGATAAACTCTCAACCCTAAGCCTTATGAAACTCTAAGACAAACCTTAAAACCCAAACTCTAAATTTCAAAATATTTAAAAAAAGTCGTTTCGGAACCTTACAGCTAAAAAATCATTAAAACACTTAGCATTTTTTTTTAAAAAAACTAAACCTTAAAATCACTAATAATCCCTTAAAAACAAATATAAAACCTCTAAACCTCTGAAACCATAAATCTTAATTCCTAAGAAAACCAATAAAATAATAAGAGACCCTAAGCCCTATAAAACATTGAAAGGTTTAATCCAAAAAACCCTTTAACAATCTTAAATCTAACAAACGTAAACCCTAAACCATAGAAAAACCCAAAACCTAAAACACTAAACCCTAAATTTATCCTACACCTCGAAAAACCCAAAATCAAACATGGAAACCTTGAATGCTTAACTCCAACCCTAATGAACCTAAAGCCTAAACCATAGGGATAAAACCCCAACCTTATGCCTTACGAAAATCTAAGAAGCCCTAAATCATAAAAAGAACCCTAAATCTTAAGAAATGCTAAACATAAAATAATCTTGTAAACCTTTAAATCCTCTAAAACTAAAAAACCCTAAAATCAAATATTACAAACCCTAAAAGAATTCCTTAACTTAAGCCTAACAACCTCAGAATCATAAAAACAATAATGATCCTAAAAAATCTTTGATTATCCAATATTTAAAAAAGTCTTAACCTAAAAAAATCCTAGGAAAACTTAAGATCTAAACTCTAACCTAAAAACACTTAACCGATTACCTAAACATTTTTATCATTTTCAAATTGTATCATTGTTTAATATGTTTTATTCAGTTATATATTTCTTCTATTGTATCTAATATCTTTCAAGTACTGACACATATTTACGCTACATGTTCTTGTGATGTTTAGGTCATGAATATTCAGATCGAGTGGAGATCGGTTCCTGATCTGTATAAGCAATATCAGTGGTGAGTCTTCATTCTGCGAGGGTGATTTACATGTTTTATGTTTTGCCTTCCATTTTAGTTGTATTTTTCTAGATTTACTTTGGAGCATGTCTAGTGTCTCTAGTCAGTAAAATACTTTTATTCAGGCATAGTGTTAGTCATGCTCGAGGTTTTCCCTTGAGGTAACATGCGGGATTAACAATCACGAGTATTGTAAGCTAACCTTAAATTATGAATATTAAATCAACACCTTAAAAACCCTTCATAAGCCTAAACCTAGGAAATTTAAAACCCCTAAGAAGCAATAAATCCAAAAAAATAAAACCAAGAAACACTAAACCCTAAACTTTACTTATGAAACCCTAAATCCTGAACCCTAAGAACACCATTAAAAACACTAAACTGAAAAATTCCCTTAAACCCTTTACCTCTATAATATCCTAAATATAAAATCTAAGTCCCAAACCCAAAGAAACTCCAAGCCCTAGGAACCCCTTAGCCGTAAAAGATCATAAAATTTCAAAAAAGAAAAAAACATAAACCTAAAAAAATTCTCTTAACCTAAAAATTATTACAAAAACTTGAGACCTAAATTTAAACTGTTAGAATACCTATAACTTAAAAACCATTAAAAACTCTAAACGTAAAACCTAAAAAAATCACTTTAGAACCCTTAAAAATATTAAACGAAATAAAATTCTCAAAACACTAAACCAACAAAAATAGTTTACCCTAAAAACCATTTTTAGAAAAACCTAAACATATGAAACTTAAACCCTAAAAAACTCTTAAAAAATCTTAAACATAACGAACGTTAACCCTGAACCTGAAAAATTCTAAACTGAAAACACTAAACCCTTTATATACCCTACATCCTAAAAGACCCAAAATGAACCTATGAGACCTAGAATGCTAAACATAAACCTTAAGAAACCTAAACCCTAAACCTTAGGGATTAAACCCCATGCCTAAACCTTATGATGCTCTAAGAAGCCCTAATTTTAAGAAAAACACCATGTGCAGAGTTGCCTTAGCTCATTAGTTCGACTAATCAGGGTATGATCGAAACTCAAAAAAAAAAACTAAAAATGATTAAAAATCCTAAAACTAAAAATTCCTAAGTAAATCCCATAACCTAAACCCTAAAAAAATAAAAAGAACCTTTAAAAACTCTAAACCTAAAAAAATATTTTGAAATCTAAACCCTAAACCCTGCACTGAAAAAGACCCAAAATAAACCTAGGAGGCCTTAAATGCTAAATTCAAACAATAAATCCCAAGGCCTATGATACATCAAGAAACCCAAAATCCTAAAAACACCTTTTAATATATTAAACTTAAAAAACATGTAAAACCCTAACCTCTAAAATCTTAAGCCCAAAACACAATTAAATCCATCATAAAAAAAATCATTAGATTTTCAAAAAAAATCATTTAAAACCCTAAACAATAAAACTTAAGAATTTTTATACCAAAGAAACCTTATGAAACCATAAAAACTCTAAAAACACTATGTTAGAACCCCTAAAAACCATGAACCTAATGAAGCCTAAATAACATTGAGCCTTACACCATAATTTACCTTAAAATCATTTTTGAAAATCCAAATTCCTATGAAAACTAAATTCTCAAAATCTCTAAGAAACCCTGAATTCCAATACCTAAATCATAAACCCCTAAAAAAACATAAGGCCAAAGCCCGAACCCTTAAAAAATACTAAGAAACCCTAAACCCTATATAAACCTAAAAACCCTTTGAAATCTTAAACCTAACAAATCTAAACCCTAATTTTAGAAAAACTCAAAACCTAAAACACTCAAACCCTAAACCTTAGGGATAAACCATCAACCCCTAAGCTTATGGAACTCTAAAAAATATCATAAGAAACCTGAAATCCTAAGAAAAGTTGAACACTTAGAAATCCTAAAAGAATTCCTTAACGTAACCTCTAAATTGTAAAAACAATAATGATCCAAAAAAAATTTAAAAATTCTATATCGAAAAAAACTCTTAACCTAAGAAATTTCTAGAGAAACTTATGCTTTTAACCCTAACATAAAAACTCTTTATGAAATAACTAAACATTTTATCATGTTCAAATTATATCATTGTTTAATATGCTTTGTGAATTTATACATTTGTTCAACTTTATCCTACACATTTCAAGTATTGACACATAATCTACACTACATCTTCTCATGATGTCTGGGTCCTGAACATTCAGGTCACGTGGATATCAGATCATGTGGAGATCAATTCGCGATTTGTATTCAGCAATATCAGTGGTGAGTCTTAGTTCTTTAACGATGATTTGGTGAGTCTTAGTTCTTTAACGATGATTTACATGTTTAATATTTTGTCTTTCATATTAGTTTCAGTTTTGCTAGAGTTAGTTGGGGGCATGTCCCATCATCCCTAGTATGTAAGAGATTTTTTTGTTCAGGCATATTCTTTTAACGCGTGAGGTTACACCCTCGACGTAGCATGAGATCAAGGATCACAAGTGATCAAAAATTATCCTTGAATTTTCATATCATACGTATATCATATCACCTTACAAACTCTTTAAAATCCTTTATATAAGAAATCTAAAATCCTTATGAAGCACAAAATCATAAACTCTAAGCCTTATGAAACACCATGAAACCATTAACCCTAAAAACACTAAGATCTAAATTATAATTTACCCTAGAAATTAATTTTTAATAGAACTAAACCATAGAAACATAAACCCTAAAATCACTAAGAAATCCCTAAACCTAGGAAACCCTAAATGTCAAACTTAAAACTCTGAAACCGAGCCCTAATAAACCCTTCAAAATCCCAAAAGCCAAAACTCAAACTTTTTTTTTAAAAAAAAAACATTAAGAAACACTAAATCCTATCAAACTTTAAAAACTCTGAAGTTTAAAAATTCTAAAATAAGTTATAAACCTAACAAGCCTAAACCTAATCCTAGGAAAACCCTAAACTTTAAACAATAAACCTTAAAATTACCCTACACCCTCAAGACCTGAACTAAACCTAGGAGACCTTGAATGCTAAACATGAACCCTAATAAACCTAAACCCTAAACCTTAGGGATAAACCCTCAACCCTAAGCCTTATGAAACACTAATAAGACCTAAATCTTAAGAAATCATAAATTCCAAGAAAAGCTAAACAGTAAAAAACCCTAAGAATTCTTGACTGAATAATTAAACTTTATTTATCATGTTAATATTATATCATTGTTCAATATGCTTTTTTCAGTTATATATATTTGTTCAACTTTATCTTATACCATAAAGTACTGACACATATTTATGCTTCATCTTCTCGTGATGCCCAGGTCCTCGCATTTAGATCACGTGGATCGGTTCCCAATTCATATTCATTAATATCAGTGGTAAGTCCTTGTTGTTCAAGGATAATTTACATATTTATATTTAGTCTTCCATTTTAGTTTCAATTTTGCTAAATTTAGCTAGGGCATGTCCCAACATCTCTAATCAGTTAGAGGCTTGTATTCAGACATAGTTTTTGTCACGCTCTGAGGTTACTCCCTTGACGTAACACGATACATAGGATAACGAGTGACCTAAGCTAACCTACAGTTGTGATATCATAACCAGACTAGATCAACACCTTAAAAAACTTTTTGAAAGCCTAAAGCTAAGAAATTTGAAACCCTTAATAAGCCAAAAATCATAAATCCTCAACCATAAGAAACACTAAATTCTAAACCTTAGGAAAAATCCTAAACCCCAAGCCTTATCACTACAAGAAACACAAATTTTCACAAAAATATTTAGTTGTGGCGACTTTGACACAACTAAATGTGGATTTTTTGTAGCAACCTTTTATATCGCTACTAAATGTTGAGATTTTCTAACAATATACTATGTCTTCGGTAAAAATGGAGCTTTTGCAATAATCTTTTACATCGCCCGAAATTCCTTTATGTTGATATGATAAGACACTGAAAAGATAAAAATGAATAATTTATTTATTTTTCGTTTCTCAATTAGTACTTACACTAATTAAATGTGTATAGTGACCATCTTCTAAACTTAGTATTTACACTAATTTAATGCATCTAATGAGTATTTTAAATATATTGTTCAGGCCTTAAATATTGTTATTGAAATAAATAAATTGATTAATTTCGTAATAAACTTATTTTAAGTAATTAATACGTGATAGAAACATTTTGCACATTACAAAAACAACAAATATTAGGCATATATATTAGTTCAATTTTATTGAAAAGTAAATAAGCTAAATTATGATAATAAAGATATAAAATATGTGGTGGGTGGTCACGACCCGCAAGTACACGCTAGAAGTTAGAGTATCATTGTGTCGTCACATGACAAATGAGACTTCAAGAAGTCTCATCTAAGCCTCTCGTATCATTCATTGCATAATAAACATAATAAAATAGGTTAGACACTGTATTATTAGGTTAGACTCGGTATTATTAGTTAGACTCTGGATTATTTTGTTAGGCCTTTGATTATGATTACACTTTTTGTGAGATTCTTGATTAGACACTGTATTATTAGGTTAGACTAGGTATTATTAGTTAGACTCTGGATTATTATTTTAGGCCTTTGATTTTCATTAGACTTTTTGAGAGATTCTTGTAAGTGATTGTTGGTGATTTTTGTTGATTAATCAAGCAAACTTTCGGATTTTACTCTTTCTCATTGAATTAAGTACATGAATTCTTATATCATATATTTGAATATTGTGATTATGACTATGGGTAACTAAACTCCATAACTAGGGTTGTGGAAACATAGGCAAATAATGAGGTAAAACCTAACTAAAATAATAATTCTAGAATAGTGTCTTGCATGTATTAATAATTCTTTCGCTTAGAAGTCTTTTTAACGGATGGCCAACGTTAGAACTCGCCTTAATGCTACTTGCCGGACCAAGGAGGTAGATAATAGGAAAAGAATTATCAACATAGATTTAGTGTATACTATCTAATAGGCTAGTATTGATTGGTATGAGGTAATAACTTAGTCAAATATCGAATAAGATGCTTAAAATGAGGTAAATATAAGGGTTATGATAGCAACACACGTAGCCGGACCAAGGTGCGGAGTGAGATTTCTAATGCTGGACCAAGGATTTAGAAATACATAAGTTATCACTTTGCATGCAAGATACCAGGAAAGAATTGTTATAGTTCGAATTATGAAGTTATGAACCTGTGGGGAACACATAAACTCTAGTTACTTTTATTAATTGATTAAACTCAAACATTCGAAGCTGTTAAGTGTCTTTTTCAATTTCGTTAGTTATTTTCATTCATTTAGAAATAACCCCCCTTTTATTGTTTTTTTGCTTTCCAAGGAAGTAATTGATCAAACAATAGTAATAATTGATTGAAGTTAAGTCTAAACTATTTTCCTCGTGGGAACGAGCCCAACCTCACTAGTTGGGTTATTTATTTGACACGACCGCTTTACTTCTGATTTGAGAAGTAAGTTTGACCGTATCAAATTTTGGTGCCGTTGTAGGGGAAAGTAGCTTTTAGATTAACTTAAACTTATTACTATAGTTTAGTTGATATTTTTTTTATTTTACTTTGTTTTATTGTTTTTGATTTGTGCAGAACCACCCTCCTTGTATGCCAAATACACGGAGAGGAAGAGAACCCTTGTTTCCCTACGATCACAAATTAGAGCGTACACTACGCAACATGAATAGAAACTTGGGAATTAATGATGATGATCCAAACCAGAACATCACAGCTCCGATTGATGTTCATGGTCAATTGTTACCCGATGCTCCGGGTGAACACCAACAGAGGGGACAAAATCCCGCTCCACAGCCCCAAGCATACTACAGAGGCTATGACAACATAGCAGACTCTGATGGGCTACTTGTCTTGCCTCCTTTACCACCAGGCCATACTGTGGTAACTAGTAGCCTGATGCAAATGCTCACTACCAAGGTTTGTTTTCTGGGCTACCTTCTGAGGATTCACATGCCCATATAGCTAAGGTAAGGGCAGTGTGTAAAAGCTGTGTAGGGAGGCCTGACTTGGACTTGAATGTAATAGGGCTTAGAGTGTTTCCTCTCTCACTGACGGGACAGGCTGCTATATGGTTCACTGAGCGCCCTTATAACTCAATTTTCACTTGGAACCAACTAAGGGATGTCTTCTTAGCACGCTACTATCCGGTCTCCAAGAAACTAAACCACAAAGACAGAGTGAACAACTTTGTGGCACTACCAGGAGAGTCAGTTAGTAGTTCTTGGGATTGATTCACCTCATTCTTGAGAAGTGTCCCAAATCACCATATAGATGATGAGTCACTGAAGGAATACTTCTATCGGGGACAGGATGATAATAATAAAGCGGTGTTGGACACTATAGCAGGTGGATCTTATGGGGAGTGTCCTTATGCTGAGATTGCTGATAAATTAGAGAAAATATCCCTGAATAATAAAGCTTGGAGTACTAGGAAGTCGGATACCTGGAGAAACACCTTCGCAGTGCAGTCCACTCACAACCCAGCCACAGATGAGATTCGTGAAGAAATGGCTCAGATAAGAACTGAGCTTGGGTTGGTACTAAAACATGTCACTGGGGTGCAGAAAAAATAAATGCAGTCAACTACTTATCAAAACCACCGCCACCTAATGATAAATGCTATTATGTGGAGGACACCTATGCAATACATGAGCAGACGGGGGGTTCCCGACCGAGCGCCCAAGGCTCAAATCATGATAATTGGCGCCAAGGTCAAGGGAACCAAGGTCGGATCTATTGTAACTACAACCGTGAGGGTCATTATGTCCAAGATGGAACTACAATCGGGACAACAACTTCAATAGGGGTAACTACGGTAACAGAAATGATAGGAATGGGCCCTATGTCCCTCCTCAAAATCGTGAAGTTACTCCTAGGGATGGAGGAGATAGTATGGCGCGAGTTGAAGATATGTTGCACAAAATGATGAGGAGGTTCGATGCTAGTGATGAGCACATTAAAGAGTTAAGGTGTGATTTAGCAAGTATTGGGCAAAAAGTCGATACACATGCAATATTGATTAAGCAGATCGAGTTGCAAATGGACCAATTATCAGCGAGAGTGAACACACGGCAACAGGGCACTCTTCCTAGCAATACTGTCCAAAATCCAAAAAATGATGTGCACTGTATGGCAATCACTACTCGGGGTGGTTAGCAAACCATTGACCCACCTATGCCGTCTAATGAGGAAAAGTTAAGAAAGGATGATGATAAGGTGGTAAAGGGTAGTGGTGAAGCAGAAGAGAGCACTGGAAAAGATGCAGAAGTCCCTATGAAGGTAATTCCCATGCCTAGACCACCACCACCCTTCCCTCATAGATTAGTGAAAAGACCGAGGATGGTAAATATCGGTGTTTTATAACAATGATGAAGCAGCTTTCTATCAATGTCCCTTTGGTAGAATCTCTTGAACAAATGCCCGGTTATGCCAAGTTTATGAAAGATTTGGTTACAAAGAAAAGATTGGTCACTTTTGAGGATGATGATAGACTGCAGCATTGTAGTGCTATTGCTACAAGATCTGAAAGAAGATCCTGGTGCGTTCACTATTCCTGTACAGTCGGGTCATTACATTTTGCGAAAGCATTATGTGATCTGGGGGCAAGCATAAATCTCATGCCCCTCTCGATTTACAAGAAGTTGGGTTTGGGTGACCCAAAAACCACTGCGGTGCGGCTACTGATGGCTGATCGAACAGTTAAAAGGCCTATAGGGATACTCCATGATGTGCTAGTAAAAGTGGAGTCATTCATATTTTCGGCAGATTTTGTTATTCTTGATTGTGAAGTCGATTTTTAAGTGCCTATTATTCTTGGGAGGCCATTCCTTGCTATAGTTAGAGCCTTAGTTGATATGGAAAAGGGGCAGATGAAATTTTTGTTGAAAAATGAAGAAGCGACCTTCAACGTTTGTAGGACCTTGAGGCAGAGCGGTGAGCTCCAATCGGTATCCGCCATATCCCACAAAGAAAATATGAAGAAGGAGAATGAACAAAAAAGTGCAAAACAAGAGTTTATGGTTGGGGATTTTGTGCTTGTAGACAGTTCTGGGGTGCCTTTTCTTCCGGGCAAGCTCAAGTCCACACGGACTGGCCCTTACTTGATTACCCAAGTATTCCCTCATGGAGCAGTACAGTTAAAAGCCAGGGAGGAAGTGTGCTTTAAGGTGAATAGAGAACAAACAAAACTCTATTTCGGGCATGCTGAATCGGTGAATGAGGTGGTAGAGGCATACCATCTTGATGAAGGTTGAGTTATCAAGTGTCCTCAGTCGTGCCGCGACGTTAAATCAGGCGCTTGTTGGGAGGCAACCCAATACTTATAGTTTTTATTTCTAGTAATGGCAAAATTTTCTACTAATGGGTTTTAAATTTGCTGGCACATCACCAGGAAATTTTGCAGAAAATTACTCTACAGCAGTCCCTGGCGGATACAGCAACGGACCGTTTCAACTATGACGGACCGTCGCATAAATCCGTCGTGCCAGGTACGTCTTTCTGTTATTTTCAAACTAGGGCACACGTAACGGAACCAACGACGGATCGTCGCAAATGAGATGGACCGTCGTCGGGGACTCGTCGCGTCATTAATGAGGCGTACCCGACCCAACCCGGCTGGGGTTTTTTTTAAAAAAAAATTCAACATATAAAACCTTCAACCCTTCATTTCACCCCATTCCTTCACTCTTCCTCCTAGTTCCCTCCCTTTTCAACTTCCAAAATCTCTCCCTCTTCAACCGATCATTGTCCACCCAAAATTCTCCAAAGTCCTAAAAGTTATCATCTACTAGTCGGAGTTGCTGCTATGGGTGTCTTCTTGACACCAAGTACCTTTCCATCTTGTTTTTCTCCAATTCTCAGGTATGTGTCTCTAATTTCTACTCATTTATCTTGCCTTTTTGTTTATCAATTAGTATTAGCCTAGTTCTTCCTAATATGTTCATTTCTTTTATATAAAATTCTGTCTAACCTAGGTTAAAAATCATTGAAATTGTCGTGTTTACAACCCTAGAAATAGGTGCTTTAGCATTGCTAGTTTACTAGGTATTTGGGTTAGACAAATGTAGGTTCAAACACCACCAATTCAATTTGGGTCATAGGGGATGAATGGGCACCCCCAGTTCTGTCACTGATTACAGAACGAGACCCCGATGACGGACCGTCGTAGGGTCCATTCCAAAAGCCCTAACACCCCACTTCCCAATTTTATGCAAGTGTCCTCAAACGGACATATGCCACGGACCGTCATCCACACGACGGTCCATCCTGCACAACCGTTCTGGTTGTCAGAGACCCTATTCGTGAGGGTCTCTCACTTTTTCTAAGTGTCCTCCAACGGACACATGTGACGGACCGTCGTCTTTACGACGGTCCATCCTGCACAACCGTTCTGGTTGTCAGAGACCCTGTTCCTAAGGGTCTCTCTACATTTTTCTAAGTGTCCTCAAACGGACAAGTACGACGGACCGTCATACCCACGACGGTCCGTCCTGCATGACCGTTATGATGGTCAGAGACCCCTCTCCTAAGGGTCTCCATATTTTTTTCAAGTATCCTCTGACGGACACCTACGACGGACCATCGTACCTGTGACGGTCCGTCTTGAACATACCATCACACTTGTCAGAGACTCTCCTTCAGGTTTCTCCATAAAAACAAAGTCTAAGTTAGACACGAAGGACCCCATGACGGTCCGTCATAGTCATGACAAGCCGTCACCTAGCCCGTCCTGCTTCACTGTTACTATAGAAATGTCATTTTATTTTAAATTTTTTTATATTTGTTTGTCTTGTTTGCTACTTCTAGTACTAATATTGATCCTTTACAGGTACTATCTACTATTGTACCTAAACAAGATCGAGTCTATGCACACGGGTGATCGAAGTCTGTCGCCCCGTCTGCCCGCCTGGTCATTGGCTCTAATGATGAGCATGACCCCGAGTACGTGTCCCCAGGCACTTCCACCCCTTCCCGTGTTATACGTGCTGCCAGAGCCAAACCTTAAAAGGTGGCGTCCGACGTACTCACTGCCTATCAGTCTGATGAGGAGTGCACATTGACCGGCAAACCTTCTTGGTCAGCCACCAATTAAGAAGGAGTGTCTAGCTACTTAGGAGTTTCATGGTCGGAGGAAGCCTCCGGCTCTGCTGAGTTTCCCGCACCCGCCACCGCTGCAGCGTCAGCCTCGTCTGATGAGGCTGACTGTTCAGGATCCACACCCGGTTCACCAGCTCATGCTCTCACCCTCGCTACTGACCAGCCCAACCGGTGGTGTGTCGATGGGCAATTTCAAGTCTACTCCGACGCAAAGTTCCTGAATGACAAAGGAGTTATGACTCGAACCCTCACATTGGAGCAGCGGGTCCTTACAGGGAGTCTCCCGACGATGCCTGAGATCCACAATCTCTTCACCAGGCATCGACTGGAGTGGACAACATGTCTATTGGGATTTTATAGTGAAGAGCTGGTCCGAGAGTTCTATGCATCCTACGTAGCGACTCTCCGATCACAGATTGAAAGGCGGGCTGCCCCCGCCAAACACGCTCACTAGAGCAGGTCCGAGTATGGGGCGTTCAGGTCGATATCTCCTTGCCTGCCATCCGCCGATTTCTATACGGCGAGGGAATTGATGCTAATCGGACCCCTCTCACTGCCGAATTTGACTACTGATGGAAGATTGTTAAAGATGGCCAATTCCTGCGTGAGCCATCACTGAGAGAGACCACCAAGAGGTGGATGGCCCTGCACTTGTCCATTGATAGAGAGGGTGCCGACTGGATGATCGAGCCGAAGGGGGCCATCAAGAAGGCCAACCTGACTTTCACGGCAAAGTTTTTGTGGTTGATTGTCTGCTACTACCTTTCCCCCACAGCCGCCGATAATATCGTTACATGGGATCGAGCAGTATTGATGGCGGCGATGATAGCCGGGTTGGAGGTGGATTTTGCGTGGCTTCTACAGGCAGTCATGCACGAGAGGGATTTTAAGGTCACAACTACTTACCCTTTCCCGTGCATGATCTTTTCTCTCTGCAGGTCCGCAGGTGTGCCTATATGGCACGTTGATCAGCTCAAACCCCTCTGGGCACTGTTGATGTCGGCCTCATCAGAGATAAGGCCAATGAGTTGGCTCCACGCAGAGAGCCCCGTCCAGAGCTGCCCCCACTTGCTGACGATCTGGCTCATACGGTAGCCCAGGCCCACACGGCTACGCAGGCGGCGTCCACTGACACTACCCCGGTCGAGTCTATCCTGGGTAGTAGCAATGACCGAGCTCCTCTCGTACAGCCCCTTTATCCACTCTATTCCCGCTTGCTATGGTCAAAAAATTAGAGGCGCAAATGGCTACACTTCTGCATCATATCCAGCCGTGGATGCAGAGGTCTATTTCCGAGGCAGAAGAGCGCTTGGAGCGGAAGATCGCTGAGGTTCACCAACGCTTGGACGCTTTTGAGTTGCGGGTGCTAGCCCTGCCAGCTCCTCTAGTGGATGTGTCGACTCTTCAGGCTGCGGTCGACAATCTTCGCGCAGATATTGACATGATCTTAGAGGCTAGGGGGCCAGAGTCTGAGGCCGCTTCTGTCGAGCCTGCTGAAGACACAGTGTTGGCGGCCCTATTCTCCACCTCAGAGATTCAACCACCTCCCCCTCGAGAGCATGCCAAGAGGCGTAGGGGTCGAGTGAAGAATGAGGCACGAGCACGAAAGAAGGAGCGCCGTGAGATTGAGGCTGCGACCCAACTTTGGGTATTGTGTACTTTGACTCATGGCAAAGCCATGATTTGAGGGTGGCTATTATGAGGAATGCTCTGGAAAGTGGGGTTGAAAGAATAAAGAGAGAGAAAGAACAAAAGTAAAGTGACTCAAGAATTATTTGAAAGAAAAGTAAAGAAAAATAAAAATATACAAGAAATACAAGCAAGAAAAGAAGAGAGTCACTTACACAAATGAAGAAAGAAGAGAAAATAGCAAGGTAAAAAAAAAAGAGAAACTGGGCGAGATAAAATGATAGAAAATGGTATGTTTAGCCGGTATGTCAAGGAGGGCAAAAACTCACTAAAGTATACCTAAAATATACCCTTCCTGACCCTGAGTCTATGTTACAAGCTAAGAAAGTCCTATCGTGATCCAAAGGGTTGTATAGTGAACTTAAGGCGGTGAAAATAAGGCAAGCTTATGCAATAGGTATGAATGAGTGTGAGTTTTGTTCTGAGAGTGAGTGTTGAAAAATAATCCTTATACTCAAACTGAAATCATTGTGTGAAAAATGAGGATTTTGTTTGAAAGTGAGGACACTAGTTGCAATACCAAAAATATTAGCACATCGGTGATAAATTGAAGAGGATAGGTGTTAGTGCATGGTGAGTCTGTGTCATGCTCTGATCCCACATAATTCAAGCCTAATGGTGATAGCATGCATAAATATGATGAGATTAATCTGGATTGATAGACAAATGATTTCAAAGGATTAAACATGGATACTATTGTACAAAGATTTTGTATTGAGTCATAGTGCGTCGCTTGAGGACAAACAACAAATTTAAGTTGAGGGTGTTGATATAACGTGCTTTCACGGTATTATTAATACTTTTTCCATATGTTTAGTGTGTCCAAAAGCCTTTTTGTGCTAATTTTTATATAAGTTTCTCCTTATTGCAGGAAATCTATTCAAAGATGATTGCGGAGGTTTTGAGCGAAGAAATGCAAAAGAGACCACCTACGGAGCTTGTGACAGTCCGTAGGTGGCAGCGTAGTGCAGCTACAGAAGGAAGATGGGGAAATCTGACCAAGTGTGGGGTTACGGAGTCCATGATGGTCCGTCGTGTCTATGACGGTCCATCCTGCAGGTTCGTTATGAAGTTCAGATAAGTAGTCCCAGTACCCATAATCCAAGAGTTTAGGTGTTTTGAAACAAAGACCCTCGACAGACCGTTGTGCCTCTGACGATCCTTCATACTTGCCGTCGAGGGTAATGAAGAAAGCAGCAGAAGAAATTGCACAAGTATGGGACGACGGAGTCCATGACGGTCCGTCGTGACCACGACGATCCGTCGCGAGGTCGGTCGACCCAGCCGCGTTTTGAAAGATTTCCAGCAAATAGAATCCTTGTTTAATTAGGTTTTTATTTACAATAAATAGTTCAAAAAACCTCGTTTTTGAGGTTAGGCACTGTATTATTAGGTTAGACTCGGTATTATTAGTTAGACTCTGGATTATTTGGTTAGGCCTTTGATTATCATTAGACTTTTTGTGAGATTCTTGTAAGTGATGTTGGTGATTTTTGTTGATTAATCAAGCAAACTTTCGGATTTTACTCTTTCTCATTGAAGTAAGTACATGAATTCTTATATCATATATTTGAATTTTGTGATTATGACTATGGGTAACTAAACTCCATAACTAGGGTTGTGGGAACCATAGGCAAATAATGAGGTAAAACCTAACAAAAATTACAATTCTAGAATAGTGTCTTGCATGTATTAATAATTCTTTCACTGACAACGTTAGAACTCGCCTTAATGCTACTTTCCGGACCAAGGAGGTAGATAATAGGAAAAGAATTATCAACATAGATTTAGTGTATACTATCTAATAGGCTAGTATTGATTGGTACGAGGTATTAACTTAGTTAAATATCGAATACGATACTTAATATGAGGTAAAGATAAGGGTTAGGATAGCAACACACATACCCGGAGCAAGGTGCGGAGTGAGATTTTCTAGATGCCGGACCAAGGATTTAGAAATACATAACTTATCACTTTGCGTGCAAGATACTAAAAAAGAATTGTTATAGTTAGAATTATCAAGTTATGAACCTGTGGGGAACACGTAAACCCTAATTACTTTGATTAATTGATTAAACTCCAACATTCGAAGCTGTTAAGTGTCTCTTTCAATTTCGTTAGTTATTTTCATTTATTTAGAAATAGAAACCCCCCTTTTATTATTTTTTTGCCTTCCAAGAAAGTAATTGACCGAACAATAGTAATAATAGGTTGAAGTTAAGTCTAAACTATTTTCCTCGTGGGAACGATCCCAACCTCACTAGTTGGGTTATTTACTTGACACGACCGCTTTACTTCTTATTTGAGAAGTAAGTCTGAGCGTATCACTAATCCCATATAAGACAATAAAATAAAGACTATGGCATAAGGGATATGTGGATATCGTCGTCAAATCGATGAGGACTCACCAATACTTCATCTTCAAAGCTTTAGAAACGTATCCATCCTCCGTGGCACATCAAGACTTTCAATTCCCTACACTTTAGTCAAAAAGAGAAAAAAAGGGGCTTGCACATTAGATGTACTAAGTATCAAATCCATGCAAAAACTATGAGAAAGGGAAATTTAGTAAATAACATGCTTACATGAATTTCAATAAAAATACCATACTATAAGCATAAGAACAACATTTAACAACTTAGAAAACACATAAGAAATCACTTAACCGAAAAGACACATTTTAGGAACACTTTCTAGTGAACTCACTTCATTGTTGCGCTGAACTCAATTCACTACTAGAACTCACTTCACTGTTATAGTGAACTCAATTCACTGTTACAGTGAAGTTCTTCCGCTTCACTTTAGACATCTTCTAGCATGTAATTTTCCCACTTAAAGTTATCCTAAGAATCACTTATGTCACACAAAGAGAGACCGCCCATACAACCTCTGTAGTCATGCATAAATGATCCTTAAGACTACTTACGATGAGTCACATACACACTTACAAGACACCGACATAAGAACATGAGAGTCTCCTACCAAAGGTACGTCTATGTCTCACTTGAGTTAGTTGTAAAGAAACCACCCATACAATCCCTTACATACACACTTAACAGATCCTATAGACTACCTAAGATAGAATCATGCTCACTTAATATATCAACATAAAGATGATACTACATTTCCTCATCAAAGGCTATCAAAAGACTTACCTAAGTAGATCAAGAAGATAAGTCCATGATTGACCTCTTCAAGACTACCTAACTAATCCTTATGACTTTCTAAGTTTGGATCATGTCCATATAAACAATCATCTTCCCTGACGATAGTCATTCTTAAGACTTATCTAGGTAAGATAAGAAGTGACAATTCCTATGCCCCCTCCATGCCTTAACTAGATAACCCTTAATTACTCTAGGTAAGTACTCATTCATTCAAGATACTTTCTTAACCTAAGTCAATACATTCATTAGTTCATTTAAGACTCATTCATCAAATAAAAAGAACATTCAAGTACTAGTCTTGGACAAGGCCTAGGGATTCTAACTAACACCTTCAAAGCCTATTGTGCAATGTCTAGATATCGTCCCATACCACTACCTAAACTTCATAGAACTTCTCTAGTTCTAGTAAGTATCCCATTATATGAGAATACGCAATAACAACATTGACCATAGTAGCAAATCATGGAATCCGAAGTTCTAACCTACTCCGATGAGGGTGTTTTTTACTTGCCAATGGTAGAACTTGGACACATCCCAGTCAGCACATGGTTAAGGAATATGATGGGCATGATTTGTATTCTAGTCCCATTCTTAACAAGAACTACTTCCCTTAACATACTCACTCGGTGATATCCTTCGTTCTCATAGAGTAATTCACATTAAATGTTCATACAATTGGGTTCCATATCTAGTTCATAACTCAATCACATTTACACTACCAAAGAAGTCCTTTTAGGGCTACCTTCCAAAGGATACAAGAAGCTCACGATGAATTTCCTAAGGATTAGTATGATGCCATTCCAATCAATTAACCTTAACTCCATCATTCCTTTACTTGAAGGATATCATTACAGCTTTCGACTTCAACATTCATAACCTTACCACTATGTTCAAGGTTTCACATAAGAGACCCTTTCAACATCATTCAAGGTCACACATATATTTCATTCATACATGACAATACTAAGATACTTTAGCACCCTAAGTCAAGACATCACATACTAACTATTATACAATCATCAAACAAGGGACACAAATTAACCATGAAAAGATACCACATACTTCCCTTTAATAAATTTTACATGTCAATCTTAAGTCACTTAGGAATAACTATTATCAACTTTACGTCATCCTATATACTACCATATGATCATCAATATAACCATTATATACTCATATATTCAAGTAGGAACAACCATGCATTAACCCTAAGACTACACATAGAAGCACATAGTCATGGTCTACATGATTTCCTAACATACAAAGTAATAACACATACTTTCATATTCCTTCACTTATAGATAGATATGATAATATTTCACATAATATCAACTATACAAATCATCACAATAATTCAAGTATTTCCGACAAGGCGATGATCATCATATTGAATAAAGTAACGCCGACAAGGGATTGGGGCAGCGTAACCCCACTTCATCTTATCACTTCAATTTCAAAGCTAAATCATCCAATTCGATGTCCTAAGGCCCTTACTCCTGGCCATGAACATCAATCCAATACATAAACCATAATGCTCAATGAATCTAAGTCATTTCAATATAGATTTATCAATATAATAACAATTAGACATCAATTGAATACAATCCTTGCTTTATTCAATAGCTCATAGAAAACTACATTATAATCATAAGCATTAAGTGAATATCAATTCAATAAGTTTAATAGTCATATTAAATACTCAATTGATCTAATTGAAACAGCCTACAGACCAATTCACTATAATCTATACATGAATCAAAAGCCCATAACAATCTACACATGAATTCATCGATCTCAAAGCATAATCATATTACCCATATTTTAGTCAAATTTGAAAGATTTGTTAATATCAAAGGTTCATGAAGAATTTCACTGGAAAACATCAATTACATCATATATTAACGTTTGAAAACCTTTTATGCAAGAACCCAATACTTAGACTAGAAAATTGACTTTTCATCTTTTTGAAATCTTCGAAAATCATCTTTGGAATTGGCTCTAAGGTGATAAAAAGCCGTAGATGAAGAACTCTCATACCTTATTTGAAGAAGCCAATGAAAATTGAAGAAGAAACTGCATTGAAGAACCATCTTCGAGCTCCATCATCACTTTGAATTCTCATAGAGGTTTTTGGATAACCTTTTGGAGGGAATATATTTTGATTTAGGTGTTAGGGTTAAAATTAGAGTTTAATGACTTATATACTTTTAAAATACCCATAAAAACTAAAACAATTGTCCTCTCACTTAATAAGACTTGGGGTGAATTTACAACTTCACCCCTCAACTTAACAGAAAGCTGGCAGAAAAACAGGCAGCACCATCGACGCCCATGGAGACAGTCCGTGGTCTCACCCATGCCTTCTCGATGGGGTATCATAGTTTGAACTTGCAAATCCTACACCAGAAGATCAGATGGCTCCATCGACGGGCCTTTCCTGGTCGATGGGTCGTCGATTGCCACTGCTTGGCATTGTTGAGCTCCAATGTTGAGGTCCTCCTTTAGGGCCCCTTACGAGTCCTACATGGAGTCGTACTCGGATGTTTCAAACCCAAATATATTAATATACGAGTTTAGGACGTACCACATGAGTTTCATCCAAAATGAACACGTAAAACTCGACGAAACATGCACAGACTCACAAGGTCGTCTCAAAGCAAACCTTTCAAACGTCATGGACGTTCGTAGACGTTTGACCTCCAAACTTCACAAAATATGAAACGCTGCATATATAAATTATAATAAATCATTTAAGAACCTTATAACCTCATGAATTGCATATAAACACATAAAACCATATATGAGGCACATAGGTCACTTAACCGTTGAACGTCTCGGTCGTCCTTTGACGTTTGACTTCAAATGAACCTAAATTCTAAGACACTGCCTCGAACCCACGTTATAAACCTTTTTAGGACCTTATACCATCACGACAACCATGTTAGGCTCTATCTTCACCTAGGTCATTTTCAGGGTCTTACATGGGTATTTCTTATTTACTATTTTGAGTTCATAAGAAGGTTGTTTTCAGTTTTTATCTATAAGAAAGGAATATAATAATAAAAATATTGTTTAATGATTCAGTTTGACAAACATTTTCTATATTCAGAATCAAATACTTAAGTCTCATATAATATAAAAATTCTACTCTTACATCTCATATGAGATACATCTCGATCAAAATATATTGAAATTAAAATTATTAAGTTTAATGTTTTCTTTTTCTAATTTAAGGACACTTTTAAAGTGGATGCCTAAATAAACAATATAAAATAAAAATGAAAATTTCTCTAAAATAGAATATTATAATAAATCGTTGTTTTCCTTAAACTGAAATATGTACATTAAATTACTTAAAGATTTTAATTGATATATGAATACAACTGGAAAAATAACTTAGACAATAAATCCATATTTATTTGTTTAATTCAAGTACGAGATAGAATAAGAAAAATCTTATAAGACATAAGGATGTTAATAAACATCGATTTTCAGCCTCAATACATGAACCGAAAACCCTGTTCGGCCCCAAATAATGAAACTAAAGACCCCAATCGCTTCCCCATTTTAATTAAATCAATTTTAAAACACATAATTAACGCCTCTAGGATGTCGAGGAAATATCGGCGCGACCTCAACTATCGTCATAGTTGTCTCCTCCACCCTCTCAAACCTCTTTGAAGTTTCTCATAGTTAAATATAGTGAATAGACCTCAAAAAGGAACAAAATGACACTAATGATTTCTCCTTGTAGCTCAATTGATAAAAGATATGTGCAAGGTCAATGGATGAATTCAACTCTCAACATCCCCAATGGCTTCAAATAAATATGAAAAAATGAGTTTCCTCCTTCTTTTATGATCATATCCTCTCAAAATCACTCGGAAGATTTTCCACTTCTTTTGATTCGCATAGTTTTAAGCTCTTTAGGTTTATTTGGGAGATAATATTTAGTATTTATGATGTAAAAAGAGCCTATATTGACTTTATCTTACAAGCTTTGAAATGGTGAAGACTCGAGATTCACCGGTTCGTTGTCTTGGAGAAGGTCAATAACATCCTTTTTACTTACTTCTCATTTGTCTTTAAATGAATGTGAAATTTAAAAATGCTCTTTCATACTCAATTAATTTTTGTTATATGTCTTTAACTCTTTCATCTTTATTTGATACATAATATAAACATCTAAAATGGCCAATATGAACTGATCTTAAGAAAAAAATTCACTAATTCGATATGTGATTAACATTATTGCTAGTCTAGTTTGTGTTGAGAATAACTTGAATGTGTTTTAATTCATTCTTGTTTTGATCGTGTATGAGAGTTTTAAAATTAAGTTGAACATTTAAGAGAAAGCCATTGATTCATATAAGAATTTTGAAGTGTTGAAATTTGTGACTAGCTACAAAATATATGGCTCATCTAAAATATATATTTTCAAGGAATTGATGTAATAAGATTTCTTTTATCAAAACATAAATTTAATGAAAGTACATGTTTTTGAATTTACAACTAAATACAATGTAAAGACTAGATGTAACTAAGAAAGATGTCTCTTGGAATTATCTAGATGCTTGCAAAACAACAAAAGTAATGTAATGTTAATAAATATCTTGGTGAATTCTTCATCGTATGATCATACAAGTTATATGATACATTTATAGGAAGAAACATAACTATATGTTGTAGTAAAGTAATTTTTTCGGAAATAAAATTTTATTTTTCTTTGTTCCTTCATGGAAAATACGAAGTACAAAGGAAGTATAAGTTAATTGACTTGGTGATTTATTCTGTCAAATGGGAAGACTTTTTGTTTTCTATGCTTACTCTTAAAACATTGTTTAAGGTTTTATTGGTGCTCAGTATTGAAAAATTTGAAATTTCTTTGATGTCTATTTTTTTTAATTGTATTTATGCTTCAGTAACACTTTTCAACATAATAGTATTAGAAAGTTGATGTTAGTTTTCATTTTTACATACAATTTTCACCTTTCTTTCCACTCTTGTCCTTGACTCGTTATACCATATCTAACTATTTGGTGCTGCTCTGCACAATATGTTCCTTCAGTTGCTTTAGCTAAAATTTTCAATTTTAACATGTCGCTGCATTTGATTTTGGATATGATTAATATCGATGACGATTAAGTTATGGACGTATCAAAAGTTGAAAAAAATCAAAAATGTGTTACCTGATGATGATTGAGATGTCATTAAAAAAATATAATGACATGGAGTGACAAAAGACATTTACCAGAGTTAAATATATTTTTAGTTATTGATAATTTAGTTTGAGTAATTGGTCATAAATTCAGTTTTAACGATATGTTTTTGATTACTTTAGCTTCTTGTTAACTTGTCTAAACAATTATCTCTTTAAGTCAGATGCTTCTCAAATCCAATTTTTGTGTTGGTGCAATTTTATCATATTTATTCATTATTTTGTTTCAATAAACTTGTTTGCTACTAATGTTGATTCAATGAATTACTTGTGAAGCTGAGATGAAAGTTAAGATGGATTTGAAGTTGTTAGAAGAATAAGGACAAATTTCTATAGAAATAAATAGAATGCTCCAAGAACAAATGCGATTAGAAGTGGACAAAGAGATTAAAAGCGGTGGATTCTATAATGTGGAGAATTCCACCGGTAAATGCATTAATATCTATTTTGAACTGTTGTTGTGACTACAACTCTTAAGCACAAGTGGCCAATTTTTAGTTCTAGAATGTTGAGCTATCCAACATACTCGCCCAGATGCACTTCTTTATTATTTCCTTCTTGCATCGGACTAACATGTTTTCTTTAATTTTGTGATGGAATTGGAAACAACTGATAAAATTCATTTGGTGAAATCAGTGTTGAATTTATTGTACCACCAACAACTTTGGTGATGTTTGGTGAACTCGGTGTTGAATTTATAGAACCACCAGCAAGTTTGGTGATGTCAGCTTGTGCACAATCCCTTTTTTTAATAACTTTATAATTGTTCCTTTTTTTCTTATCGCCCTTTTATAATAATCTGTTTTCTATTAGCATTATGAGTATGTTAATAATAAAAGTGATCTTGTGTATTTTTCTAATAGGAGCAAGGATCTTGCATTATCTTAAAAGCCATCAAAAAAGGGAGCTTGAAGGCAGTTAATAGTTAATTTTCTTGTCCATTTATGTATATACATAAATGACACTGAACAATGAAATATTTTGAAATATATTGAATTTTTTTGTAATATAATTACTTGTTACATTCCGTTTATTGATTATTTTGTGTGTTTCTTGAATTACAATGAATGATGATAATATATTGATAGGTAATTGACAAAATATATGAGAATATAATGATTTTATAGGAAATTTATTTGAATAGGCTATTGCTGTTGTAAGGATAGGTTTTATAGCGACAAAATTAGTCACAAATATAACTAGTATCTGTGGAGATAATAAGTTACCACCAAATCTCAAGATTTAGTGGCGATTAGAGTGGCCATTGAAAGTATTAAACATCTGTGGCGGCATAATCCATTATATACTGGAGATGAGAGTTGCAACTAATAGTATAACACCTTTTTAGCGACTATAATAGCCACTAAAATTTTAACTTTACCAGCGACTTACAAAACATGTATTTTGTGGAAGTTTTTTTTTGGCATACCTATTTACTTTCACCGGCGAGCTAGATTGCCACAAAATGTCATTTTAGTGGCGACATATTAGAGTCATCAGAAGAAACATTTAGTTATGGAAGAAATTGCCACAGTGGTAAGTAACACCCCAAAATGAATGAAGGTGAACTAGAGCCTCGTGATTGTTTCTTGAGCTAATTTTGTTTTAAAATGAGTTAATTTAGTGTTCTTAGCCACTATTTGAAGTTTTCTTATGTTTGGAGGTCAAACATACATGGACGTCCACAACGTTCGCAAGGTGTATCTTAGAAAGTGTTCTTACGTCTTGTGGTGTTTGAGTGAGTTTTACGTGTTCATTTTTTTTGAAACTGATGTACGATGTTCCTAAGACCTTGACGGCTTAGTTTAGGGGTTTAAAGTCTGGGAAAGACCCCACATAGGACCCACAAGGGGCCATAGATGAAGGACCCAAGACTTGGACAAAATTGCCAATACCATTGCTCAATCGACGAGGAAGTCTACTGGGCGTAGGCCCATCGATGCCCCGTCGACTGGGGCGTCGTCCCATACTTAATTTACTGTAATGTTAGTTTTGAGTTCACTGTAATATTTTGGGAAGTTACTGTAAAGAGTGCCTTTTGGATAAAATTATAGAAATTATTCTCTATGTGTTAAATAATGTTCCTTATGATGTTTCGCTTCTATATTCTTGAACATTTTACTTAAATTGCATGAAATGTTAATTTTACTAAAATGTCCCTTTTCACATGTTTTTGCATGTGCCTTACTAAATTCTTTAATTGTACTAACCCCATACTTCTCTATACTCTATAAGTATAGGTTGAAAACTTTTTGGAAATTCACTCTCTCAAGAATTGGTATGTCCTCATATATTCGAGGACATAGTATATTGTTTCCTAGCTTTATTATTAAGACTAAATATGTATTTGATTCAATGTAAAGGGTCGTGTCCCTAAGATATTATATGTCGTGTCTTAAGTTTGACATGTCACGATGAGATTTCGAAAGTATTTATGAAAGATTTCCTCTTTGTTAATTTATTTGTGAAAAGTTTTAATTCCGCACTACTTTTCATGTCTTATGTAATGAATGCTAGTTAAAGGGATTGTACAAGACTCCAAAGGGTCAAGTACGCCTTGTCACAAAACGAGGGTTCCTCTTAACTTCTAGGGGGTACTTTCGGGTCATGACAGTAAGGTTGCCACTAAACTTAATTTGTGGTGACTTTCAGGTGTTCTGTAGCGACTTTTATCGCCACAAAAGAGATGATTTCTTGTAGTGTATGAAACACCAAGAAAACCAAAATCCTAAGAAATCCTACACCCTAAAAACTCTTTTAGAAACACTAAACCTTAAAAAACCCTTAAGCTCTAAAAAAATCTAAATCTAAAATCTGAGTCCTAAACCCAAAGAAACCCTTACCCTAAGAACCCTTAAACCGTACAAAACCATAAAAATTATCAGAAAGAAGATCTTTAATAACCCTAAATCTTATTTCAACTAAGAATAGTTATACCTATGAATTCCTCAAAAACCTTTAAAAATTCTAGATGTAAAATATATATATATAAAAAAAAAAGTTTAGACCTCCTAAAAACCTTAAACCTAAAATATCCTAAGACACTAACTCTTACACCATAACTTACCCTAAAAATCATATAAACAAAAACCTTAAACCCTATGAAGCCTAATTTCCTCAAAATCACTAAGAAAATATTAACCGAACAAACCCCTCTATCCCAAACTCTAAACTCATAACTCGAAACTTTAAATTGTAAACACATAAGCACAAAACCCGGACCCTATGAAAACCCCAAAGACAAAAAAAAAACAAAAAAGCCTTTAGAATTGTAAACCTAAAAACCCCTTAAAATTCATAAACCTAAACTCAAACTCTTAAACCTTAACTCAAACTCTAGAAAATCCGAAACCCTACATTCTAAAAGACTCAAAATATACCTGAGAAGCTGTAACGACCTGTTTAGTCGTTTTGAGCAGCAGATTTTATTTCTGGAAAACTGGCTGAGACGACGGACCCCACGACGGACTGTCATGGGCACGACGGACCGTCGAGGGGGTCTCGTTTCCAAACACTTAGAAATTCTGAAATTTGGGTACTGAAATCGACTCTCTGAACTTCGTGATGGAATGGCAGGACGGACCGTCGTGGGCACGACGGACCGTCACAGACTCTTCAAGGAAATTGAGTCTCTGAACTCTGTGACGGAGCAGCAGGACGGACCGTCGCAGGCACGACGGGCCGTCACAGGCTGCGTAATCGCAGGCTGGGTCGGATTTCCTTAAATGTTTTAAGGGACGTTTTGGACTATTCTTGCCTTAATTATAAAGTTAGTGGGTTAATGTTAATAAGTCTAATTACTTGGGGGTTAAAAGAGGTAACCTTAAGTTAATTGGTGGGTTATTATTGCCATCTTTTATTCTTAATTATATGTTAATTAGGGTAAAAGAAAGAGGGTTTGAATAAGAAAAATAGAAAGAACAAAGAGAGGGAAAGAGAAACGATAGAGAGAGGATCGAACGAAAAGGAGAGGAGAAAAACAAAGCTTGGGAAATTGCTTGCTTGATCACGAATCTTCGGTGGAGGTAGGTTATGGTTTCCGTTACGATATTCGTAGTAAACTCTAAATAGCGAATGATATGTATTGATAGTATTGTAAACCCTGCTATGTGCTTAATTGTATGCTTGCATGAATGTGATTATATAATTGTGATTATATAAGCATGATGAAGTTATTGAATCCCAAATCTTGCAAATCCCTAATCTCTTTGTTAATGATAATGCCTTGGTATGAGAGAAGGCTTGATGAAGTAAAAGTAATGAGATTGATAATGCCTTGGTATGAGAGAAGGCTCGATGAACTAAAAGTAATGAGATTGATAATGCCTTGGTATGAGAGAAGGCTTGATGAATTGATAGAATGAGATTAGTGGATCGGAGTGTCACGTTCCGACACATAGAATTAAGGGATCGGGTGTCACGAACCGACACGTAGTATTAGGGGGACCGGGTGTCACGAACCGACACGTAAATTTAGGGGATCGGGTGTCACGAACCGACACGTAGATTTAGGGGATCGGGTGTCACGAACCGACACATAGAATTAGGGGATCGGAGTGTCACGTTCCGACACATAGTAGTAAGGGATCGGAGTGTCACGTACCGACACAAGAGGAATAAAGAATATGAGGGAGCGGAGTGTCACGTACAGACACAAGAGAAATAAAGATAATGAATCTTGAAAGATGCTAATATACTCAATCTAATGAATCTAATTCCCAAATGAGTATGGTATGGAGGCTTGAGTCCTCATGTGTGAATTTGACGGTAATTGTTAATGATATAGTACTTGTTGTTGCTACATGTTAAGTATCGTAGTTAGTTTTATAATATTACTTGATATATATTGTCTTCTATTTTGAGTTGGCAGATGATATCTACTCAGTACCCGTGTTTTGTACTGACCCCTACTTTTATGTTTTCTTCTTTGTTATTTGTGGAGTGCAGCAAACGTGCCGTCGTCTTCGACTCAACTGTAATTCTAGCCAGTCTTCACTACATTGGAAATTCAGGGTGAGCTAATGCTTCTAGCTTGGACTGGATCTTCTTCTTCAAGTCTTGATGCCTTGAGCCTTCGGCATGGACTAGCTTTTATCTGTTTTAGCTTCTTAGACATTTTTAGTTTAGAAATTTAAGGATAGATGTTCTTGTGATGATGACTTCCAGATTTAGGGGATAATAATAGTTATTGAATTGATTTTATTAATGAGTTTAAGTCTTCCGCATTACTTTTTGTCGATATTATATTGAAATGTTAAGGGTTAGATTGGTTGGTTCGCTCACATATGAGGGTAAATGTGGGTGCCAGTCGCGGCTCGGTTTTGGGTCGTGACAAACTTGCTATTAGAGCATTAGGTTCGTTGGTTTCATCACACAAGAACGAGTCTAGTAGAGTCTTAAGGAACGGTATGGGGACGCCTTTACTTTTCTTTGAGAGGCTATAAGACTTTATGAAAATTCCATTCTTTCATTCTTTCTTTCGTGCTACTACTTGAATCCAATTGGTATCTAGGTGATACAAATTGGTATCTGACCATCTTCACTCTATTTCGCAGATGGTTAGAACTAGAGCAACGACTGCGCAAACATCAACACCGGCAAGACAAGAAACGTCTGAGCCAGCCACTGGGGCTGTGGCTCGAGGAAGAGCAGTGGCAAGAGGCCGTGGTAGAGGTCGTGGGAGGACGTCCTCTAGAGGAAGAGGACAAGTGCCTAGCCCATCTGATGCTAGGGCGGTGACTCCTCCACCGACTGAGGAAGTAGTAAGAGAGGGTGAGGAAGGGGAGAATGAACAAGTGCAAAATGAGGAATTGCCACCCCAACCTACCCCAGAGATGATCAATCAGGTCCATGCTTATCTTAGCGGGTTATCTGATCAGGGTCAGGCACCTCCAGTGTTTTCTGCACCAGCACCTCATGTTCCGGAAGTACGACATGCCGCTGCTGGGGATCCCCGCATGGATGCCTCATTGGAGATAGGCACGTTTCCTCGTCTGACTACGGGGCCCATAATGACAAATGATCAGCATGAACTTTTCAGTAAGTTCTTAATATTGAAACCTCTAGTCTTCAAGGGTGCTGAATCTGAGGATGCCTACGATTTTCTAATTGATTGTCATGAGCTACTACACAAAATGGGTATAGTAGAACGGTTTGGTGTTGAGTTTGTGACTTATCAGTTTCAAGGGAACGCCTAAATGTGGTGGCGATCACATGTTGAGTGTCAACCGACAGAGGCAACACCTATGACTTGGGCATCATTCTCTAGCTTGTTTATGGAGAAGTATATCCCACGGACTTTGAGGGATAGGAAAAGAGATGAATTCTTAAGTCTAGAGCAACGTAGGATGTCGGTTACTGCATATGAGGCTAAGTTTCGCGCACTATCTAGATATGCCACCCAACTTTGTTTCAGTCCACAAGAGCGGATTCGTCGTTTCGTGAAGGGGTTAAGGTCAAAGTTGCAGATTTCAGCATTACAGGTAGCGGCTACGACAAAATCCTTCCAAGAAGTGGTAGATTTCGTGGTAGAGGTGGAAGGAGTGAAGCCAGATGAATTCACCATGGCATCGACATCAAAAAGGTTTCGAAAGGGAGGTGAGTTTAATGGTTCTTACTCTAGAGGACAGGGTTCCGGAGGTTACTCAGTTCGACCAATTCACTCTTCACTACAGACTGTAGTTGGGGGTCCACCTCAGACCGGTCAACACTTCTCTGAGAGACCTATGCTTGACTCTAGAGAGTGTTATGGATGTGGGGAGACTGGACATATTAGGAGGAATTGTCCAAAACAGAGTTATAGACCCCCAATAGCTAGAGGTAGAGGTGGTCATGGTAGATGCCGTTATTCTGGAGGACGTGGTGGTCGAGGTAATGGTGGTCACCAAAACGGCCGGGGTGATGGGCAAACTGGAGCCACTACATCACAACATGGTAGGGGCAACGGACAGACAAACGATAGGGCCCATTGTTACGCTTTCCCTGGGCGGTCTGAAGCGGAGGCATCTGATGCTGTTATCACAGGTAATCTTTTGGTTTGCGATTGCATAGCTTCTGTATTGTTTGATCCTAGATCCACATTTTCTTATGTATCTTCCTCATTTGCTAATGGTCTTAATTTACATTGTGAATTACTTGACATGCCTATTCGTGTTTCTACTCCGGTGGATGAGTCTGTGATAGTTGAAAAAGTATATAGGTCTTGTTTGGTGACTTTTGTGGGGAGCAACACTTATGTAGATTTGGTTATCTTAGAAATGGTTGACTTTGATGTAATTCTGGGTATGACTTGGCTTTCTCTGAATTTTGCGATCTTGGATTGTAATGGTAAAACTGTGACGTTAGCCAAGCCTGGGACAGATCCGTTAGTGTGGGAGGGCGACTACACTTCCAATCCGGTTCGTATCGTGTCCTTTCTTCGTGCTAAGAGAATGGTTAGTAAGGGTAATTTATCTTTCTTGGCACATAATAAGGATGACACTACCCAAGTACCCTCGATTGAGTCGATTTCGGTAGTCCGTGAGTTTTTGGATGTGTTCCCTGCAGATCTTCCTGGTATGCAACCAGATAGGGATATTGACTTCTATATTGATCTTGAACCGGGTACTCGCCCCATTTCTATACCCCCTTATAGAATGGCTCCCGCGGAGTTAAGAGAGTTAAAGGCCCAACATCAAGAGTTGTTGAGCAAAGGCTTCATTAGACCAAGTGCATCTCCTTGGGGTGCTCCGGTTTTGTTTGTGAAGAAGAAGGATGGGAGTTTTCGGATGTGCATAGACTACCGGCAGTTGAACAAGGTAACTATTAAGAACAAGTATCCTCTTCCTCGCATTGATGACTTGTTCGATCAGTTACAAGGTGCGTGTGTCTTCTCTAAGATTGACTTGAGATCCGGTTATCATCAATTGAAAATACGGGCAACGAACGTGCCAAAGACTGCTTTTCGAACCAGGTATGGGCATTACGAATTTCTAGTGATGTCTTTTGGTCTTACGAATGCCCCTGCTGCGTTCATGAGCTTGATGAACGGGATATTTAAGCCATATTTGGATCTCTTTGTGATCGTATTAATGCAACGACCTGTTTAGTCGTTTTGAGCAGCAGATTTTATTTCTGGAAAATTGGCTGAGGCAACGGACCCCACGACGGACCGTCACAGGCACGACGGACCGTCGCAGGGTCTCGTTTCAATATACTTAGGAATTCTGAAATTGAGTACTGAAAATCGACTCTCTGAACTTCGTAACGAACTTGCAGGACGGACCGTCACAGGTGTGACGGACCGTCACAGGCTCCTTAGTGAAAAATGGAGTTCTGGCCCTTACGACGACCTGCGTGACGGACCGTCGCAGGCACGACGGGCCGTCACAGGTTGCGCAAATCCCAGGCAGAATCGGATTTCTTTACACGTTTTAAGGGACGTTTTGGACTATTCTTTCCTTAATTATAGATTTCGTGGGTTTATATTAATAACTCAAATTCTTGAGGGATAAAAGAGGTAACTTTGGGTTAATTAGTGGGGTATTATTGTCATCTTTTACACTTAATTATATGTTAATTAGGGTAAAAGAAACAGGGTTGAATAAAGAAAATAGAAAGAAACAAGAGAGAGAGAGAGATTGATCGATCAAGAGGCAGAGGGATATCAAAGCTTGGGAAATTGCTTGTTGATTCCAATTCTTCGGTGGAGGTAGGTTATGGTTTTACGATATTCGTAGTGAACTCTTAATAGTGAATGATATGTATTGGTAGTATTGTAAACCTGTCTATATGCTTAATTGTATGCTTGCATGAATATGATTATGTGATTTTGATAAAACAAGCATGATGAAAACTATTGAATCCCAAATCTTGAAGAAACTTTAATCTATTTAATGATGATGCCTTGGTATAAAAGAAGGCTTGATGAATAAATAAAGTAATGGGATTGATGATGCCTGGTATAGAGAAGGCTTGATGAACGGATAGAATGAGATTAGTGGATCGGAGTGTCACGTTCCGACACATAGTATTAGTGGATCGGAGTGTCACGTTCCGACACATAGTATTAGTGGATCGGAGTGTCACGTTCCGACACATAGTATTAGTGGGACGGGTGTCACGAACCGACACGTAGAATTAGAGGATCGGAGTGTCACGTACCGACATATATAGGGGATCGGAGTGTCACGTTCCGACACATATAGGGGATCGGAGTGTCACGTACCGACACATATAGGGGATCGGGTGTCACGAACCGACACGTAGAATTAGGGGATCGGAGTGTCACGTACCGACACATATACGGGATCGGGTGTCATGAACCGACACGTAGAAAGGGGATCGGAGTGTCACGTACCGACACATAGTGGTAGGGGGATCGGGGAGTGTCACGTACCGACACATAGTGGTAGGGGATCGGAGTGTCACGTACCGACACAAGAGGAAGAAAGATAATGAATCTTGAAGATGATAAATATACTCAATCTAACGAACTTAATTCCCAAATGAGTATGGTATTGAGGCTTGAGCCCTCATGGATGAACTAGATGGTACTTGTTGATGATTATAGTACTTGTTGATGATATATTTTATGTAGATTGATTTATATTAGTGTGATCTATATATATTTAGTACTGTTTCGTATTTTGAGTTGGCCGATGATGATCTCTACTCAGTACTTGTGGTTGTACTGACCCCCTACTTTTATGTTTTCTTCTTTGTTATATGTGGAATGCAGCAAACGTTCCGTCAACTTCAACTCAGCAGTAAATCAAGCCAGTCTTCGTCACACCGGATCTTCAGGGTGAGCTAATGCTTCTAGCTTGGACTGGGTCTTCTTCTTCAAGTCTTGATGCCTTGAATTTCCGGCATGGACTAGCTTTCTATTTGTTTGTTTTTCTTAGATACTCTTAGTTTAGTAATTTGAGGATAGATGTTCTTGTGATGATGACTTCCAGATTTTGGGGATAATAATAATAGTTTTGAATTGTTTTATTAATGAGTTTAAGTCTTCCGCATTATTTTCTGTTGATATATCTTGAAATGTTAAGGTTAAGATGGGTTGGTTCGCTCACATAGGAGGGTAAATGTGGGTGCCAGTCGCGTCCCCGATTTGGGTCGTGACAAACTTGGTATCAGAGTATTAGGTTCATTGGTCTCATCACACAAGAACGAGTCTAGTAGAGTCTTAAGGAACGGTAGGGGGACGCCTTTACTTTTCTTTGAGAGGCTATAGGACTTTAGGAAAAGTCCATTCTTTCATTCTTTCTTTCGTGCTACTACTTGAGTCCAATTGGTATCTAGGTGATACGAATTGGTATCTGACCATCTTCACTCTATTTCGCAGATGGTTAGAACTAGAGCAACGACCGCACAAGCAGCAACAACGGCACGGCAAGAAACGTCTGAGCCAGCCACTGGGGCTGTGGCTCGAGGAAGAGCAGCGGTAAGAGGCCGTGGAAGAGGTCGTGGGAGGACGTCCTCTAGAGGAAGAGGACGAGCCCCTAGCCCATCTGACACTAGGGCGGTGACTCCTCCACCGACCGAGGAGGTGATAAGAGAGGGTGAGGAAGGGGAGAATGAACAAGTGCAAAATGAGGAATTGCCACCCCAACCTACCCCAGAGATGATCAATCAGGTTCTTGCTTATCTTAGCGGGATATCTGATCAGGGTCAGGCACCTCCAGTGGTTTCTGCACCAACACCTCCGGTTTTAGAGATACGACATGCGGCTGCTATGGATCCCCGCATGGATGCATCATTGGAGATAGGCACATTTCCACGTCTGACTACTGGGCCTATAATGACAAATGATCAGCATGAACTTTTCAGTAAGTTCTTGAAATTGAAACCTCCAGTCTTCAAGGGTGCTGAATCTAAGGATGCTTATGATTTTCTGGTTGACTGTCATGAGCTACTACATAAGATGGGTATAGTGGAGCGGTTTGGTGTTGAGTTCGTGAGTTATCAGCTTCAAGGGAACGCCAAAATGTGGTGGCGATCACATGTTGAGTGTCAACCAACAGAGGCACCACCCATTACTTGGGTAACATTCTCTAACTTGTTTATGGAAAAGTACATCCCACGGACTTTGAGGGATAGGAAAAGAGATGAATTCTTGAGTCTAGAGCAAGGTAGGATGACGGTTAACGCATATGAGGCCAAATTCCGTGCATTATCCAGGTATGCCACCCAACTTTTTTCAGTCCAAAAGAACGGATTCGCCGTTTTGTGAAGGGGTTGAGGTCAGAATTGCGGATTTCAGCCTTACAGGTAGCGGCTACGGCAAAATCCTTCCAAGAGGGGTAGACTTTGTGATAGAGGTGGAAGGAGTGAAGCCAGATGACTTCACCACGACATCGACATCAAAAGGTTTCGAAGGGGAGGTGAGTTTAATGGTTCTTACTCTAGAGGACAGAGTTCCGGAGGTTACTCAGTTCGACCAATTCAGTCTTCACCTACAGACTGTAGTTGGGGGTCCACCTCAGAATGGTCAACACTACTCTGAGAGACCTATGCCTGACTCCAGAGAGTGTTATGGATGTGGGGAGATTGGACATATTAGGAGGAATTGTCCAAACACAGAGTTACAGACCCCCAATAGCTAGAGGTAGAGGTGGTCATGGTAGAGGCCGCTTTTCTGGAGGACGTGGTGGTCGAGGTAATGGTGGTCACCACAACGGCAGAGGTGATGGGAAAACTGGAGCCACTACGACACAACATGGTAGGGGAAACGGACAGAATGGTGATAGGGCCCATTGTTACGCTTTCCCTGGTGGAGATCTGAAGCGGAGGCGTCTGATGCTGTTATCACAGGTAATCTTTTGGTTTGGTGATTGCATGGTATCTGTATTATTGACCCTGGCTCCACGTTTTCATATGTATCTTCATCATTTGTAATGATCTAAACTTGCATTGTGAATTACTCGACATGCCTATTCGTGTTTCTACTCCGGTGGGAGAGTTTGTGGTAGTGGAAAAAGTATATAGGTCTTGTTTGGTAAATTTTGTGGGGAGCAATACTTATGTAGATTTGGTTATCTAAGAAATGGTTGACTTTGATGTAATTCTGGGTATGACTTGGCTTTCTCCAAATTTTGCGATCTTGGATTATAATGCTAAAACTGTGACGTTAGCTAAGCCTGGGACAGATTCGTTAGTATGGGAGGGCGACTACACCTCCAATCTGGTGCGTATCATATCCTTTCTTCGTGCTAAGAAAATGGTTAGTAAAGGGTGTTTAGCTTTCTTGGCACATCTCAAGGATGACACTACCCAAGTACCTTCGATTGAGTCGGTTTCGGTAGTCTGTGAGTTTTTGGATGTGTTCCCTGCAGATCTTCCTGGTATGCCACCAGATAGGGATATTGACTTCTGTATCGATCTTGAACCGGGTACTCGCCCCATTTCTATACCCCCTTATAGAATGGCTCCCGCGGAGTTAAGAGAGTTAAAGGCCCAACTTCAAGAGTTGTTGAACAAAGGTTTCATTAGACCAAGTGTATCTCCTTGGGGTGCTCCGGTTTTGTTTGTGAAGAAGAAGGATGGGAGTTTTCGGATGTGAATAGACTACCGGCAGTTGAACAAGGTAACTATTAAGAACAAGTATCCTCTTCCTCGCATTGATGACTTATTCGATCAACTACAAGGTGCGTGTGTCTTCTCGAAGATCGACTTGAGATCCGGTTATCATCAATGAAAATAACGGGCAGCGGATGTGCCAAAGACTGCTTTCCGAACTAGGTATGGGCATTATGAATTCGTAGTGATGTCTTTTGGTCTTACAAATGCCCCCGCTGCTTTCATGAGCTTGATGAATGGGATTTTTAAGCCATATTTGGATCTCTTTGTGATCGTATTTATTGATGATATACTGATATTCTCTAAAAGTAAGAAGGAACATGAGGAGCATTTGAGAATTGATTGGAAATGTTGAGGGAGAGAAAAAGCTTTATTCAAGTTCTCTAAGTGTGAGTTTTGGCTAGATGCAGTGTCCTTCTTGGGGCATGTAGTTTCTAAGGATGGAGTGATGGTGGATCCTTCTAAGATTGAGACAGTGAAGAATTGGGTAAGACCCACTAATGTGTCAGAAATAAGAAGCTTTGTTGGGTTAGCTAGCTACTACCGCCGCTTTGTCAAGGGATTCTCTTCTATTGCTTCCGAACTGACGAACTTGACTAAGTAAAATGTTCCATTTGTATGGTCGGATGAGTGTGAGGAAAGCTTTCAGAAGCTCAAGACCTTGTTGACTACTGCACCAATTCTTACCTTGCCAGTAGAGGGTAAAAACTTCATCGTTTATTGTGATGCATCCTATTCGGGTTTGGGTGCAGTGCTAATGCAAGAGAAGAACGTGATTGCTTATGCTTCAAGACAATTAAATGTGCATGAACGTAACTATCCAACTCATGACTTGGAATTGGCCGCGGTAGTGTTTGCACTAAAGCAATGGAGGCACTATTTATATGGGGTTAAGTGTGAAGTCTATATGGATCATCGTAGTCTACAGTATGTCTTTACTCAGAAAGATTTGAACTTGAGACAAAGGAGATGGATGGAACTACTGAAGGACTACGACATCACTATTTTGTATCATCCGGGGAAGCGAATGTTGTGGCAGATGCCTTGAGTAGAAATGCGGGAAGCATGGGAAGTCTAGCTCATTTGCAAGCTTCTAAAACGCCCATTGGCTAGATACAGTGCAGATTTTGGCTAATGACCTCATGAGGTTAGAAGTAAATGAGAAGGAGGATTGTTAGCCTGTGTGGAGGCAAGATCCTCCTTCCTTGACAAGATTAAGGGGAAGCAGTTTGATGATGAGAAATTGATCCAGATTCGAGATAAAGTGGTTGCAAGGAGAGGCTAAAGAAGCAACAATCGACGAGGAAGGTGCTTTGAGGATTGAAGGGAGGGTATGGTACCCCGCATCGATGATTTGATCAACACTATTCTGACAGAGGCTCACAGTACAAGGTATTCTATACATCCGGGTGCAACCAAGATGTATCGCGACCTAAAGCAACCCCTTTTGGTGAGTAGAATGAAGCGCGATATTGTTGACTATATTGCCAAATGTCCAAACTGTCAACAAGTAAAGTATGAACACCAGAGGCCCGGAGGAACGCTTCAGAATGCCCATTCCTGAATGGAAGTGGGAGAGAATCGCAATGGACTTTTTGTTGGTCTTCCAAAGACAATGGGTAAGTATGACTCCATTGGGTGATTGTTGATAGGTTAACTATTAGTCTGCCCTTTTATTCCGGTCAAGGTGACTTACAATGCAGAGAAGTTAGCCAAGATCTATATCTCAGAAATCGTTCGATTGCATGGGGTTCCACTATCTATCATATCAAATAGAGGTACACAGTTTACTTCTAAGTTTTGGAAAACATTGCATGCTGAATTGGGTACTAGGTTTGACCTTAGTACTGCATTTCACCTTCAGACCGATGGTCAGTCAGAGCGAACGATCCAAGTGTTGGAGGATATGCTTCGCGCATGCGTGATAGAGTTTGGTGGCCATTGGGATAGCTTCTTACCTTTGGCAGAGTTTTCATACAATAATAGCTATCACTCCAGTATTGATATGGCTCCATTTGAAGCATTGTATGGGAGGAGGTGTAGATCTCCCATTGGTTAGTTCGATGCATTTGAGGTTAGACCTTGGGGTACTGAACCTCTTGAGGGATTCGTTAGATAAGGTGAAGTGCATTCAAGAAGCTTCTAGCGGCGCCAAAGTAGACAAAAGGAGTATGCAGACCGAAAGGTTAGAGACTTGGAGTTCATGGAGGGTGAGCAAGTCTTGTTGAAGGTTTCACCCATGAAAGGGGTGATGCGGTTTGCAAAAGAGGTAAGTTAAGTCTAAGGTATATTGGACCATTTGAGGTACTAAAGCGAGTAAGGGAGGTGGCTTATGAATTAGCCTTACCTCCAGTGCTGTCCGGAGTGCATCCGGTATTTCATGTTCCATGTTGAAAAGATACCATGGGGATGGAAACTATATCATCCGTGGGATTCAGTTTTGCTTGATGAGAATTTGACTTATGAGGAGGAACCGGTTGCTTATAGATAGAGAAGTTCGCAAATTGAGGTCGATATAGATTGCATCCATCAAAGTTCAATGGAAGAATCGACCGGTTTGAAGAGCTACTTGGGAGAAGGAGGCAGATATGCAAGAAAAAATACCCACATCTGTTTACAGATTCAGGTACTCTTTTCGCCATTGTTTTTCTTCTTTTGATCGTTTGGGGACGAACGATGGGTAAATTGGTATCTATTGTAACGACCTGTTTAGTCGTTTTGAGCAGCAGATTTTATTTCTGGAAAATTGGTTGAGGCAACGGACCCCACGACGGACCGTCACAGGCACGACGGACCGTCGCAGGGTCTCGTTTCAATATACTTAGGAATTCTGAAATTGGGTACTGAAAATCGACTCTCTGAACTTCGTAACGAATTTGCAGGACGGACCGTCACAGGTGTGACGGACCGTCATAGGCTCCTTAGTGAAAAATGGAGTTCTGGCCCTTACGACGACCTGCGTGACGGACCGTCGCAGGCACGACGGGCCGTCACAGGTTGCGCAAATCCCAGACAGAATCAGATTTCTTTACACGTTTTAAGGGACGTTTTGGACTATTCTTTCCTTAATTATAGATTTCGTGGGTTTATATTAATAACTCAAATTCTTGAGGGATTAAAGAGGGTAACTTTGGGTTAATTAGTGGGGTATTATTGTCATCTTTTACACTTAATTATATGTTAATTAGGGTAAAAGAAGAGGGTTTGAATAAAGAAAATAGAAAGAACAAAGAGAGACAGAGATTGATCGATCAAGAGGCAGAGGGATATCAAAGCTTGGAAATTGCTTGTTGATTCCAATTCTTCGGTGGAGGTAGGTTATGGTTTTTACGATATTCGTAGTGAACTCTTAATAGTGAATGATATGTATTGGTAGTATTTAAACCTGTCTATATGCTTAATGTATGCTTGCATGAATATGATTATGTGATTTTGATAAAACAAGCATGATGAAAACTATTGAATCCCAAATCTTGAAAGAAACTTTTATCTACTTATTAATGATTATGCCTTGGTATAAAAGAAGGCTTGATGAATTAAAGTAATGGGATTGATGATGCCTGGTATAGAGAAGGCTTGATGAACGGATAGAATGAGATTAGTGGATCGGAGTGTCACGTTCCGACACATAGTATTAGTGGATCGGAGTGTCACGTTCCGACACATAGTATAAGTGGGACGGGTGTCACAAACCGACACATAGAATTAGGGGATCGGAGTGTCACGTACCGACACATATAGGGGATCGGAGTGTCACGTTCCGACACATATAGGGGATCGGAGTGTCACGTACCGACACATATAGGGGATCGGGTGTCACGAACTGACACGTAGAATTAGGGGATCGGAGTGTCACGTACCGACACATATAGGGGATCGGGTGTCACGAACCGACACGTAGAATTAGGGGATCGGAGTGTCACGTACCGACACATAGTGGTAGGGGATCGGAGTGTCACGTACCGACACAAGAGGAAGAAAGATAATGAATCTTGAAAAATGATAAATATACTCAATCTAACGAACTTAATTCCCAAATGAGTATGGTATTGAGGCTTGAGCCCTCATGGATGAACTAGATGGTACTTGTTGATGATTATAGTACTTGTTGATGCTACATGTTGAGTTTATAGTTGATTTATAATATTAACTGATATATACTGTTTTCTATTTTGAGTTGGCCGATGATATCTACTCAGTACTTGTGGTTGTACTGACCCCCTACTTTTATGTTTTCTTCTTTGTTATTTGTGGAATGCAGCAAACGTTCCGTCAACTTCAACTCAGCAGTAAATCAAGCCAGTCTTCGTCACACCGGGCCTTCAGGGTGAGCTAATGCTTCTAGCTTAGACTGGGTCTTCTTCTTCAAGTCTTGATGCCTTGAACTTCCGGCATGGACTAGCTTTCTATTTGTTTGTTTTTCTTAGATACTCTTAGTTTAGTAATTTGAGGATAGATGTTCTTGTGATGATGACTTCCAGATTTTGGGGATAATAATAATAGTTTTGAATTGTTTTATTAATGAGTTTAAGTCTTCCGCATTATTTTCTGTTGATATATCTTGAAATGTTAAGGTTTAGATGGGTTGGTTCGCTCACATAGGAGGGTAAATGTGGGTGCCAGTCGCGTCCCCGATTTGGGTCGTGACAATTTATTGATGATATACTGATATACTCTAAAAGTAAGAAGGAACATGAGGAGCATTTGAGAATGGTATTGGAAATGTTGAGGGAGAAAAAGCTTTATGCAAAGTTCTCTAAGTGTGAGTTTTGGCTAGATGCAGTGTCCTTTTTGGGGCATGTAGTTTCTAAGGATGGAGTAATGGTGGATCCTTCTAAGATTGAGACAGTGAAGAATTGGGTAAGACCTACTAATGTGTCAGAAATAAGGAGCTTTGTTGGGTTAGCTAGCTACTACCGCCGATTTGTCAAGGGATTCTCTTCTATTGCTTTCCAATTGACGAACATGACTAAGCAAAATGTTCCATTCGTATGGTCGGATGAGTGCGAAGAAAGCTTTCAGAAACTCAAGACTTTGTTGACTACCGCACCTATCCTTACCTTGCCAGTAGAGGGTAAGAACTTCATTGTTTATTGTGATGCATCCTATTCTGGGTTGGGTGCAGTGCTAATGCAAGAGAAGAATGTGATTGCTTATGCTTCGAGGCAATTAAAAGTGCATGAACGTAACTATCCGACCCATGATTTGGAATTGGCTGTGGTAGTGTTTGCATTAAAGCAATTGAGACACTATCTATATGGGGTTAAGTGTGAAGTATACACGGATCATCGTAGCCTACAGTATGTCTTTACTCAGAAAGATTTGAACTTGAGACAGAGGAGATGGATGGAACTACTGAAGGACTACGACATCACTATTTTGTATCATCCGGGGAAGGCGAATGTTGTGGCAGATGCTTTAAGTAGAAAGGCGGGAAGCATGGGAAGTCTAGCTCACTTGCAAGTTTCTAGACGCCCATTGGCTAGAGAGGTTCAGATTCTGGCTAATGACCTTATGAGGTTAGAAGTAAATGAGAAGGGAGGATTGTTAGCTTGTGTGGAGGCAAGATCTTCCTTCCTTGACAAGATTAAGGGAAAGTAGTTTAATGATGAGAAATTGATCCGGATCCGAGATAAAGTGTCGCAAGGAGAGGCTAAAGAAGCAACAATCGATGAGGAAGGTGTTTTGAGGATTAAGGGAAGGGTATGTGTACCCCGCGTCGATGATTTGATCAACACTATTCTGACAGAGGCTCATAGTTCATGGTATTCTATACACCTTGGTGCAACCAAGATGTATCGCGACCTAAAGAAACACTTTTGGTGGAGTAGAATGAAGCGTGATATTGTTGATTTTATTGCCAAATGTCCAAACTGTCAACAAGTAAAGTATGAACACCAGAGGCCCGGAGGAACACTTCAGAGAATGCCCATTCCTGAATGGAAGTGGGAGAGAATTGCAATGGATTTTGTGGTTGGTCTTCCAAAGACAATGGGTAAGTATGACTCTATTTAGGTGATTGTCGATAGGTTAACTAAGTCTGCTCATTTCATTCCGGTCAAGGTGACTTACAATGCCGAAAAGTTAGCCAAAATCTATATCTCTGAAATTGTTCGGTTGCATGGGGTTCCACTCTCCATCATATCAGATAGAGGTACGCAGTTTACTTCTAAGTTTTGGAAAACACTGCATGCGGAACTGGGTACTAGGTTGGACCTTAGTACTGCGTTCCATCCTCAGACCGATGGTCAGTCTGAGCGAACGATTCAAGTGTTGGAGGATACGCTTCGTGCATGTGTGATAGAATTTTGTGGTCATTGGGATAACTTCCTACCCTTAGCGGAGTTTTCATACAATAATAGCTATCACTCAAGCATTGATATGGCTCCATTCGAGGCATTGTATGGTAGGAGATGTAGGTCTCCCATTGGGTGGTTTGATGGATTTGAGGTTAGACCTTGGGGTACTGACCTTTTGAGGGATTCTTTAGAGAAAGTGAAATCTATTCAAGAAAAGCTCTTGGCGGCGCAAAGTAGGCAAAAAGAATATGCAGATCGAAAGGTTAGAGACTTAGAGTTCATGGAGGGTGAACAAGTCTTGTTGAAGGTTTCTCCCATGAAAGGGGTGATGCGGTTTGGTAAAAGAGGTAAGCTAAGCCCAAGGTACATTGGTCCCTTTGAAGTACTTAAGCGAGTAGGGGAGGTAGCTTATGAGTTAGCCTTGCCTCCAGGGCTGGCCGGAGTGCATCCGGTATTTCATGTGTCTATGTTGAAAAGATACCATGGGGATGGAAACTACATTATCCGTTGGGATTCAGTTTTGCTTGATGAAAATTTGTCTTATGAGGAGGAGCTTGTTGCTATTTTAGATAGAGAAGTTCGCAAGTTGAGGTCAAGGGAGATTGCATCCATCAAGGTGCAATGGAAGAATCGGCCGGTTGAAGAAGCCACTTGGGAGAAGGAGGCCGATATGCAGAAAGATACCCACACTGTTTAAAGATTTAGGTACTCCTTCTCGCCCTTGTTTTTCTTCTTGTGATCGTTCGAGGACGAACGATGGGTAAATTGGTATCTATTGTAACGACCTGTTTAGTCGTTTTGAGCAGCAGATTTTATTTCTGGAAAACTGGATGAGACGACGGACCCCACGACGGACCGTCATGGGCACGACGGACCGTCGAGGGGGTGTCGTTTCAAAACACTTAGAAATTCTGAAATTTGGGTACTGAAATCGACTCTCTGAACTTCGTGACGGAATGGCAGGATGGACCGTCGTGGGCACGACGGACCGTCACAGACTCTTCAAGGAAATTGAGTCTCTGAACTCTTTGACGGAGCAGCAGGACGGACCGTCGCAGGCACGACGGGCCGTCACAGGCTGCGTAATCCCAGGCTGGGTCGGATTTCCTTAAATGTTTTAAGGGACGTTTTGGACTATTCTTGCCTTAATTATAAAGTTAGTGGGTTAATGTTAATAAGTCTAATTACTTGGGGGTTAAAAGAGGTAACCTTAAGTTAATTAGTGGGTTATTATTTCCATCTTTTATTCTTAATTATATGCTAATTAGGGTAAAAGAAAGAGGGTTTGAATAAGAAAAATAGAAAGAACAAAGATAGGGAAAGAGAAATGATAGAGAGAGGATCGAACGAAAAGGAGAGGAGAAAAACAAAGCTTTGGAAATTGCTTACTTGATCACGAATCTTCGGTGGAGGTAGGTTATGGTATCCTTTACGATATTCGTAGTAAACTCTTAATAGCGAATGATATGTATTGATAGTATTGTAAACCCTGTTATGTGCTTAATTGTATGCTTGCATGAATGTGATTATATAATTGTTATTATATAAGCATGATGAAGTTATTGAATCCCAAATCTTGCAAAACCCTAATCTCTTTGTTAATGATAATGCCTTGGTATGAGAGAAGGCTTAATGAACTAAAAGTAATGAGATTGATAATGCCTTGGTATAAGAGAAGGCTCGATGAACTAAAAGTAATGAGATTGATAATGCCTTGGTATGAGAGAAGGCTTGATGAATTGATAGAATGAGATTAGTGGATCGGAGTGTCACGTTCCGACACATAGAATTAAGGGATCGGGTGTCACGAACCAACACGTAGTATTAGGGGGACCGGGTGTCACGAACCGACACGTAAATTTAGGGGATCGGGTGTCACGAACCGACACGTAGATTTAGGGGATCGGGTGTCACGAAACGACACGTAGAATTAGGGGATCGGAGTGTCACGTTCCGACACATAGTAGTAGGGGATCGGAGTGTCAGTACCGACACAAGAGGAATAAAGAATATGAGGGAGCGGAGTGTCACGTACCGACACAAGATAAATAAAGATAATGAATCTTGAAAGATGCTAATATACTCAATCTAATGAATCTAATTCCCAAATGAGTATGGTATGGAGGCTTGAGTCCTCATGTGTGAACTTGACGGTAATTGTTAATGATATAGTACTTGTTGTTGCTACATGTTGAGTATCGTAGTTGGTTTTATAATATTAATTGATATATATTGTCTTCTATTTTGAGTTTGCCGATGATATCTACTCAGTACCCGTGTTTTATACTGACCCCTACTTTTATGTTTTCTTCTTTGTTATTTGTGGAGTTCAACAAACGTGCCGTCGTCTTCGACTCAACAGTAATTCTAGCCAGTCTTCACTACATCGGAAATTCAGGGTGAGCTAATGCTTCTAGCTTGGACTGGATCTTCTTCTTCAAGTCTAGATGCCTTGAGCTTTCGGCATGGACTAGCTTTTATCTGTTTTAGCTTCTTAGACATTTTTAGTTTAGAAATTTGAGGATAGATGTTCTTGTGATGATGACTTCCAGATTTTGGGGATAATAATAGTTATTGAATTTATTTTATTAATGAGTTTAAGTCTTCCCAATTACATTCTGTCGATATTATATTGAAATGTTAAGGGTTAGATTGGTTGGTTCGCTCACATAGGAGGGTAAATGTGGGTGCCAGTCGCGGCTCGGTTTTGGGTTGTGACAGAAGCCTTATATGCTAAAATCAAACCCTAAACCCCAATCCTTATAAACACCAAGAAACACTAAATCCTAAGAAATTATAAACTCTAAAACACCTTAAGACACATTAAACCCAAAAAAATCCTGAAAACTTATCTCCTAAAATAATACTAAACGTAAATTCCTAAGTGCTAAATCCAAAGAAACTCATAAATCTAACAACCCTAAACCTAACCCTAGAAAAAAACCCTACACTTTAATGATTTCACCTTAAATTTACCCTACACCCTAAAAGACCCAAAATAAACATAGGAGTCCTTGAATGCTAAACTCGAACACTAAGAAACCTAACCCCTCAACCTCAAGTATAAACCCCCAACCTAAGCCTTATGAAATACTAATAAGCCCTAAATTGTAAGAAATCTGAAATTTCAAGCAAATCTAAACAGTAGAAAACCCTAAAAACTCTTGACTGAATACCTAAACTTTATTTATCATGTTCAGAATATGTCATTGTTCAGTATGCTTTGTTCAGTTATATATATTTGTTCAGCTTTATCTTATACCTTTAAGTACAGACACATTATGTTACATCATCTTATGATGCCTAGGTCCTCATCATTTAGATCACGTGAATCAGTTCCCAATTCTTATTCATTAACATTAGTGGTACTCGAGGATGATTTATATATTTATAGTTATTCTTCCATTTTACTTTCAATTTGTCTAGAATTAGCTAGGGTAATGTCCCAACATCTCTAGTTAGTTAGAGACTTTTATTCAGATATAGTTTTAGTCATGCCCCAAGGTTACCCCCTTGACGAAACATGATACCTAGGATCACGAGTGACCCTAAGCTAACCTAGAGTTGTTAGATCACAAGTATATTAGATTAACACCTTAAAACCTTTTTAAAATGGACCTAAGAAATCTTAAACCCTTAATAAGCCCGAAAGCATAAATCTGAAACCATAAGAAACCTTAAATTCTAAACCTTAGGATATATCCTAAACCCAATCCTTATAACTATAAGAAACACAATTTTTAGCGATAACTTTCTATGGCGACACATATAGTTACCACAAGTAGGTGATGCACCTGCTTATGTACTGAGCATCTCAAAAGGTCAAACCTGGTGATGCATCTACTTGCTTTCACTTGGGATTTAACTATATCGGGCCTTGAAAAATTTGATTGCTGGTGTTCTTTCATTTTTATTTTCTTTTAATAGGTTTGGGCCTCAAGTAAGCTCATAAATATAAACCTAAATATATTAAACTTGGGCCCTTTAACTTTATCATGTAAGCTAAAATAGGGGATGCAAATGGTAGCTTAATTAAGCCAAACAAATAGCTCAATTATTTTATTCCATTTTCTGAATATGAATCCATTTTTCTTAAATTTAGCACTTAACTTTCAACTTTAAGGTCAATTACCACCTTACTATCTCTAGTTTAAATACTTTTTTCATAGTTAACTAAGAGTACGCACGTTGAAACGTGCAATGCATCACATCACCTTGCACGCTAGTTTAAGCCAACACTAATCATAATGAAACGATATCCCTCACATATACAATAAGGCTATATCAAGCATCACAAGAATAGAACAAGCATATGCATAATATGGGCTATTACATCCTTCCACCCTTAAAACATTCGTCCCAAAATGTTAGCATGGTTATCTAGACTAAGTTAGTACTAACATTAATCACAAAAGACATATATACCTACACTTACTTGTCAGTGTCTAGACTTAGCATTTCATCTTTCTCTTGGATTTGAAAGAGATGAAGATACTTATATTTCATTTCTTCTTACACTTCCCATGTAAATTCTTCTACATGTTTGTTCCTCCATAATACTTTAATAGAATCTACTTCTTTATTTCTTAACTTCCCTACTTGTTGATCTTGAATAGCAATGGGTACTTCTTCATAAGTGAGATCTCCTATAACCAATAAGAGTAATAAGTGATGGGTCACCTGTGCATTTTCAAAACATTGAGACATGAAACACCGGATGAACTGATGAAAACTCTTATGATAGCTCTAACTCATCGCTACATGGCCGACTCTTCGAATTATCTTATATGGCCCTATGTAGCGTGGAGTAAACTTTCCCTTTTTACCAAACCTCATTACTACTTTCACTGGAGATACCTTCAAGAACACCCAATCCCATATATCAAATTATAGTCCTCTCCTTCTAACATCTGCATATTATTTACGTTGACTTTCAGCTGTTTCTAGCCGTTGTTGTATCATTTGACTTTTTCTATAGCTTGTTGAACAAGATTTGGCCCAAATAAGATAATTTCACCTGTTTCGAACCAACAAATTGGGGATCTACGTTTTCTAATATATAAGCTTCATAAGGTGCCATTTTAATACATGAATTGTAGCTATCACTTTTTGAAATGTTTCTAAGTATAAAATAATTTGCGAAAAATACTTAAAAAAGAGTCGTCATTTAATTTTTGAAAAAAAAAAAATTAAAAAGACTCTAAAAAATAAAGTCTTTATAAATAAAGAAAAAATGGGTAAGAGGTTATTATTTATGCTTAAATAAGGTATCTAAGGCATTTGAAGCTCCACTAACACACAATTATCCTACCAGTTAGGTAAAATATATTTTGACTGTTTTTTAGAAAAATGAATAACATGAATTTTATAAGGAAAGATGATATTAATTGAAATATTTGAACTGAACTTGCAAGCGAGTATGATCTTGGCAAAAACTAGATTAATTAAATTTACTTTTGAATTACTTTTATAATAATAGAACTAACTTGATCAATTAAGACATAAAAACTATTTTAGTTTAATTAAAGAATAAATAAAAAGTTTTGACTAAATATATTAATTCGCTTAAAGTATAAGAGTTTATAAAAGTGAATTATATTTAACATACTATTGTAACGAATCGTCTTTTGGGAAATTTAATTAAGCTATCCTTAAGATTAATTAGAAAATAAACAAGTAAGAGTTGGACAAATTAATAAATTCAATAGAGAGAGTAAAGAAAAGAGATTTGGGCCTTTCTAATCTTGGGACTGTTTTGCAAAATATGGGCTTCGGCCTGTTCCTGCCCCCCCACCTCCAAAAAAAATCTGTATATACAATGAATGTATACTCATGAATACATGCTATATTTGCGCCCCTTTTTTGTATGTCTGATTGTAAACAAACTGTGTATAAACCCACTTCAACTTCCAAGCAACTGTATGTAATTATTGGACCTGTATTTTGTTGCATTTCAGCCTGTATACGATGTATACAATGATTGTATGCTGGTATATCAGTCTGTACATCAGTCTTTTCTCTACATTTTTTGTAAGATCCCAGCAGCTTGAACCAGATGGATTAACTTGATATAATTCAACTCAATGAAATGCAAGGAATGAGTCCAACGTGGACTCGGATTTGTGAGTTCATGCGAGGAAAATAAAAAGCTTTGTTACAATGACTAAGATGACAAAACCTTTGTTACAAACTTTGTTCAAAATTATAAGCATAATCAAATAAAATTTTAATTAAAAGCCAACAAAGACACACCAATATTGCAATAAAACTAAGAATCTGCTAGTGCAAATTAATCACTAGGAAAGACAAAAACTCAAATAAGGAAGACAATCACAACTTCATGAATATTTTAACTCACTCCTAACAATAACAACAACAACAAACCTATTATGACATAATCCGAACTATCAATACAAATTAATACATAGGTTGCTAATTATTGATGAATTCAAAAAGGCAATGGAAACTAAGAGGAACTAAAAAAATAATAAAATGAATCCCACCCCAGAGGCTAAAGAAGCTTATACATGCATGGTGTACTTCAAATTGCTACAATATCAAAACACTTTAGGTAAATTTAAGATACAAATAGAACTTGACAAAATAATCCAACACAAACCCATGGCAAGGAATCTAAACAATAAGCCAATGAGTCAAGTCAAGATGAGAATAAAATTCGATAACATAGGCAACATTACAGTAACATAAGAATGGATGTAAATTTTAGAAGATTAATTTGACAGTGATGGAAACCTATAACAACAAAATGAAGACAACCAAGACTTAAAAGGAACAAACAGTGAGGCAATGAACTTGGTAAAACAAGACAAACAGAGATTTAGCTAGCTTTATAGATACAAAGTCGAACCAAAGAATCTAACAACCAAGATACGATACCAAAGGAGCTTTCTGAAAGCTTTATTCATGCATACAACACAATAATTCACAATAAAAGAGACGCTAAGAAACAGGAACCACGTACATTTAGCAGCATAAGCTTGAATATACAACATATCATATGGAAATATATCTTTTAGATGAGGCAAGATTACTTTTCCTAGAGCAGCGTTCGGGATGACAAGCTTTACCATGAAGTGACTTCCACCACTAACATCGAATACGAACAATAAACCAAGAATTCCCAGGCAGAATCTAAACTACAAACTTTTAGAAACTAAGGATTAGAGAATCACCTTAAACTTTTGTTCAATGTAAGATGACTATTGCCGAAGAACCAAACTCCAATAAAAACTGCCTCCTCATATCTTGAGCATGGGGAACTATTTATAAGGAAAGTTAAAGTGATTTTGGGGGGAAATCGGGTACAATTTTGAATGAATTTGAAATTCTAAATTTGCACCAAGATTCTCAAATCCTAGCTCGAAATTAGGGAAAAGGTTGATTCGTATGGGAGAGTATTGTTGGCGAAGCTGCTGAATTTCTGTGATTTTATTGGGTTTGTGTGATCTGCTTGTTGGTTTTTGTTGTTGTTGCGTGAAGAAGATGAGGCAGTGGGGTCGGGTCGGTACTAGGCATGTACGTGTGGTATTATTGATGTATTGTTTGTTGGGTTGGCTGGAAATAAATTAGGTGCGCTGGTTTTTGATAGATTAGTGTATGATGTATTGAGGAACTGGAATGGGCTCAAAGTTGGGCTGGAGAATTTTGCATTCGTGAAGATTGTGGTTTGGAGTTCGGAAATTGACCTAATGGGTTTTGAAAAGCAGTTCAAGAATGGGATCATTTGACTCAAGGAAATAACCAGATGAATTGCAAATTTGACCAAATCGAGGCAATCGGTTGAATTCGGGCAAAATTAAAATAAGATGAATTAATATAATTAGTTAACAAGCTTCTTAATCTTAACAAAAAAAATTAATAAACTTCATTATAAAATAACTGATATAAAGTATTGATTAAATAAAATATTTAAGTAAAACTAAAACCTTTTTGGAGACGGTTCTGGAATATTCATAAATATACTTATTATATATAATTATATTAGAATATATATCTTATTTTAAATATATAAAAATGAAAAACTATTTAATATAACTTGCAAATTGTTTTATTAATTTTTATAATTTTTTTATAAAATTAATTATTTTAAAATCGTTTGAAATTGAAGAAACTCGATCACTAATTTATATTGTGGAAGACCAAAATTGGATGTCAACAATATGCAAACTCGATAAAAGGCAAATGATCATCCCAACTACCTTTGAACTCTAAAAAAAAGCTCGCATCATATCCTCAAGTGTCGGAATTGTACGTTCTGCCTTACCATCTGTTTGAGCGTGAAAGGTTACACTTAAATTTACTTGTGTTCCCAAACTCTTCTGAAATGACTTCAAACAATTTGTAGTGAATTGAGCTCCTCTTCTATCGGATATTATATAGACTGAAAACACTCTATGTAGTCGAACTATCTCTTTAATATACAACCTTGCATACTCTTCAGTTGTATAAGTAGTCTTCACCAGAAAGAAGTGTGCTGCTCTTGTTAGTCTGTCAACTATTACCCATATGAAGTCCAACTTCCTAAATAAGCGAGGCAAAGTAGTGAAAATATTCATGTTGATCATCTCCCACTTCCAAATCGGAAGTTCTATATGTTGCATATAACCTCTGAGCTTTTGGTTCTCTATTTTTACTTGTTGACAATTTGGACATAGAGCCATGAATTCTGCAATGTACATCTTCATGTCCCGCACCAATATATTTCTTTCTATTTATGATATATTTTAGTTGACCTTAGATGGACAGAATATCTCAAATGATGTGCTTCTATCATAATCCTCTTTCTTAATTCATTGACATTAAGTACACACAATCTGTTTTGACACCGGAGTACTCCCTCTTTCTAAGCTCAAATACCTTCGTCATACCATGTTGTATCTTTTTCTTATGTTGTAATAGAATAGGACCAATGTACTGGTTTTCTTTCACTTCTACTACTAATGGGGATGTCTGCCGCATTTTGCGTAATAACCCCTTCGTCCTGAGATTTAAGAAGGCAAACCCCAAAGCTAGCTAGTTAACTAGGTCCCTTGTCCCATAAGTGTTTGCTATTAATTTTCCGTTTAAAGCATCAGCTACTACATTTGCTTTACCTGGATGATACAAGATATTTACGTCATGATTTTTTAATAGCTCTAGCCATATTCGTTGACTCAGATTTAGGTATTTTTGCTTAAAGATATATTGAAAACTCTAGAGATTAGTGTATATGTCAACATGAACTTCTTACAAGTAGGCACCATGTTTTCAAAGCAAACACAACTTCTACTAGCTCTAGATCATGGATTGGATAATTTTTCTCATGTGGCCGCAGTTGCCTTGAGCCATAAGCTATTACTTTACCATGCCACATCAGTACATGACCTTCTATACCAATACATGTGTAGAAGTTAATTTACTCTTCAACTCTTGGAAGCTTATTTCACATTCATCACTCCACTGAAAATTGGTTTCTTTGTGTGTTATCTTTGTTAAGGATGCAGCAAAGGAAGAAAACCCTTCAACAAACCTTCTGTAATAACCTGTTAATCTAAGAAAACTACGGATCTTTGTAGGCGTTGTAGGTCTTGGCCAATTTTTCATGGCTTCTATCTTCTAGTTATCAACCCTTATTCCTTCATCGGATACAATACGACCTAACAATTCCATAGATTTCAACAACAACTCACATTTAGAGAAACTTTCATACAAATTACGATCACGAAGATTTTGTAAAACCTGTCGCAAGTGATTAGATAGTCCTCTTCCGATCTTGAATACACCAAAATGTCATCAATGAATATTATCACAAACACATCAAAAAATGGCTTGAACACCCTATTAATCATATCCATAAAAGTTGTTGATGCATTTATGTCATGCCTCAAATTCCATTAAGACGGATAGGCACCCGATGCCCTAAAGTCATGAGAGAATCAACCTGTAATCTGTGCTTACTATGCATATAACTGTAACAATCGTGAAAATTTCACATAGAATGCAGTAATACGAGCCAACATAAGTAGACCAAAAGTTATATACAAGACTTGGACGTCGAGGCCACAGCTCTCTAATACACTATTGAACCATATACACAAATCAACAAAGCCTCTAGAAGATAGAAGACTTTGAGTAGGTCATGATAGCCCTTGCCTTATACTTAACTATGGTACAATATCAAAATGAATTTACCAAGGATTCAATAAAGCTCCGAATCAACATGGAGCTCACCAAAAGTAGCAGATTGTCGTGTGCTCCTACTGAGGAGGTCTACTAGCTGGAGTACTGACCTAAAACATGAAATGAAGCGTCCCCACGAGGGACGTTAGTATGAAAAAATGTAGTGAATATGTTAGTCAATATCATATGTAATACGAGGGTACAAATGAAATCAACTATCAACATATGAGTGCATAAATCAGGTGAAAAGACAACCTTTTCTTATTCTTGTGATATAATGTAAGTTACATTCTTTTCTTTACTATTTTGCATATTATATTCTTTGTAGCGCATCTGATAGAAGTGAACAACTGATCAATGGTAGAAGAGAATGACCCATGCTAGGAATTTTAACCCCCGGGATGCGATCCTCATAATTACACAAATTGGGATTGTCCCATGCTAGGATTTTGCCCCTGAGCTGCCACCCTTATGTACTAGTTGGGATCGACCCATACTAGGCTTTCACCGCTGGGCTCCCACCCGTAATTAAACAGATTTCTTCACTTAGATTTTTTAAACATTGAGATTGTTATTATCAGTACATTGTTTAACTAATCATAACTCTTTTGAGATGTTGTTTTGGTGGTCACAATCATTTTGGAGATATAAAGTATAGACCAATACTAGAATACATAAAATTAATACTTCAAGGCGGTAGCAACGACATAAAGATTTATGTACCATCAACACATTACTTTAAGATCTTAATGACACAATTGAGTTCAATTAACAAACAGGAGGATTCACCAGACTTGCTTTTGCAAATACCATGTCAATACTAGCACATGGGGGGGGGGGGTAATTACACAAGTATACAATAGTGAACATATGATGAAGTAGTTGAGGAGGAGACATTTTTAGCTATTTGGAGATACTACGCTTCCACAATGTTCCCATTACTAGGAGTATAACTTTGGAGATTCACTTCATTGATATTAATCGCAAGTATCAGATTTCATGCCAAGGAATATGGAATTGAATAGCCTTACATACCTTATCCTCTCACCGATATAACTATCACCATTCAGCCTCTCATTTATTGTTTTAGTGTACTATTTAAACCATGGTAAACTAAAATTAGCCGCTATCACACCGTGAGCTTCGTAAAACAGTAGATAACCTTTACAGATAATGAGCCCATACCACCCTTGACATAATGTATATCACCACACCCTCATTCTCTGTCCAACACATACATTATGTATCCTTTTCCCAAGATCAACCAAGATGCACCAACAATAATACACATAGAACAACCCTAAATATTTTTTTATCATACGAACAATTATTGAACTCACCACCCCCTTGAGTTCTTCATGACATCACACCCGTAATTGCTGACTCAAACTCATAAACATGGATCACTTACCTTACCTCAATTTCTGCGACTTTTCGTTATAACATGAATTCTTCTAGAACTTCAGCTTCCCTACACAGTTAAACCAAAGAAGATGAAAAAAGTAACTTAAAAACTAAAACGTGAGCAATAGCTTCTGGAAATTTTCTGCTTTTGTACCCATACTTGAGAATGAATAACCTGTTTTCCTAATCATCCATGGGAGAATTAAGCAAAATCCAAGTGTCTGCACTTATCTTGGTTTAGAGATATGAGAGTTTCTTGAAGAACCCTAGAACAACTCAAACTGTTGTTTTAATATTGAAGAGAAGAGAGAGAGAGAGAGAGGAGAGAGAGAGAGAGAGTTGGGTTAATTGTAAATGTTATGTATTAAAACTCATGAAAGATATCTGCTCAAATTGGATTTATATGGAGCTTTATTAACCACAAAAATATCCTCTAGAACCTCCTTTCTATTGGACCATTTTCAGCCACTAATTGGTCAAGTAATTCTCCTGCTAATGTGCATCAAGCATGTCACATCCCGAGATCATACCCTAGAAAATATATGGCACCCTCAAAGTGCGACATGGTGTACTTTACCCCTCGGAGGTCTTATACAAGCCCTTTGATATTATTCATTGCATACATGTATGAAAAGTAGCAGAATTAAAACTTTTCACACAAAATATCTTAAAGACATCTTTCATATTAAAATCATCGGAAAATAATAAATCTCAATATATGCCAATCTTAGACTCAAGAATACTTGGGACACGCCCCATATAATATGAATATAGAAATACTTAGTCTATTACAATACTTTTAATAAAAGAACTCAAAAGAAGATTATGCCCTCCAGTCAAGTGAGGACATACGTCAACTTGCTTGAAAGAATATTAGTTTCCATGCTTTGCTTCAAGAAGCTTCTCACCTTCCACTTAGACCTTTAGATATAACAAAAAGTATGGACTTAGTACAAGCATTTGTACTAAGTATGGCTTATTACATAAAATCATCAGAACGAACATTTATAAGAAATATACTCTTTTTGATTAAAACATAATATCATAAGCATAAGAACCACATTTAAGCACCAAACATCACAACTAGAAGACATTACAAATTATAGCCACATTATATGAAAGTTACAGTAACATTACAATGAGCTTATAGTGACTTCACTGTAGGTTTATCTGAATTTCACATATAGCATTAAAATACATCCAAAACACATAATTATGAGATCCTCATAACAAACATGATTCTAAGGCTCACTTGCAATGACATATAAATAATATGACATTCTCCTCCCAAGGTTATCAAAACACTTTCTTATGTAATTAGTAAGAGACTTCCCAAACATCCTCTCCAAGCTTATCTAAATAATCCTTAAGATTGTGTAAGTTTAGATCATGTCTGCTTATTCAATTTACTTTCCCTATCTAGAGTCATTATTTAGACTTTCCTAGGTAAGACATAAAGTGACCATCTTCAAAGCCTAATCATGCAATGTCTAGATAGCGTCCCACATAAGCTTCATAGAACTTCTCAACGCTAGTAGGTATCCAATATGATGAGAATAGGTTTTAACCGACATAGACCATACTAGCTATGCATAGAATCCGGAGTTATGAACCTACTCCATTGGAGGTTTGTTCTATTGACAAATGGTAGAACTAGGACACATCCCATGTAGGCACATGGTTAAGGAATATGAAGGGTTTCTTTATACTCTAGCCTCATCCTTATCTAGAGCTACTTCAAAAACCATACTCACTCGGTTCTAACCTTTGATCACATAGAGTATTTTAATAAAGGAGTACATGAAAATATTCCATATCTAGTTCACAACCCATTAACATTACACCTTAACAAAGAGGGTCCACTAATTTTTGCTACAATTGTTAAGAGGATAGCTCAATGACATTCCTAAGGATAATTTAAGTCCACCATTGACATAAGAAGGATATCATTACGACTATCAGCTTCAAGGATATCATAATATTCCAACTAGGTTGAAGGTTCCACATAAGGACCTTCTTAGCAATGTTCAAGGTCACATATCAATCATACATACAAGATAAGGATCTTTAGCATACTAAGTCAAGAACTCATATTTACATCATACATGTATCAAGTAAGGGACACAAGTCTACCAAAACAACACACACACATAATTCACATATAGCATATCATTCTAGAAGCACATAAGAATAACCAACATCATTTATATGTCACCCCATTCACTACTATTATATTATCAATATAACAATCACAAGACTCACATATCCAAGTAGGAAGAATCATACATCAACCCTATGACTACACACATAAGGACATAATCACAGTCTAACATGATCACCTGATGTCAATAAAACAACACATACTTTCACATTACTCACATGAAGATAAATATGCTAATCTTAACATAAATAAACTACACAAACCATCATAATACATAAACTAATACCGACAATGACATGATCATCATAACTAATAAAGTAATGCAGACGAGGACACATCAGTCACAAGTAAAACACATAGCACCGCCACCATAAGTGGACCATACAAAATATCATCATCATCTAGAAACTAGACTACATAATATAGAGAAATTTATGTCAACATACCATTGATTCCAACCTCACAACTTCAATCCATAGTAAACTCAACCAACACAATACTCAAAGGCCCTTACCAATGGCCATGATCATCAATTCAATCCAACAATTATAATAACCATGTGTGAAAGATAATACAACATTAATTTATGGAATTAAGGAATGCAACTAACACTTCTAGCATGATTCTATCATAATTTAATATCCCTAATCAAAATACATAAGAATTCAATAGCATTAAGACATAAACAATTCACCCACAAAGTAGTCAAATCTAGGGTTACATGAATTAGATGGGTTCATAGAGTTTTTATGTTAAAATCATATAATTAACAATAATTCAATAAATATACAATGATTTAAAAAATTTAATGCAAGAACCCATGGATAACAAAATTGGACAAGTTCATCCGTGAAAGACTTTAGAAATCACATTGAAGATTGGCTCCTTGACGAAAAGAAATTCAAGGATGAAGGTCATATAATAATTGGTGCTAGACAATGAATTTTATAAAGAATTACCAAAGAAATATTCAATCCAAGCTCTATGCTAACTTTTGGCTCCAATAGAGTTCTTAGAGAATTTCTTAGAGAATACGGGTTTTGATTTTTAAAAGAGAATTCATCTAAGTGTTTAAGACATATAAAATTATTTATAATAACCAAAATACCCTTAAAAACCTCCTAAACATTTATTGGACGTGGGCTGAATTTACCAATTCACCCTTCACTTAAAAGTGAATACCATAGGGTGCAGACCACTATCGACGCCTGCCCACTTACGGCCCATCACCCAATCAATGGGCCATCCTTTTGGTCCATGGTTTGGGTCAGAGGCTGGTCTTTGGAAGTCCATCCTGCCACGCCTAAGTCCCCATAGACACCCTTCCACCTATGGGGCGTCGACCATCCTACTGGGCATCGATTGCCTTTGTAGGTGGGACTGCCTTAGGAAGTTTTGGCCACCAAGATAGGTCCTTCCTTAAGGACCCTTGGTTGGTCCTTAAGGACATTTGATCTGATGTTCCAAACATGTATATGATTGTATAAAATATTAGGACCTCTCATATCAATTTGATCAAAAATGAACACGTAAAACTCAATGAAACACTATAAGACATACAAGGTCGTTTAAAGGCAAACCTTTCAAACATCATGGATGTTCTTGGATGTTTGACCTCCAAATTTCATGAAACTTTAGACAGTACCTCCTACCCTTATTTTAACTCATTTTAGGACTTCAAAACATCAAGAAACAAGTTTTAGGCTATAGTTACACCTAAGTCATTTTAGAGGTGTTACGACGTAGCTCAAAAAGTCAAACTAGGTGATGCACCTACTTGCTTTCACTTGGGCTTTATCTATATTTGGCATATTTGGCTGCTTGAATCTCTTTCATTTTTATTTTCTTTTAATAGGTTTGGATTCAAGTGAGCCCTTAAATATAAGCCAAAATCTGGACCATCAAACTTGGGCCCTTTAACTATATTATAGCTCAAGTAGGTGATACAACTGCTAGCTTCATTAAGCAAAGCAAGAAACTCTTTACTATATATACCTAAATATTTTCCGTTGGAGTTAACTTGTGAATACACATGCTGAAACGTGGAAGGCGTTACTCACATTTCGAGCTAGTTTAAACCAACACTAATCATATAAGAAACATGATCCCTTACCTATACGATAAGTTCATGTAAACTATCACATGAATATAACTAATTTCGTTACAATTTGTCAGCCCAAATGACATGACTAAAAACTCAAACTGACCATACCGTGTTTGAAAAGTTATCTTGGGTATATATTTGTGTTTGACCCTCACTTTATAATCCAATCTCGGGTTGTTATTTGAAAAACACCTAGCACCTTGCAAACGATCAAATAAATCATCAATTCTACAGAGGGGATATTTGTTCTTAATCGTTACATTATTCAGTTGTCGGATGTCGATACATATTTTTAATGAGCCATCATTCTTGCATCCAAATAAAACTTGTGCTGCCCATGGGGACATACTAGGCATTATGATTCCTTTTCTAATGATCCTTTCAATTGCTTCTTGAACTCCCGTAATTTTGTCATGGACATTGTATATTTAGGAATGGAGATAGGTTGAGTATTTGGAAGCACATCAATACCGAACTCTACTTCTCATTCTAGAGGAGAACCTGAAGATCGAAATACATCAAGAAACTCATTCACAACCGAAATGGATTGAAGGATGCCAGCAACACATCTACATTTTCCACTCTTTTCCTTAAAATAAGAAATAAATTAACCTCTTGGTTCCCCAATAAATAACTTTCCATTTAAAGACTGCCTCTTTTGGAAATTGGAAATGCACCATCTTAGTTCAACAATCTACCGTGTCATAACAAGAAGTAATCCATGCTGATTATAACCTCAAAATCTACCATTTTGGGGTAGACAAGGTCATCCAATGTATCACGGTTACAAATAGTTATGATGTCATCAAAATAATAGACTCACCAATTGGTGTAGACACTTCAAATGGTTTCGCTAATAATTCTGGTGTTCTTTTGAACTTTCCAACAATCAATGGATTAACATATTTTAGTGTAGACCTTGGATCAATTAATGCATATGTAATATGTGAGAAGGTGACGATGTACCTATAACTATATCTGGCAAGGCGTCTGAATTTAGTCGATACCCTAGAGCATATGTGTGATTTTGACCTCCAATAGAACTATCTGCCCCCTAGCTTCTCTACCATGACCTGTAGGCATCTGTAGTCCGCTACATAAAAAAAGTGTTAATGAGGACGATGCAATAACTGATCTAGTCAGTTGTGCAACACCACCCACACCCTTATAAGGCAGTTTCTCATCATATGTCCCATGTATCTAATCCTCTTAGAATCCCTGTTTCCAACTCTTGTGTGTTTTTTCTTTGCGTTTGATCCTCCAAATTTTTGTCTATAAGTCTGCATCCTTTCTATATGTATATCTTTATTCAACAAAGCAATGATATAGTCTCTAATTAGATATTAATCTAATATGTTAACATATCAATGGACTCTATCCTCTATAGTTTCTACTACATATAAGAGCATACGTTGCGAAGGAATTAAATTTGAGATTGTACTCTCTCACTCTCATATTCCCTTGGGGAAGATTTAAGACTGATCTGCACGGATCTTTCAGATCTTCAATGGTAGATAATGGTCAAGGAATGCCTTTTTAAACTCTTTCCATAGAGCTGAAGGTGCATTTGTTCCCCTAGAATTCTTCCAAGTTTTTTACAACAATATAGCCACACCTTTTAATCTATGTGTTGCTAGCTCATGTGCTTCTTTACCACTAATATGCATAACATTAAAAGTGTGTTTGATCTGATCTATAAAGTCTTGTGGATATTCATTAGGATCTGACATGTTGAATGATGGAGGCTCCAAGTTAAGAAATTCATGTTTCCGCATTCCAACTACTTTATCTATAACACTAGTACATGCAATTGGAGTTCTTGCCTTTAACCCTGACCAACAACTATACGAGTAAATAACTGGACTATATTCTTCAAAATTTCTTGGTAGAATTAATAGGGTGTTCTTGAGATACAACTTCCCTCCTTAGATCTTCAGGAGATTGAGGGGTTGGTGAAGTGTTTGTTTTTAGAGACTCATCTTGATCATCTGTAACGACCTGTTTAGTCTTTTTGAGCAGCAAATTTTATTTTTGGAAAATTGGCTGAGAGGACGGACCCCACGACGGACCGTCATGGGCACGACGGACCGTCGCAGGGTCTCGTTTCAAAACACTTAGAAATTCTGAAATTGGGTACTGAAAATCGACTCTCTGAACTTCGTAACGGAATGGCAGGACGGACCGTCACAGATTCTTGAATAAAATTGAGTCTCTGAACTCTGTGACGGAGCAGCAGGACGGACCGTCGCAGGCACGACGGCCCGTCATAGACTGTTGAATCCCAGTCTGGGTCGGATTTCTTTACACGTTTTAAGGGACGTTTTGGACTATTCCTACTTTAATTATAAAGTTTGAGGGTTAAGGTTAATAAGTCTAATTACTTGGGGGTTAAAAGAGGTAACCATAAGTTAATTAGTGGGTTGTTATTGCCATCTTTCATTCTTAATTATATGTTAATTAGGGTAAAATAAAGAGGATTTGAATAAAAAAATAGGAAGAATTGAACGAGAGAGAGAGAGAGAAACGAAGAGGGTAGCAAAGCTTGGGAATTTCTTGCTTGATCACTAGTCTTCGGTGGAGGTAGGTTATGGTTACTCTTACGATATTCGTAGTAAAACTCTTAATAGCGAATGATATGTATTGATGATATTGTAAACCCTGCTATGTGCTTGATTTGTATGCTTGCATGAAAGTGATTATATAATTGTGATTATATTAAGCATGATGAAGCTATTGAATCCCAAATCTTGATAAAAACCTAATCTCTTGTTAATGATGAAGCCTTGGTATAAAAGAAGGCGTGATGAACTAAAGTAATGAGATCGATGATGCCTTGGTAAGAAAGAAGGCTTGATGAATTGATAGAAGGAGATTAGGGGATCGGAGTGTCACGTTCCGACACATAGAATTAAGGGATTGGGTGTCACGAACCGACACGTAGTATTAGGGGGACGGGGTGTCACGAACCGACACATAGATTTAGGGGATCGGGTGTCACGAACCGACACATAGATTTAGGGGATCGGGTGTCAAGAACCGACACGTAGATTTAGGGGATCGGGTGTCACTAACCGACACGTAGATTTAGGGGATCGGAGTGTCACGTACCGACACATAGTAGTAGGGGATCGGAGTGTCACGAACCGACACAAGAGGATTAAGGAATATGAGGGAGCGGAGTGTCACGTACCGACACAAGAGAAATAAAGATAATGAATCTTGAAAGATGTTAATATACTCAATCTAATGAACATAATTCCCAAATGAGTATGGTATTGAGGCTTGAGTCTTCATGTGTGAACTTGACGGTAATTGTTAATGATATAGTACTTGTTGTTGCTACATGTTGAGTATCGTAGTTGATTTTATAATATTACTTGATATATATTGTCTTCTATTTCGAGTTGGCCGATGATATCTACTCAGTACCCGTGTTTTGTACTGACCCCTACTTTATGTTTTCTTCTTTGTTATTTGTGGAGTGCAGCAAACGTGCCGTCGTCTTTGACTCAACAGTAATTCAAGCCAGTCTTTACTACATCAGAAATTCAGGGTGAGCTAATGCTTCTAGCTTGGACTGGATCTTCTTCTTCAAGTCTTGATGCCTTGAACTTCCGGCATGGACTAGCTTCTTATGTATTTTTAGCTTCTTAGACATTTTTAGTTAGTAATTTGATCATAGATGTTCTTGTGATGATGACTTCCAGATTTTGGGGAATAATAGTTGTTGAATTTTAGAAGTTATTGGATTGGTTTTTTATTAATGAGTTTAAGTCTTCCACATTACTTTATGTTGATATTACATTGAAATGTTAAGGTTTAAATTGGTTGGTTCGCTCACATAGGAGGGTAAGTGTGTGTGCCAGTCGCGGCTCGGTTTTGGGTCGTGACAAACTTTGTATCAGAGCATTAGGTTCATTGGTCTCATCACACAAGAACGAGTCTAGTAGAGTCTTAAGGAACGGTAGGGGGACGCCTTTACTTTTCTTTGAGAGGCTATAAGACTTTAGGAAAATTCCATTCTTTCTTTCTTTCTTTCCTGCTACTACTTGAATCCAACTGGTATCTAGGTGATACAAATTGGTATCTGACCATCTTCACTCTATTTCGCAGATGGTTAGAACTAGAGCAATGACTGCACCAACACCAACACCGGTAAGACAAGAAACGTTTGAGCCAGCCACTGGGGCTGTGGCTCGAGGAAGAGTAGTTGCAAGAGGCCGTGGTAGAGGTCGTGGGAGGACGTCCTCTAGAGGAAGAGGACGAGCACCTAGTCCATCTGATGCTAGGGCGGTGACTCCTCCACCGACTGAGGAGGTAGTAAGAGAGGGTGAGGAAGGGGAAAATGAACAAGTGTAGAATGAGGAAATGCCACCCCAACCTACCCCAGAGATGATTAATCAGGTTCTGGCTTATCTTAGCGGGTTATCTTATCAAGGCCAGACACCTCCAGTGTTTTCTGCACCAGCACCTCAGGTTCCGGAGGTACAACATGCAGCTACCGTGGCTCCCCACATGGATGCCTCATTGGAGATAGGCACGTTTCTTCGTCTGACTACGGGGCCCATAATGACCAATGATCAACATGAACTTTTCAGTAAGTTCTTGAAATTGAAACCTCCAGTCTTCAAAGGTGCTGAATCTGAGGATGCTTACGATTTTCTGGTTGATTGTCATGAGCTACTACACAAGATGGGTATAGTAGAACGGTTTGGTGTGGAGTTCGTGAGTTATCAGTTTCAAGGGAACGCCAAAATGTGGTGGCGGTCACATGTTGAGTATCAACCAACAGAGGCACCACCTATGACTTGGGCCTCATTCTCTAGCTTGTTTATGGAGAAATACATCCCACGGATTTTGAGGGATAGGAAAAGAGATGAGTTCTTAAGTCTAGAGCAAGGTAGGATGTCGGTTACCGCATATGAGGCCAAGTTTCGTGCACTATCCAGGTATGCCACCCAACTTTGTTTCAGTCCACAAGAGCGGATTCGTTGCTTTGTGAAGGGGTTGAGGTCAGAGTTGCGAATTTCGGCCTTACAGGTGGCGGCTACGGCAAAATCCTTCCAAGAAGTGGTAGACTTCGTGACAGAGGTGGAAGGAGTGAAGGCCGATGACTTCACCTCGACATCGACATCGAAAAGGTTTCGAAAGGGAGGTGAGTTTAATGGTTCCTACTCTAGAGGACAGAGTTCCGGAGGTTACTCAGTTCGACCCATTCAGTCTTCATTACAGACTGTAGTTGGGGGTCCACCTTAGACCGGTCAACACTTCTCTGAGAGACCTATGCTTGACTCTAGAGAGTGTTATGGATGTGGGGAGACTGGACATATTAGGAGGAATTGTCCAAAACAGAGCTATAGACCCCCAATAGCTAGAGGAAGAGGTGGTCATGGTAGAGGCCGTCATTCTGGAGGACGTGGTGGTCGAGGTAATGGTGGTCACCAAAACGGCCGGGGTGATGGGCAAACTGGAGCCACTACATCACAACATGGTAGGGGCAACGGACAAACAAAAGAAAGGGCCCATTGTTATGCTTTTCCTGGGAGATCGGAGGCGGAGACATCTGATGCTGTCATCACAGGTAATCTTCTGGTTTGTGATTGCATGGCTTCTGTATTGTTTGATCCTGGATCCACATTTTCTTATGTATCTTCCTCATTTGCTAAGGGTTTAAATTTACATTGTGAATTACTTGATATGCCTATTCGTATTTCTACTCCGGTGGGTGAGTCTGTGGTAGTTGAAAGGGTATATAGGTCTTGTTTGGTGAACTTTGTGGGGAGCAACACTTATGTAGATTTGGTTATCTTAGAAATGGTTGATTTTGATGTAATTCTGGGTATGACTTGGCTTTCTCCGCAATTTGCGATCTTGGATTGTAATGCTAAAACGGTGACGTTAGCCAAGCCTGGGATAGATCCGTTAGTGTGGGAGGGTGACTACACTTCCAATCCGGTGCGTATCATCTCCTTTCTTCGTGCTAAGAAAATGGTTAGTAAAGGGTGTCTAGCTTACTTGGCCCATCTCAAGGATGACACTACCCAAGTACCTTCGATTGACTCGGTTTCGGTAGTCCGTGAGTTTTTGGATGTGTTCCCCGCAGATCTTCCTGGTATGCCAACAGATAGGGATATTGACTTCTGTATCGATCTTGAACCGGGCACTCGCCCCATTTCTATACCCCCTTATAGAATGGCTCCCGCGGAGTTAAGAGAGTTAAAGGCTCAACATCAAGAGTTGTTGAGCAAAGGCTTCATTAGACCAAGTGCATCTCCTTGGGGTGCTCCGGTTTTGTTTGTGAAGAAGAAGGATGGGAGTTTTCGGATGTGCATAGACTACCGGCAGTTGAACAAGGTAACTATTAAGAACAAGTATCCTCTTCCTCGCATTGATGACTTGTTCGATCAGTTACAAGGTGCTTGTGTCTTCTCTAAGATTGACTTGAGATCCGGTTATCATCAATTGAAAATACGGGCAACGGATGTGCCAAAGACTGCTTTTCGAACTAGGTATGGGCATTATAAATTCGTAGTGATGTCCTTTGGTCTTACGAATGCCCCTGCTGCGTTCATGAGCTTGATGAATGGGATTTTTAAGCCATATTTGGATCTCTTTGTGATCGTGTTTATTGATGATATACTGATATACTCCAAAAGTAAGAAGGAACATGAGGAGCATTTGAGAATTGTATTGGAAATGTTGAGAGAGAAAAAGCTTTATGCCAAATTCTCTAAGTGTGAGTTTTGGCTAGAGGCAGTGTCCTTCTTGGGGCACGTGGTTTGTAAGGATGAAGTGATGGTGGATCCTTCTAAGATTGAGACAGTGAAGAATTGGGTAAGACCTACTAATGTGTCAGAAATAAGGAGCTTTGTTGGGTTAGCTAGCTACTACCGCTGATTTGTCAAGGGATTCTCTTCTATTGCTTCCCAATTGACGAACTTGACAAAGCAGAATGTTCCATTTGTATGGTCGGATGAGTGCGAAGAAAGCTTTCAGAAGCTCAACACTTTGTTGACTACCGCACCTATCCTTACCTTGCCAGTAGAGGGTAAGAACTTCATTGTTTATTGTGATGCATCCTATTTTGGGTTGGGTGCAGTGCTAATGCAAGAGAAAAATGTGATTGCTTATGCTTCAAGACAATTAAAGGTGCATGAACGTAATTATCCGACCCATGATTTGGAATTGGGTGCGGTAGTGTTTGCATTAAAGCAATGTAGACACTATCTATATGGGGTTAAGTGTGAAGTATACACGGATCATCGTAGCCTACAATATGTCTTTACTCAGAAAGATTTGAACTTGAGACAGAGGAGATGGATGGAACTACTGAAGGACTACGACATCACTATTTTGTATCATCCGGGGAAGGCGAATGTTGTGGCAGATGCTTTAAGTAGGAAGGCGGGAAGCATGGGAAGTCTAGCTCACTTGCAAGTTTCTAGACGCCCATTGGCCAGAGAGGTTCAGATTCTGTCTAATGACCTTATGAGGTTAGAAGTAAATGAGAAGGGAGGATTTTTAGCTTGTGTGGAGGCAAGATCTTCCTTCCTTGACAAGATTAAGGGAAAGCAGTTTAATGATGAGAAATTGATCCGGATGCGAGATAAAGTGTTGCAAGGAGAGGCTAAAGAAGCGACAATCGATGAGGAAGGTGTGTTGAGGATTAAGGGAAGGGTATGTGTACCCCGCGTCGATGATTTGATCAACACTATTCTGACAGAGGATCATAGTTCTAGGTATTCTATACATCCGGTGCAACCAAGATGTACCGTGACCTAAAGCAACACTTTTGGTGGAGTAGAATGAAGCGTGATATTGTTGACTTTATTGCCAAATGTCCAAACTGTCAACAAGTAAAGTATGAACACCAGAGGCCCGGAGGAACACTTCAGAGAATGCCCATTCCCGAATGGAAGTGGGAGAGAATTGCAATGGATTTTGTGGTTGGTCTTCCCAAGACAATAGGTATGACTCTATTTGGGTAATTGTCTATAGGTTAACTAAATCTGCTCATTTCCTTCCGGTCAAGGTGACTTACAATGCAGAGAAGCTAGCCAAAATCTATATCTCAGAAATTGTGCGGTTGCATGGGGTTCCACTCTCCATTATATAAGATAGAGGTACGCAATTTACCTCTAAGTTTTGGAAAACAATGCATGCTGAATTGGGTACTAGGTTGGATCTTGGTACCGCATTCCACCCTCAGACTGATGGTCGTCTGAGCGAACGATTCAAGTGTTGGAGGATATGCTTCGTGCTTGTGTGATAGAATTTGGTGGCCATTGGGATAGCTTCTTACCTTTGGCAGAGTTCTCCTACAATAATAGCTATCACTCAAGCATTGATATGGCTCCATTTGAGGCATTGTATGGTAGGAGATGTAGGTCTCCCATTGGGTGGTTTGATGCATTTGAGGTTAGACCTTGGGGTACTGACCTTTTGAGGGATTCGATAGAGAAAGTGAAATCTATTCAAGAAAAGCTTCTAGCGGCGCAAAGTAGGCAAAAAGAATATGCAGATCGAAAGGTTAGAGACTTAGAGTTCATGGAGGGTGAGCAAGTCTTGTTGAAGGTTTCGCCCATGAAAGGGGTGATGCGGTTTGGTAAAAGAGGCAAGCTAAGCCCAAGGTACATTGGTCCCTTTGAAGTACTTAAGCGAGTAGGGGAGGTGGCTTATGAGTTAGCCTTGCCTCCAGGGATGTCCGGAGTACATCCGGTATTCCATGTGTCTATGTTGAAAAGATATCATGGGGATGGAAACTACATTATCCGTTGGGATTCAGTTTTGCTTGATGAGAATTTGTCTTATGAGGAGGAGCCTGTTTTTATTTTAGATAGAGAAGTTCGCAAGTTGAGGTCAAGGGAGATTGCATCCATCAAGGTGCAATGGAAGAATCGACCGGTTGAAGAAGCCACTTGGGAGAAGGAGGTCGACATGCAAGAAAGATACCCACACCTGTTTAAAAATTCAGGTACTCCTTCTCGCCCTTGTTTTTCTTCTTGTGATCGTTCGAGGACGAACGATGGGTAAATTGGTATCTATTGTAACGACCTGTTTAGTCGTTTTGAGCAGCAGATTTTATTTCTGGAAAATTGGCTGAGACGACGGACCCCACGACGGACCATCATGGGCACGACGGACCGTCGCAGGGTCTCGTTTCAAAACACTTAGAAATTCTGAAATTGGGTACTGAAAATCGACTCTCTGAACTTCGTAACAGAATGATAGGACAGACCGTCACAGGTGTGACGGACCGTCACAGATTCTTGAATAAAATTGAGTCTCTGAACTCTGTGACGGAGCAGCAGGACGGACCATCGCAGGCACGACGGCCCGTCACAGACTGCGTAATCCCAGTCTGGGTCGGATTTCTTTACACGTTTTAAGGGACGTTTTGGACTATTCCTACTTTAATTATAAAGTTAGAGGGTTAAGGTTAATAAGTCTAATTACTTGGGGGTTAAAAGAGGTAACCTTAAGTTAATTAGTGGGTTGTTATTGCCATTTTTCATTCTTAATTATATGTTAATTAGGGTAAAAAAAAGAGGATTTGAATTAGAAAATAGGAAGAATTGAACGAGAGAGAGAGAAACAAAGAGGGTAGCAAAGCTTGGGAATTTCTTGCTTGATCACTAGTCTTCGGTGGAGGTAGGTTATGGTTTCTCTTACGATATTCGTAGTAAAACTCTTAATAGCGAATGATATGTATTGATAATATTGTAAACCCTGCTATGTGCTTGATTTGTATGCTTGCATGAAAGTGATTATATAATTGTGATTATATTAAGCATGATGAAGCTATTGAATCCCAAATCTTGATAAAAACCTAATCTCTTGTTAATGATGAAGCCTTGGTATAAAAGAAGGCGTGATGAACTAAAGTAATGAGATCGATGATGCCTTGGTAAGAAAGAAGGCTTGATGAATTGATAGAAGGAGATTAGGGGATCGGAGTGTCACGTTCCGACACATAGAATTAAGGGATTGGGTGTCACGAACCGACACGTAGTATTAGGGGGACCGGGTGTCACAAACTGACACGTAGATTTAGGGGATCGGGTGTCACGAACCGACACATAGATTTAGGGGATCGGGTGTCACGAACCGACACGTAGATTTAGGGGATCGGGTGTCACGAACCGACACGTAGATTTAGGGGATCGGAGTGTCACGTACCGACACATAGTAGTAGGGGATCGGAGTGTCACGAACCGACACAAGAGGATTAAGGAATATGAGGGAGCGGAGTGTCACGTACCGACACAAGAGAAATAAAGATAATGAATCTTGAAAGATGTTAATATACTCAATCTAATGAACATAATTCCCAAATGAGTATGGTATTGAGGCTTGAGTCCTCATGTGTGAACTTGACGGTAATTGTTAATGATATAGTACTTGTTGTTGCTACATGTTGAGTATCATAGTTGATTTTATAATATTACTTGATATATATTGTCTTCTATTTCGAGTTGGCCGATGATATCTACTCAGTACCCGTGTTTTGTACTGACCCCTACTTTATGTTTTCTTCTTTGTTATTTGTGGAGTGCAGCAAACGTGCAGTCGTCTTCGACTCAACAGTAATTCAAGCCAGTCTTTACTACATCGAAAATTCAGGGTGAGCTAATGCTTCTAGCTTGGACTGGATCTTCTTCTTCAAGTCTTGATGCCTTGAACTTCCGACATGGACTATCTTCTTATGTATTTTTAGCTTCTTAGACATTTTTAGTTAGTAATTTGATCATAGATGTTCTTGTGATGATGACTTCCAGATTTTGGGGAATAATAGTTGTTGAATTTTAGAAGTTATTGGATTGGTTTTTTATTAATGAGTTTAAGTCTTCCGCATTACTTTATGTTGATATTACATTGAAATGTTAAGGTTTAGATTGGTTGGTTCACTCACATAGGAGGGTAAGTGTGGGTGCCAGTCGCGGCTCGGTTTTGGGTCGTGACATCATCACTTTGAATAGCTTGATTAGGTGGTGGTTGGTTGTGTAATAATAAAAAATCTAATACGTGTTCTAGACCCTAACATGAGTTTCTTAAGATTTAGACATTTTTTAAGGTCTATTTTAATGAACAGAAGTCATTTAGGAATTATAGAAACCCAAACGTCCAAGAACGTCCATGACGTCCGAAAACTAGTTCAACAAGGTACTAGCATGCCTTAGCCTATTGACTAGATTTTAGGAGTTGAAAGATGATAAAAATTGGTGGAAGGGTGTCTAACATATATTAGATTTAATTAATAATTGAAAAATCTGGGCACGACTCCCCAAGGGATCAACTAAAGGTTCTTGAGGAGGACCCTTGCATTTTGGTGTCATAGGACTGCCTAAGGCAGTATGCACAGACGAGTGCCTTCAACGGGGCGTATGTCAATCAACGGGGCGTCGATGGCCACCGTCGATGGTCACTTAGACAAAATTATGGACTAAAAACCCCATTGAAGCTCGAGGTTGATTCAAAGGCTGAAAAGAGTCAATTTTCTCCATCAATCTTCATAAATTAGTAAGGTATGTGATCTCTTTCACCTTTGAGACCTGTTTCCTAAAAGGGTTCCATCAAATTGATTTCAAAAGTTTGATTTTCAAGCGGGTTTTCAGCCAATACGAAATTGATGTTATGAATTACTTTGTTTATGATTTATTTAATATTATGAATAGATTAACATGTATTTCAACTAAATTATGTTATATCTTACTTAATTGGTCTTGTTTGTAGAATATGACCTATTCCTCTTAACACTAGGTTATGATCTTGATATGAATTGTGTAATGTTGGTTCAATTGAATTGGTTATTGGTTGAATTACTTTTAGATAATGTTATTGTATCAATCATGAATAGATTAAGATGAATTTGAGTCCTATTATGCTAGTTCTTGAGTAATTTATCTATGTTGAGAAGTATATTATGGAATTCACCTAAGCCTCTTATCTTAAGTTATGAACTGGTAATGGATTGTGATTTAGTGACTAAATTTACTTTGTTATCATGTTGGATATTGATATGAGATGATATTATACAAATGTTGGGTTGATTTAAGGGTTTATGGTAAAACCTTGATGATGAATTATGAAGGATACTCGATTAGTCTTGTGATCTCTGTTCTTTACTTCAATTATGGTTAATTGTGATTAAGTCATGATGTTGTATATATGTCTTGTATTAGGATTGATAGGGTTGGTATGATGTTTAATTTAAATGTCTTGACAATGGTTTATGAGGTTTTGGCTAATATGTAAATGTTATAAGGATGGTGATTATTTACCAATGTGCCTTATCATGATATGAATATGTTAATGTGATATCCTTACTTATATGAATTTTAATGAAAGGGCGATACTCATGCAATTCTTATTGAGCTATGATGATGATGATTTTTATACAAGGGTTATGCCCTATGACCTACATTAAGATATGATGATTGATAAAGACATTAAAGACATTTCAAGAGGGACTCTAGCTTAGCACCGAGTGAAGTAGAGTGAGGAGTGTCCCTATCCACATAAGGAAGGTAGGATAATTAATTTACTCTTGAGATTGGAGACTATAATTCATGTAGCATAAAGAGTGTCCCAACCATATCTCCTAGTTTTCGAACTATGTTGCCCCCATAGGAGTACTTTCTAGTGGATCCACGTAGTTGCGATGTTAGTGTTTTGGTACTACCTTGGAAAGTAGTCCGCCTTCTTTTGGTGTAGGGTTCCATGACACCGAATTCCACATTAGCCTATGTAGTCTATGTCGGTTAAGGAAAGATGTTCCCAAAAGGTAAAATGAACTAAAGGATTGAAATCTATGTAAGATGACCTAAGGGAGTTAGTTTAGTCTAGGTAAGGGTATGGGATTGCACCTAAACATTGCACTAGTTATCCTTGAGGAAAGTCATAGAAGGATGTTCTTATGTATGAATATGCTTATAATGGTACATGATATGTATATGATGAACTTGCACATTGTTTATACAATATGTTGATTAGTTTCACTTATGAATATGTGTTAGTCTACATTGTTAAAGTATGATGAATTATACTCTTATTTTTCATGCTATGTGAAGTGGAATGTTTGTCATGATTCTTCTTGGGTTACTTGATTGAGTATGATTTTGGGGCTTTGCTTGGTCATTGCCCTTGTTGACATAATAGGGGTTGATGGGTAATTGTCTTGCTTTGGTTATGTTATAATGAACTCTTATTCATGCGTGTTGATGTTTGTACTTGATAATAGAGTTGCTTGACTATGTGTCGAATTATATGATATTCATGTTGAATTGACTAGACATAGTATTGTTAGTCTTGTGACGTACATGCTTTGGACTTAATGAATGTATATTATTGATTGGTATGATCTCATTTAATGTGCATAAAGCATTTGAAAGTTAAATGCATATTTTAAATGAAATATACCTTTTTAGCATGTTTTCATGATATTCGTGCATATGATCTCATACTTAGAAAAAGTGGTGTACTAGCCCCATTTCTTCCTTTTTTCCCAATATTTTAGGTTTCGATCGTTGAAGGGCCTTTGGAGACGATATTTGAAGAAGACTTGGAATTCTTAATCATCCCAGTTGGGTAGGTCCTCACTTTCCAAGGACAATGCTACTATCAATATTATGAAGTTGTTTTGGTATTAACACCCTTATGTTCTTTACTTTTCATTTTGATACTAAACATTGTACGACCTATATATCATCTTGTTATATTGATGTATGGGCTAGGCCTAAATCACTACACTCTTGTTAGATGTTTATGAGATGAGACGACTATTTGAGACTATGTTATATTTCTATATATCTATGTGCAATAAAAGTAGAAGACTAAGTAATCTTCATATACGAAGATCCTATGTATACTCGTGTATATATATTTATATATATGTATATATATATATATATGTACTATGTGTATGTAGAGGTCTATGTATACCTCAATGTAGAAGTAGTAAAAAGTTTTAAATTTCCGCTAATTTTAACCTATGAATGTAATGATGTAAGCTAAAAGTCTAGTCTTACTCCTCATATAGGACGAGAACTTCCTCATGGTTCATGTGCATCTAGTGTAGGTTTCTAATTGTTTCATATAGTTTAATAGTGCTAGTTACATTTATGAGGTATTCCCCGATGTGACAAACTTGGTATCAGAGCCTGAGGTTTAATGTATTTGAGTCGATGTCTCTCTCAACCACATCAATATAGGTTCGTATTCATAATTGTGAAGCGCAGCACACTTATGAATAGGAATGCATGTCCTACTTAGGAAACTCTCACTTTCTTGGAAGTCTAATTTTGTGTCTCTAAAGCTTATCTATATGTGCTTTTACGTCTAATCCTCTTATTGTAATTATAGGGAATGAATACTCGAAGTAGCGTGGCACAAAGACTTGAGGAAGAGTTTTCGAATGTGGGAGTTCCTCCCCGTGGTGATCAAGTCTCTCCTCTTGAAAAAAAAAGGTAATGATGACCAAGATCCAGTCGATCCTCCTCCTTTGATGGATGGTGCCATAAGGGCTGCTCTTTTCCAAATGGCCCAAGACATTACTACCAAAGAACAAGATGCCACTACTCAAGCTTAAGCCATGACGGTCCAAGGTAATAGAGAGATTGTACCCCGAGCAAACGAACAAGTTGCTAACATGACCTCCCATCTAAAGGATTTAACTAGAATGAATCCCTCTACTTTCTATGGATCCAATGTTGAAGAACTCCCCCAAGATTTCATTGATAAAAACTACAAGATCCTTTATGTTATGGGGTTTTCCACTAGTGATATGGCCGAGTTAGACACTTACCAACTCAAAGATGTGGCCCAAACTTGGTATGTCAAATGTAGGGACAATAGGCCTTAAGGGGTAGACCGGTGACTTTGGAGGTCTTCAAGAAGGCTATTCTTGATAGGTTTTTTCCTAGGGAAGCCAAGGTGATGGATTTTATGAACCTTCGTCAAGGAGGTATGAATGTACTTGAATACTTCTTGAATATGACTAAATTTTAAAAATATGCCCCTTCTTTGGTTTCCGACCCTAAAGATGAAATAAACCGCTCTGCGACGGGATTTTCAGATGATTTCCAAGAGGAATGCCATTCAGATATGATATCTCGTCTCATGGTTCATGCTCAACAAGTTGAAGAGGCAAGGGATAAGAGGAAGAGTAGAGATGCCAGGAGGGCAAGATCTTTTGATGGTAGTTTTTAAAAGGGTAGGCTTGAGATTCAAGCCAAGACTAGGTTTAAGAAAATTTTTTACAATCAATTTCCTTCCAATTTACCTAAGAATAGGGATGATAGGGTTTCTAACCCATAACCTAAAAGGGAAGGGATACTAGTTCACCAACCAAGAAGCCAACTTATGGAAAGTGTGGCAAGAAGCACTAATTTGATTGTCTTAAGGGAACGGATAATTGTTTTGTTGTAGCAAAAGTGAGCACCTGTTTTGAGATTTCCCAAATGTGAGGGGGCAAGACAAGAAGGGTGGAAAATCAAGTGGTTCTAATGATTCTCCGAAGAAGAACAACTTTTATGCTCTCTGCTCTTGGGGTGAGCAAGAGACTTCTCTTAACATGGTGACCGGTATATTGAAAGTTTTCTCTGTTGATGTATATTATTTAGTTGATCCGGTAGCTACATTATATTTTGTTACATATTGATAGCTATGAAGTTTGAGATCATACGCGATACTTTAAATTAACATTTTATGGTGTCTACCTGATGTGTGAGTCGGCTGTTGCAAAGAGGGTGCATAGAAATCGTCCTATAATGTTACCCCATAGAGTTATTTATGTTGAACTAGTAGAACTTGATATGTTTGATTTTGATGTTATATTGGGTATGTATTGGTTGCATACTTGCTTTGCCTCTATAGATTTTAGAACAAGGGTGGTGACGTTTAACCTTCCAATTGAGCCCGATTTAGAGTGGAATGGGGGAAATTCTATTCCTAGATCATTTCTCGTTTGAAACCTGGTAAAATGATCTCTAAAGGGTGTTTATACATATAGTAAGAGTCAATGATTTAGACTCCAAAATTTCTCCTTATGAGTCGGTCCCCATAGTGATGTAATTTTTGAAGGTCTTTCCTAATGATCTTCCCAGTATTCCTTCCTAAATGGAAATTAGTTTTTGTATTGGCTTGTTACCGGATAAAAATCCCACTTCAATTCCTCCTTATCGGATGGCACCAGCCGAATTGAAAAAGTTGAAGGCTTAACTCAAGGATTTAGTAGACACAGGCTTCATTAGACTTAGTATATCTCCATGGGGTGCTCGAGATTTATTTGTGAAGAAGAACGATGGTTCCGTTAGAATGTGCATTGAACTCAACAAAGTCACTATTAAGAGCAAGTATTCTCTCCCTCAAATTGATGACTATTTTGATCTACTCAAAGGGGCAAACTACTTTTCTAAGATTGATTTGAGTACGGGGTATCACCAACTTAGAGTGAGAGGTGAGTATATACCTATAATGACATTTAATTCTAGATATGGTCACTATGAGTTCTTAGTAATATCCTTTGGTCTCAGTAATGCCCCGACGACATTTATGGATCTCATGAATAGAGTGTTTCAAAGTTGCCTATATTAATTTGTAATTGTCTTTATTGACGACATCTTGGCATATTAAAAAAATGATGGAGTTCATATGAACCATTTGAGGGTGGTGTTACAAGTGCTTAAAGAGAACCAATTATTTGCCAAGTATAGCAAATGTGAGTTTTGGTTGAGATTGGTGGCGTTTTTTGGTCACATCATTTGTAGTGAGGGATTGAGGTTGATCAAAGGAAAACCAAAGCGGTGAAGAATTAGACTAGACCATTGACTCCATCTGATATTAGGAGTTTCTTGGGTCTAGCGGGTTATTATCGGAGGTTTGTGGATTGTTTCGCATCCATTACATCTCCCTTGACTACTCTAACCCAAAAGAGTAAGAAATTTGAGTGGTCGGAAGCATGTGAGAGAAGCTTCCAAATCTTGAAGGATAGATATTCTTCCGCTCCGGTGTTGACTTTATCTTATTGTATTAAGGGTTTTGTTGTGTATTGTGATGCATCTCGGGTGGGTTTTGGGTGTGTGCTTATGCAACATCGAAAAGTAGTAGTCTATGCCTCTAGGAAACTTATGGTTCATAAGAAAAACTATCCAACTCATGATATTGATTTAGCGGCCATGGTATTTGCCTTGAAAATATTAAGGTATTACTTGTACGATGTTCACATGGATGTGTATACCAACCACAAGAGTATTCAATATGTGTGTACTCAAAAAGAGTTACTTGGTTTGTTTTGTTTGAACCTTTTGGTACTTATTTATTCTACTTTTTTCATCTTAATTTCTTGGGTCGTCCTTCTTTCAATAGTTAGAGGAATTCAGTCCACTACAAAGGATAGGTGATCTTGAGTTGATTAAAGGGGCTAGTTCACTATAAATATTGAGACAACGCCAATGAGGGTGAGTTGAGAGTTACATATGAGTGACGTGACAATTTTGCTACTAACCTCGTTTATTGAGTTTTGTAGATATCCTATCTAATAAAATTCCAATTAAGGAGAACTTGGATAACATCACGGAGTTTCTCGCCAAAATTTCAAAACAAGAAGCATAAATAAATGGAAATATAGGAGGTATGGAGGAATGGTTTGTACGGTAGAAAATGGAATAGAAGGAAAGCAATTCAACCCGAATATGAGAAGATAAGGAGGACATCGGTGCATTCCGCCACCCTTACTTCGAAACAAGCACATAATTTATACACTCCTCAATTAAGCCGTAACTGGAACTACCAACACCCCACTTTACTAACTGCCAACCTTCCAAACCACAAGAGAATCTTCCTTTTATGGCCAACCAAGTCCAAAACCAAACTCCAATTCGAAATGATTCAAATGCATCTTTTCATGAAACCTACATATCACATCAACAAACATTACATCCACAAAATGCACCACAAATGCACTACCAAGACAATAAATACGAAAATCCTTTCTATGATGAGTTCAATGGAAGTTAAATCATTATGAGTTTTGGGATCATGTAGGTAGGATGAAAATGGAATACAAAGTGAATGCGTAAGACCTTGGGATTACGGTGGGACAAAGGTAGGGGAGATTCAAGAATATGTGAGTAGGAGAGATAGGATCGGATATAGAGGATATTGGATGGGATATATAGGAAATAAGGATGGGAAATAGAGGAAAAAGGTTTAGAGAGAGGAATGAACAAGATAGGGGCTTGAACACTATCAAGGTCACACTTTGAAGGTTTAAAGCAAGTAGTGACCCCAATGAGTTCTTGGAATGCAAAATTCAAAGTGAACGGATCTTTTGCACAAATAATATCTCAGCAACTTTGAAGACGAAGTATGATCTAATACAATTTGAGGGGTACACATAAACTTGGTGGGAGTCCAAGAGGAGGGAAAGGGAGAGCCATCATAATTATGAGTTACCTACTTGGAAAGAGTTGATCACACTTATGGATCTGAGATACTTTACTTCAAACTACTACCAAAAGGTTCAGAAGAAGGTGTACATGTTGAGGCAAGGTACTAAAAGTGTCAAAGAATATTATGATGAGTTTGATAACTTTTGGATGAAGTACAAAATCAAAGAGAATATGAAATATACTATGATATGATTTGTAGAAAACTTTTGGTATGATATGTTGAATCCCTTAAAGATTAAGAACTATGAGACTCTTGAAGCGGCCTTCCATGATTCCTCAAAGGTAGAAGCGGATTTGAAAGAAAAGAAGTCATATAAGGCCAAAAGTTCTTAAACTTTTACAAGGATCAAAGGCCATGACAATTGGGAGATTACATCCAAGGAACAATCGAAAGGTGGAGTTCAAGCTAACTAAGTCAAGCTTGATTACAAATCCAAGGCAAGTGAGCAATCACAAGGAGGTAACTATTTTAAAGCTAACAATGCTTTATTTTTCATGTGAGGGGACATTCTTCTACTAAGTGTTCAAATAGAATAACAATTGTTGCTTTTCGTGATGGACATAAGACTGAAGACGAATATGAGGGAGAAGAAAATAATGAGGGAGAGGGAGATAGGGGTGAAGGAATTGAAGGTTCTTCGGGGTATGAAGAAGAAAGTTTTGATGAGGGGCTGAATTTTACTTGCTTCATGGATAAGGGGAAGTCTTTTATATATGATGATGAAGATTTGAACATGAATGCCAATCTTTCATGTGTTGTGAGAAGAATTGTGGGAACCCTTGGAAAAGAAGAACTTTACAAAAGGGAGAATCTATTCAATGCTAGGGGCAAAATCTAAGATAAAGTGTGTTCCTTAATCATTAATAGTGGAAGTTGCACCAATATGGTGAGTAGTTCCTTGGTAGAGCGTATGAAAATACAAACCATCAAGCATCTCAATCCTTGTATGCTACAGTGGATCAATGAGAGTGGAGAGATGAAGGTCCTAAAACAAGAAAATATTTTATTTATTGTGGGAAACTATAATGAGGAATTGGGTTGTTATGTTGTTCCCATGTTGGTATGTCACCTAATGCTGGGCAGACCTTGGTAGTTTGATAGAGATGTTGTTCACCAATGTAGATCCAACAACTACACTTTGTGATTGAAGGTAAAAAGTATGTGCTTTCACCTCTAACTCCATATCAAGTGAGTGAGGACTATTTGTTATGAAGGATCTTCAGGAAAGAATAAAAAGCGCAAAGGCAAAAGGTGATGGTGGAAGTTCCGCTATCATTCAAAAAGAAGGGGAGTTCCTTAGCAACAAATAAGAAGAACATGTGACTGATAGAAAATCAAGTTTAAAGGGTGTGGATGAGGGAAGCTTTCTAGTGTCCCTTGTCATCACCAACCTTTTGTTACGTGCTAACAATAATGCTAGCACTTTGCCTAGTATTATTTATTCTCTTTTGCAGAGATATGATGAGGTACTTCTAGATGAGATGCCCACTGATTACCAGCTTGATTGAAATCGAGCACCGAATCGACTTTATATAGGGTTCACAAATTCCCAATCATAGAACTTATATAATAACCTAGCAGAAAACAAAGAGTTATCAAGGCAAGTGGAAGATCTTTTTCAGAAGGGGTTGATCAAAGAAATCCTAAGTACTTATGGCATCCAAGTAATTCTTATTCCCAAAAGAGATGACACTTGGACAATGTGTATTGATTGTAGATCCATAAATAAGATCACTGTGAAGTATTGCCATCCCATTTCTCGACTTGATGATATGCTTGATGAGCTATGTGGTTCTATTAATTTCTTTAAAATTAACCTTCGAAGAAGGTATAGTCAAATTCAGATGAAATTGGGTGATGAGTTGAAGCAGACTTTCAAGACAAAGTTTAGGTTGTATGAATGGCTTGTGATGCCATTTGAATTGACAAATGCCCAAGAACTTTTTTGAGATTGATGAACCATGTCCTAAAACTATTAATGAACAAGTTTGTTATGGTGTAATTTGATGACATACTTGTGTATGGTAAGATAAGGGAGGAACATGTATCCCATTAGAAACAAGTGTTTGATGTTCTACTACGAGAGCATCTCGGTGCTAACTTCAAAAACCATTCATTTGTTGTTGATAAAGTTATGTTTTTGGGTTTTGTTGTTAGTTCAAATGGGATCGAGGTCGATGAAATAGAAGTTGGAGTCCGTCAAAAACTGGCCGACCTCAATCAGTACAACCGAGGTAAGAAGTTTTCATGGATTAGCAAGTTTTTATTGGCGATTTGTGAAGGGATTTAGTTCAATTGTTGCTCCTGTGACGAAACTGATTAATAAAGATGTACCTTTTGAATGGTATGAGAATCATGAGAAGTCTTTTCAATCTTTGAAATTGATGTTGACTTCTGCACCTTTACTCCAACTACCCAACTTTTATGAGGCCTTTGAAATTGAATGTGATGCTTCAGGTGTGGGTATAGATGGTGTATTGATGCAAGAAGGAAAACCATTAAATTTCTTTAGTGAAAAGCTAAATAAAAGCTATGCTCAAGTACTCAACATATGAAAAGGAATTGTATGCACTTGTGTAAGTGTTGGCTCATTGGCCGCACTACTTGTGGCACAAAGAGTTTGTGTTAAGGACTGGTCATGAGTCCTTGAATCATCTTAAGGGTCAATCCAAGTTGAACCACCGACATGGTAAGTAGGTTTAATTCATTGAAATATTTCCATGTGTGATCAACTACAAGCATGTCAAGGAGAATGTGGTAGCGGATGCTCTATCAAGAAGGTTTGTATTGGTCAATATCTTTGTTTCTAGAGTGATGGGGTTCGAAAGCTTAAAAAGATTTTATTCTATGTCCGACTATAAAGATAACTTTGATAATTTTAGTTAAGGGAAGGAATTTGATAGGTAGCAATTGATTGATGGTTTTTAGTTCTAAGATATTAAAACATGTATGCCCATGAGCTCATGGAGAGAATTATTTGTCAAAGAGGCTCATAGTGGTGGTTTGATGGTATACTTTGGGGTACCAAAACACTTGATATTCTTAAGGAGTAGATCTTTTGTCCTAAGATGAAACATGTTGTGGAGAGAAATTATGGACAATGTCTAAAACGCAAGCAAGACAAATCCACGACTAGGCCCCAAGGTAAGTATAGTCCTGTTCCTACTCCTAATGGTCCATGGATGGATATTTCCATGGAATTTTTGTTGGAAATACCTAGATAAAAAAGAGGACATGATAGTATATTTATGGGAAATGATATATTGTCAAAAAATGACTCATTTTAATCGATGCCATAAATGTGATGATGCATCCCATGAAGCATCTTTGTTTGTTATCAATATGCTTAAATTGCATGGATCCCTCAAATATTGTGAATGATCGAGATTCCAAGTTTCTAAGTAATTTTTTTAAGAGTCTATGGGGTACACTTGGTACCAAACTTTTGTTCTCTACTTGTTGTCATTCTTAAATGGATGGACAAACCAAAATAGTCAACCGTACTCTTGGAACCATGCTTCGATGCATGATTAGAGGAACCCTAACTACTTGGGAAGATCGTTTACTCTTAATTGAATTTGCATATAATCGGTCTATACACTCCTATATTGGAAGATCCATTTGAGGAATGCTATGGTTTTAAACCTTTATTTCCATTAACCATGATTCCTTTGCCCAATGATGTTTATCTGAGCCTGGATTCCAAGAAAAGGGCAAAATAGATGATTAACTTTCATACCAAGGTCAAGGAGGCCATTGAAAGAACAATTCAAAGGTGGCCATTCAAAAGAATTGAGGGAGAAAGGAAGTGATGTTCAATCAAGATGATTGGGTGAGGGTGCATTTTCAAAAGGAAAGGTTTCAACAAGTACGAAAACAAAATCTAAGCCCAAGATGTGATGGACCCTTCTAATTAGTCAAGCAAATGAATGGCAATGCTTACATGATGATCTACCAAGTGAGCATAGTGGTCATAATGTTTACAATGGTATTGATTTATCTTCTTTTGTTATAGGTGATCCTTTGGATTCGAGGACAAATCATTTTCAAAAAGGGTAGGATGATAGCATGGGAAGCATGGATGACACTAAGATGAGTGGCTTGTACCCTTCAAGAGCATTCACACGGAGTCAAGAAAAGGATCTACAAGGTTTACAAGCAATGTTCTTGAAAATGGAAGAATTAGAGGAGATTGAAGGTCACCTAAGAAGGACATACAATGTGTATACATTACATAAAAATGAGAAGGAAGAAGGAATGAGGCCTTGTGTGCAAATGGCCATTTAACATATTCAAGAATTCACAAGAAGGCAACCAAACAAGGGCCTTCCTTATCTCATTAAGGGAAAAATTGTCAAAGAAGTGTTTATGAAATCACGAATTTACAAAAGAAGATAACCTAACACAATACCCTTACTTCATTAAGGGTAACATTGAAAAAGAAGTGTCTTCTTTATTTTCTTAGTATAAATATTGGTCTTTTATCATTTTGCAAGACTTTAGACTATGTTGAGAATTGACTCTCTAATTTTAGTATCTTACTAGCGAGTAATTAGTGAGTAATTAGGGTAAATCTTGGGATTGTTAGTTAAATTATTGCGTTTGATTAATAAAAGTGTTATCCCCTTTGTGATTCTTGTCTTCATTTGATTATTCTTCGTTAGGTTAAATTTAGGTACTTGAAGTCAATTGGGAGGTGAGGGGTTTAGTCCCTTGTTGCCCATAATTTCAATAACTTGAGTACACATATCCTTTATTTCTTTGTTCCTTTCCTTGTTTGATCCTTATCAAAAACCCTAAACCTAAAAACCCTTAAGCACTCATAAGCCCATATAAATCCTTAAAACACTCAAGGAAAACATTGAACCTAAAATCCTATGTCTTAAATCCTAAACCAAGAAACCCTAACATACGCTAAGAAACTCTTAGAAACACTAAATTTTAATACACTCTAAACCTTAAACCTTAAACTCTTATAAACCCTACCCTAAAACCTAAGATCCTATACCTTAAGTGTAACGACCCTCAAAATGAACTAGGTTAATATAGATCCTATCATGTGTATTATGAGTTAAGAACTAGTTAATAAGGTGTTAAAAATTATGAATTATAGCTTGAGATGACAGGTTTTGGAGTTAAAAGGTAAACCTTCAAAGGATAACCAAGACGTCCGGGAACTATTCTTGAACGTGTGCTAGTATAGGTATGTTGTATGGGCCCTACAACCTACAGGGACATTTTAAGGTAAAAAATTCAGGTTACGAATCCCTAAGGCCCGCCCTAAGGATCCTTGAGGAGGACCCAACCATGGGCTAACAAGCTGCTAAGGCAACAAGAATTGTTCATAGATGAAACCAGACTGCATCACTGACTTGGTTCACCAAATGCCAAATTTTTTGTCCACGTCGCGGACTCTAATTTCTCAAATTTATTTCAAAAAATCTTGTGGAAACAGATCTGCGATGCGGACTTGTTTCCTAATGATAATTCCAGAAGTTAAAGTTAAGCTTGACTTGTTTAAAAAGGTTCAATTAATATAGGGGTATTTGGGAATTTTGTGGGTGTATTATATATGGATTTTAGGTCATTATACACACATTAACCTAATCAAAAAATCCAACCCTCAATTAGAATCCAAAAATTTGACATGCTCTCCCTCCCTTTCTCTCTAAATTCTCTGTCTAGTTAAATCCTCTAATGATGAACCTTAAACTCCAAGGAAGAAGACCAAATTCTCTAGTTTTCAAGCTAAGTTTCGTGGGATTTCTACTAATAAGGTATGGTGATTTCATCCTTGATTCTTCTCTCATTCAAGGAGCCAATTTCAAAGGCTTTTCAAAAGATCTCAAAAACCCTAAAATGCTATTTCGAATTCTAAGCATGGGTTCTTGCATAAAAGGTTTTAATTGATGAGTTATGATGTATTCAATGTAAATTGATGGTTTTATGATAAAAAATTTCATGAACCCATGTATTCCTTGAATTCCTAATTTTGGCTCTAATGTGGGTGTAGTGATTATGGCTTAATCTTAATAAATTCATGTGTAGATTGTTGTGGGCTACTTAATTGTGTATTGATTATGGTAAAATCGTTCATAACTTGAATTATAGCATTGATATCTATATTTAATGATTTGGGATCATGGATATGGATGGATTTTTGGCTTAGTTTTTTGTAAATTATCATTGGTAAGATCTCTTGTTATGTGAATTTGTTCAAAAGGCTAATGAATGGTGATGGTGGATATTGGAAAGTGGTGAATTGACCTAATTCCTTTGTTTAACATACAATTTATATTGAATTGTCATTGATTGGTATAGTCAACTTATGGTGGAGGTGTTTAATTGTTATAGTTGATATGAACATGGCCTTGTCGGCATTATTATGTGAATTATGGCATGATCATGATATAGTATATGTAATAGTAAAGAGAAGGTACTCATGTGATGTCTATATGATTTTGTATAGGTAATAAAAGTCCATGATTGAATGTACTTCAGCTCTAATTGTTGATATATGATAATGAAGAACTAGAAGAGTCTTATGAGAATGATGTAGTGTGTTTTATTGGTAGGCTAGATGTCCCTTATTCATACTTGAATGATATTGAATAAATGATGGGACAAGGCATAAATTTCCCCCTAAACTTGTACCCAAAAGTCACTTACACGCTTTCACTAATAGGGCAACCTATTACACACCTTAAGTAATTAAATGTATATTTTGTTCCCCTTTCCGTCATCAAACCATGAACATTATCAATCGCGTGAGAAACACTCCCCTCCTAGTGAAGCCACGTAATAAAAGACCCCAACCTCATTCATTTGACCAAAACCCATTTCTTTTAGCCCAAACCATTTTGATTCACCCAAATCCATTTTATTTTACCCTTGGTGGTCCATGTATTTCACCCACCCATTTCTTTTTTCTAAGAACACCAAAACATAATCATAAATCTTATATGTAAATCCTAATTTTCACTAAAGAATTCTTCAATTATTTAATGTTTTTGAAACATCCTTATAATTTTAATCATCAAGTTTTCACTGTTGTTTTGAACAACATTGGTGTGTTGTCAATCGAGGCGTTCATTGTTCGGTGGAAGAAAATCGGTGGTTACTAGAGTTTGCTGGGTACAATAGAGGTGTTGCCATTTATACATTGTTGTCTTCTCCATATCTAAAAGTCAGTCATACATCTCTAGGGTTACTCTATAATTCCTACTTTTTAGCTTAAGGTTTGTATGAAGTTTGTTTTTGTATGTGTTTTACCGTTGTTGTTGAGGGTCAAATGTTAAAATATCGTTATTAAATTCATCATTAACATTATTTGAGGTTGTCTTTTAAATTGATTAGTTTGAGAGTTTACCACTGTGGTGTTATGAATATTGGAAAAAAGGGATACAAGGGGAAACAATATCATGGAGGAGGAGTAAATGAGTTTTTAGATGTTGATGTTGATAGGGTATCTCATTTTGAATAGAGGGATAGTTTGAACGAGTTGGGGTATGAACCTGGAAAATGCATGTTGTATGTGAAACTTCCTAGAAGTACTGCTATGTTAGAAATAAAATCTGACTATGATACTACCTTAATTGCTGAATATTTAAGTCATGGAGATGTTTTGGAGTGTTTTGTGTGTCACTTTGTTGTTGATCTAGTTTTGGACCCACCTTTATTGGAATATGGTGAGAGTGTAGTAGGTGAGGGAGCATTACAAAAAATTTGGCCTAATGCATATTTTTATGCGAAATTAGAACCAACACTTCAGGCCCAAGGAAACGCCTCAAAACTTGTCCCTTTCCCTTCACATGTCTGTGCTCCTGCACATGCTAATCTAGATACATCTTCTCTTGTACACTCTTTCACTACTCCAAATACTCCAACTTTTGCTCATCAAACTTCAACCATTATCCATACCTCTACTGATCAAACCTTTGATGCAATCCATCCTTTCTCAAATCCAATTTCTAACACCATTCATTCTTCTACTGACCAATATTCAGATAAAGAATCTTTACATGTGGAAATTTAATGGGGGTGATGTAGATGATGAACTAATAATTTTAAAGGAGGAAAAGATTAAATAAAAAAGTAAAAGAGGAGAAAGATCTCCAGTTACTCATGATCATACCAAGTTCGGAACTGGGAAAAAAGGGCCAGATGCTGGGTATGATGAATCTACATATGGTAATAGAAACAATTTAGAAGTAAAGGTAGCTAGTGATGAGACTTATTATCCCTCAAATGAAGCTGATAGTTTTGAAACAGATCCAAATGTTTTCATTGATGATGCAGAAGAGGAGGAAATAAAGAGAGAGAGTTAAGCCAAAAAAGAGAAAGAAGGTGAATAGAGTTGTATTTGGTGCATCTTCACATAAAATATTGTGGGAATAGAGTATTGTATTTGAAAGTGTTAATGAATTTAGATCTGTTGTTACCAAATATGTTTTTCCTGAATATGTTGCAATTGAAATGCATATTAATGAACCAACAAGGGTAAGTGTTAGGTTTATAGTTGGTTGTCCTTGGGTTTTTTTTGCTAGCTTTCATTTAGGACAAACAATTTTATTGTAAAGATGCAATCCAGTTCTCAAATGTGATCTTACTAATAAGAACAAGCTTTGTAATAGAAAATTCATATCTAGTGACTAAAGTGAAAGGATAAAGGAACAAACTAACATTAGAATTTTTGAGCTTCAAGGGCTTCTTAAAAAAATTGGATTAAATGTTGGAAGAACAGTGTGCAGGAAGGTATTACAAGAGCTATTGGGTGACCATGTTTTTGAGTTGTGGAGGATATTGGACTACCAAAATGAGTTTCTAAGAACTAATCCAGGTAGTACATGTGTATTTAAGGTTCATGAGGAAACATTTAAAGATGAGAGAAAAAATTTTCAGGGCTTCTACATGTGTTTTAATACAATGAAGAAGTCTTTCTTGGCTGGTTGTAGGATGTGCATTGGTTTGTATGGTTGTTTTCTAAAGGGAGTATCTTGAGGTCAATTATTGGTTGCTGTTTGTAAGGACGGGAACAATCAAATGTTTCCACTGTCTTTTAGCAGTAATTGAAGTTAAATATTTTACTTGGGCTTGGTTTGTCAAACATATAAAATCACATCTTTAGTTGGGAGATTGTGAAGATATACAGTCATATCAGATATGCAAAAGGTTAGAACAAATATTGATTTTTTAAAAATTTATTTCATGTCTTGAATTTTTTTTATGGATGTCCTAGTTTCTTAATTTCATAACTTGAATTTTCTTATATAGGGTCTTGAAATTGCCATAATTGATCATTTGCCAAATATTGAGCATAGAATGTGTGCTAGACACATTCTTGCGGATTGGTCATGGAGATGGAGAGGTACCGAGAGAAAGAAATGTTTACGGTGGTGTGCAAGGTCTAGTTTGAGGTTGAGTTAAAACATAACATTAGTTATATGAAAAAGTTGTATTATAACATAGTTGATCACTTGTTGTATTATAATCCCCAAAGATAGAGTAAGCTTTACTTCAATTTTACCTCAAAATATTACGTTGTAGACAATAACATGGCTGAATGTTTCAACTCATGGATAATAGAAGCAAGACAACTATAATTACAATTCTTGAAGAAATTACAGTGAAAATGATGAAAAGGAAAGGGCAAATGAGAGAGTTTTAGAATACTTAGATCTGTGACATTTCTCTAATGACAATGAAGGTTCTACAAGAAAACACAGCGAAGTCTATGAAATGTAGCATTGAATTGAATTCAGATGCATGGTATGAGGTACTTTATGGACTATACAAACATGTTGTAGCTATTCGAAGAAAAACATGTAGTTATAGAGAATGGATGTTGAAAAGGATACCATGTCCTCATGTAATAGATTCTCTTCACCATAGATAATTGGACCCAATCAATTAAATTTCTCATTCGTATAGTAGAGGTACATACATGAAGGCATACAACTGTCACATCCTGAGAGTACACCCTAGAATATATGGTGTTCTCGAGTTTCGACACGGCGTATTTGACCTCTCGGAGGTCTTGTACAAGCCCTATGACATCATTCATTGAATGTATGAAAATTAGTGCGGAATTAAAACTTTTTAATCGAGTAATATCACATTATGTCTTTCATATAAAATCATAGGAAAATACTAAATCTCAACATACGCCAATCTTAGACTAAGAATACTTGGTACACAGCTCGAAATATAGAAATACATAGTCTACTACAATACTTTGAATAAAACAAGTCTAAATATAGTTATGCCCTCGAGTAAATTGAGGACATACTTCAACTTTGCTTGTAAGAGTCTAGAATCCAAGCCTCGCTTCAAGATGTCTCTCACCTACACCTTTAAGAATAGACGAAATGTTTGGAATTAGTACAATTCATGTACTAAGTTTGACATAATTCATAAAATCATGAGAAATGGACATTTATGAGAAACATGCCTTTTTTTAAAAACATCATATTAAAAGCATAAGAATCACAGTAAACACCAAACTTCTTGTTTAAAACACATTCCAAGACATATCTAAATTATATGAAATTATAATATCTTAAAACAGTAACATTACAGTGACTTTACTGCAACTTATCATTAAACTCACACATCACAATATATCATCAAGAATATATCGAAACACATAAACATGAGATCCTCCTACCAAAGGCGATTCCAAAGCTCACTTGGGTGAGTTATGCAATGACTGCCCATACAATACCTTCACACACATAAGAGATCCTTTAGACTACCTAAGATATGATCATTCTAACTTCATATAATAGTATGCATAAATCATATTACATTCTCCTCCTAAAGGCTATCAAAAAACTTACTTAAGTAATTCAAGAAGAAGTCTCCCATACACCTCTCCAAACTTACCTAAATAATCCTTAAGACTACCTAAATTTAGATCATGTCTACTTTATCAATTTACTTTCCCTATCAAGAGTTATTCTTAAGACTTCCCTGGGTAAGACATGAAGTGACCATTTCATATGCCTACTTCATACCTTAACTAAGAAACCCTTAAACTACTCTACGTAAGTACTTATTCATTAACATTCTTTCTAAATAATTCATCATCTACATTAATTTGTTAAAAGACGTTCAACACATTAGGACATTCAAATAATGGTCTTGGAGAATACCTAGAGACTCACACATTAACATCTTTAAAGCCGTGCAATGCCAAGATAGCGTCTCATTCAACCACCTAAACTTCATAGAATTTCTCCAATCCTAGTAGGTATCTCATATAATGAGAATAGGAAATAACCAATATAGACCATACTAGCTATGCATGGAATCCGGAGTCATGAACCTATTCCGATGGAGAGTGTTCTACTTGCCAATGGTAGAATTAGGATACATCCCATGTAGGCACATGGTTAAGGATAATGAAGGGTTTATTTCTTCTCTAATGTCATTTTATTTAGAGCAACTCCCCTAATATACTCGCTCGGTGCTAGCTTTTTTTCTCATAGAGTAATTCACATAAATGAGTACTTGAAGAAGTGTCAAGAGGATAGATCAATGACTTTCGTAAGGATGATTTCATGTCTTTCCAGCCAACAACCCTAAGTCCATCATTTACACAAGAAAGATTCAATAACGACTTTCAACTTCAAGGATATCATAACCTTCAACCTAGGTTGAAGGATCCACATAAAAGACCTTCTTACCTATGTCCAAGATCACATGTCAATCAAAAACAACAAATGAAGCTTTGTCATACTAAGTGAAGAACTCATCTTCATATTCTACATTTCTAAAGTAAGGGACCCAAGTTTACCAAACAAGACACACACACACACACTTCACCATATCACATATAACATATCATTAAAAAAGTACATAGGAATAACTAATGTCATCTATAGGTTATCCTATTCAATACTATAGTATCATCAATATAAGTTATAACAAATTTCATATAATCCATCAAGAATCATCATACTTCAACATGAAGTAATACACATAATGACTTCACTATAGCCTGCTAGAAACACAAATATCATCAACTATAAGAATTGATTCTTTGACTCCACAAAGCACATAAGTCATCAAGACCCCCACAATACCCATATATTAAAAATATAACATGATAAATCCATCATACATAAAGTCATACATACGAGAACACATTGTTTCACAAGTACAACACATAATCACCGCCACTATAAGTGGACAATACCAAATATCATCATCATATAAGAACTATACTACACAATATAGAGAAATTTAGGTCTACATACCACCATTCTAGTCTCACAACTTCAATTCATATCCAAATCTACCAACACCATACTCTAAGTCCCTTATCAATAGACATGATCACCAATTCAATCTAATAACTATAATATACTATGAATTCATGATAATATAACATGTATTTATCAAATTAAGAAAACCTACTAACAATTCTAACATTATTCATTCATACTACACAAGAATTCAATAGCATAAAGACATTATCAATTCACTCATAAAATAGTCAAAACTAGGGCTACATGAATTACATGGGTTCATAGAGTTTTTAGTCTAAAATCATAAAATTAACATCAATTTTATCAATTTTAAATGATTTAAAACCTTTTATTCAAGAACTTATGGCTAGATTACAATTTAGAAGTTCATCTTTTTGAGAAGTCTTTATAAAACACTTTGAAGATTGGTTCCTCGAAGAAAAGAGATTCAAGGATGAAGGTCATACCTTAATTAATCACAGACCATGAAAATTGAGAAGAATTGATAGATAAACCCACTTCCAAGCTCAAATCTCCCTTCAAGCATCAATGGTGTTATATAGAGTTCTTTAGAAAATTTTGATTTTGATTTTGAAAAGTGAATTTATTTAAATGTTTAAGACTTATAAAAAAACATAAAATACCCCAAAAAAACTTAAGAAGTTGTACGACTAATTTTTGGAAGGCTATGTGAAAACCCCAAAATACCGTCCACTTGTTTGAGACACCTGTTAGAATTGTAGGTGTCAATCGGCGTTTGCAAGCCTGCGCCTCATAGCCCAACAAATGAACCGTACTGTTAGTCCATGGTCTGGATCAAAGGCTAGAATTTTAAAACTCAAGATCTCATGCTTAAGTCCCCTCCTATGCCCTCCACCTACATGGCATCGACCAACATACTGGGCGTCGATTGCTCCGTGGGTGGGACTATTTTTAACATTCATGGCCATCAAGATGGGTCTTTCCTCAAGGACCCTTGGTTAGTCCTTGGGGACTTTTACAAAGATATTTCCAACCCAAAAATGTTCCTATACGTGTTAAGGACATCTCACATCAATTTCATCCATAACAAACATGTAAAAATAGAGGAAACACAGTAAGGTACACAAGCACATTTCAAGGTAAACCTTTCGAACGTTATGGATATTATTGGACTTTGACCTCCAAACATCACAACAATTTAGATGCTGCCTCTTAACCTCATTTTAAATCATTTTAGGACTTCAAAACACCATGTGACGAGTGTTAAGATCTAGTTTCACCTAAGTTTTTTTAGAAATGTTACATCAACTACTTCATTCAGCCAATTATGAATCTAAAAATGTGGCTACTAGAATCACAAAACTTATCTGTAATACCACCTCCTATTAGGAATATGCCAGGATGGCCTAGTAAGAAAAGGAAGAAAAAACAAGGTGAAACCAGTAAAATTGGAAAATTATCCAAAAGAAGAATTGAAATTTCATGCAGTACTTGTCATAACAAGGGTCACAACAAATGAAAGTGTCCTCATGGTGCACGTGCTTCTGATTCAAGAGTTGCTGCTGGACCAACTGTTGCACCTGCTGTGGACGAAATTTAAGACCTACTTCTGGCCCTTCTGTTGCACCAACATCGACACATATTATTGGCCTTGCTGCGCAAGAGCAACACCTAATGTTGGACCAAGAGCAACACCTAATGCTCCAACTAGAAGAAGAAGGGGTAGACCAAAGACGAAGTAGTTTTACTCAATATTTTGTTGTATTTTAAGATTGTTTTACTACCAGAAGAAGAATTGTTGGAATGGGTGTACTGCACACAAAAGGTGGTGCTACTAATATTAATGTAAATTTTTTCGATCTCTACACATAAATATCATTTATTATTTTTATTTAATAACAAATTAAGATTATCTATATTCATTTGAACAGCCTGGAATGCCTATTGATAGATCTAGAAATGTGTAGTCTTTAGAAGTTGTCACTAGATATCATGGGCATATACCAACATATAGTGTGAATGGAAGGGTAAAATAGCTATGGTCTCAAGCTAACTTGAATATATGAGGGAAGAAAACAAATGGAGACTAGGTCTAAGGCTGCACATTTGAGCCAAGAGACCTCCTAATGCAATCTAACTTGTTTTGGTAAATTATTGTTTGCAATGCAATGTTGATATTATGTTTTGTTGGTTGATAAACAGTGCAATACACTTTAGGGATCCCATGCACTTTATCCCTATTTTGTTCCCTTGTATTTAAGACAATGAGCTTGCAGTTGTGATTGAATTTTATTTTGTGGTGTTTCGTTACATAATTGCTTTGGCAACTATTTTTATTAATGATTATACAGTTATGGAAGTCTATTTATGTAGCAATATTGGTTCTCTTTTAGGTGATGGTTTTGTGTATATGTAAACACTAGATGTATAGTAGATAGGGAATCCCAAGATACAAAACCAAATTAGTATAGGGAAGCCTTGCTAATTCTTTATTATACAAATGTAATCAGATGCAGCTTCATTACACAAACAAATTCAACTAACATCATTTCACTACACAAAAGCCTTACAAGTTCAACACAATATTGCAAATTTTTTGTACAAGAAGATATTATGGAAATCTTCTTGAACCTACTTATTTGTTCAGAAACAATACTCTTTGAAATAATATACTTACACCTAAAATACAAAGACAAAAAAGAGCAACCCAAAGTTGTATCTCCCTTTTTTTGGAATTGTCCAATTTGTTTTTCAATTTTTTTCAACGTATTTCTTCTCAAATCATTATCGAAATTTTCCATTTTTAACTTTATCTTATTCATATCTATTTTTCTTTCCATATATTTGGTCGATTTAGTAGGCTTGTTGACTTTCTACCTGAAGTTTCAAATTTTTGAGATGATTCAACACTACGTTCAAGCTCAACAAATTTTCCCAAGAACTAGGGAATCACAAATTTGGATGTTGGATCAATATATTCATCCTTCAAAGTCAAAAGTCGCATTATCTAGCATTCTTCAAAAACCAAAACAAAATAGTGTATGGGTCTTGAAACAACAAAACAAATCATTTAACTCTTAAAAAATATTAACATACCACATAGTAAGGACAACCCTAATATCTTCAACCAAGATTTCTTTGGGTCCAAACCAGATCCATGTTTGCATCACACCTCTTACAATCAATTGATGGTCTTCCTCTTGAAAACAGAGCCTATTTTTTGAGCCATTGTGGCACCTTGATAGAAATTATAGTGAATCAAACAACTAAAAATTCAAAAAATAAATAAGATATAGATAGACACAAATAAAAATGAAAAATAGAGGAATTAATCAAAATGGAAAAGAGGTGAATAGTAGTGAAAAAGAGTTACCTTTGGTTCAAAAGAAGGAACTTTGAGCTATGTTTGAATTCAATCTGGTCTTCAATTTTTCGGGTAAAAAAGTAGGGTCTTCTTCAATAGGGTCGGGTTGGTGGGTTAGAAAAAGGGAATGGAAATATAACCGTTATATTGGGGTTTTTAGTTGAAAAAATAAATAAAAATGACTTTATTAGTGTGTTGGCGGGCTCAACTATGCGGAGTGAAACACACCCTGGGTTAGGTGACAAAATGGGGTATTAAATATATTTTCATGTACTTTAGGTGTGTAAGAGGTCGCCCCATTAGTTAAAGTGTGTATGTGAGTTTTGCGTACATGTTAAGGGGGCAATGTATGTCTTTTTCAAATAAATGATAGGATGAATATTGTGTCTTCACTTTGTAGCTTATGACCCTTGTATTGAATTAATAAAAAGAGTGATAGTCTAGGAGTGGTAGACCTAAACAAGGTACCTTTGTATGAGAGACTAATATGGAACTTGAATATGAATAGAAGGTTGCGAATGAGTTATCCTAATCAAGCCTGATTGGCAGCCCTAGTGGACCTTTTCCTGCTAGAAGTATGATAAGTTAGTAGGACTTAGAGATGGTACCTTCTCAAATATTAATACGTGAATTAACTTTCTCTATGAGAACAAAGTCAAACCCCAAATCCTAAACTCCAAAAAATACTAAGAAACCCTAAACGTTAAAAAATATAATTAAAAAACTGTAAACCTAACAAATCTAAACCCTAATTAATGTGATCGATAATGAAACAATCACATACTTACATGCATCATAATGACCATGAACTAACATACAACACACAATTATAGAATCACAATCAACACCTACCTCGAAACAAGCTTGAAACCCTAGGAAACTTGATCTTCCCTTTCTCGATCCGCTTGTTCTTGGTCTACAAACAATCAATATAACATAAGAATTGATAAACTATCACACCAACCCTTGGTGAGGCGGACAAGTACTATGTGAATACATCTTTTACAAGTCACCTATGATGAGAAGGTAAAATAATTCTATGAAGATATGTTTACTAATGATAAACTTCATATACAACACATGTTGTCTAGCTGAATCGATACATGTGACAAATGTAACTATGAATATAGATGATAGATTTACAATGTCTACAAAGCCTATACTAGCATTGATGATTGTACCATTATAAAATACGCATAGGAAAGACTCCACAAAGCCCTGAATAAACCTGGATTTCACAAACAACCATTGAGCATCATGTGCTTCTCTGTTGGGGAGATCTACTAGATAAGTACATGTACCTGCAGCATTAAATGTAGCGCCCCCAATAAGGAATGTCGGTAAAAAAGAATGTACTGAATATGTAAGTTATAACACAACCATATATTTAAATGAGAGCTCAAGTGAAACAAAATACCAATAGATACACATTAGAGACCACTTTTTTTATACTTGTGGAATCACGTATGTTACACTCTTTTATTTGATTTTTTGTGTGTCTTATTTATTATAAAATATATGATACAAATGACCAGCTAATCACTGATAGGAGAAGATGATCCGTGCTAGGAATTATAACCCCTAGGATGTTGTTCTCATAATTCCGTAAAATGGAATCGGCCCATGCTAGACTTTTGCCCCTTATATGCCACCATCTTATACCAATTGGGATCGGCCCATGCTAGGCTTTCACCCCTGAGCTGCCACTCTTTTATATAAATTGGGATCGACTCATTGTTATCACTATTAAATGATGTAGTTATAATAATATTTTACAAATAGGAGTGAATTGTATTCTTTCATGCTAGTCTTGAGAAGATGATCTAGATTAGAAGGTGAGTTGACCCAGGCTTCTTATTTTAAGTCATGATCTAGCATTGAATTGTTCAATAATGTTTGTTCTAGTCTTGTTAGCATGTTGAATATTGAATTATGATGATTAAACATCTAAGTTGGATTGAATTGAGGGTTATGGTAAGGCCTTGATGATGAACTATGAGGAAGGCTTGGTAAGCCTTCAAATCTCTGTCTTTACTTACAATTGTGATTAATTGTGGTGAAGTCATGATATTTCCACCCATAATTATACAGATCGCTTCACTTAGATTCTTCAATATTTGAGATTGTTATTTTGATGTTAATTACTCTTTTGAAATGGTTCTTTTGTTTGAGATTGTTATTTTGGTGGTAATAATTATTATTGAAATTTGGAACTTTGTACCAGTAGTAGAAGACATATGAATATAGACTTATGATAACAGCAATGACATGGGATGTAAATATGACAACAACGTAATATTTAGGAGCTTATATGACTCAGTAAGCATCTCGACATATCAAATAGAAGCACATATCAAGTGAAAACATTTAACATTATACAAATAGGTTTGAAATTTATATGATAACAAAAGCTCACTAACTAATATCAAATTCAAGGTATACAAGAACGTGGAACCAAGGGACAACATGAGCAGATTTAAATTAAGGACGAATACATATCCAAGTACATATAAGATGTACCCTAGAGGAAGTTGGGATCTTGTGAGATAATATTATAGTCTAACACAATGGGAATAATAATAGCCAATAAATAAAACATGTGAACATTTCAAAAGATGACAAGGTGAAAAATAGTTAGAACCGTAGTGGAAAAATGGGTGGTTGATTCATATTGAGAGAGAGAAATATATGAACTTGAGAGCTTAAAATTTGTATAAGAGAAAAATGAGATATTTATAACAGATTTTTGACGTTAATAAGTTCTCTTTTTCCACCTTTATTGTAATTCATTTGAAGCTAACACGTGTCTTTAATTTAGGTCAGACATTTAAGTAGGTGATGCATCTACTTTTCCATTCAAATTATTTCTTGTGGACTTTGAAAGATTGGGCCTTGCTGTCCATTTCTTCCTTATTTTCCTATTAAACTTGGGCCAGATATTGGTGGTGTACTTAACCAAATAAATTGGTCAAAGGAGTCTTAGTAGGTGATGCACATACTTGGTCCTTTGGCTAGTCAATAAGTCAAAGTAGGTGATGCATCTACTTGTCACCTACTAGCTTAGTGAAGCCAAGAAAGAACCTCAATATCTTATCCCAATTCTAGACCTTAATACATTTAACTTAACTTATAATTTATATACACTATGTCAATTTAAACTCTAGACTCAAATACCATCGTATGATGTCAAGTTTAAAACATCAATTGACGTCAACTTAACCGTGTCGCATTAAATTCTATGGGCAGTTCACATTAAACCTATTCTATTATCACTAGTCGCATAGGAAATCGAGTTCATGACTATACCTCAAGGCAATTCATAAGTGTCATATAAATAGAACTAGTTTATGTAGAGTACAGAGTGTTACATAAACCATCACTAATTACCCGAATTACTAAAAATTTATCAACCCTAGATCTTAACCATGATCTCATTATCGCAATTAGGGTTTTTCCCACCATAAGTCGTCGATCAAAACTCTTCCCCATCGATAAATACCCATTAGATTATGTTATATAGATCAAAAAATTGGTTTGGGGAGTATAAATATTACCTTTAGCCTTATAGATTATGGAAAACTATCCATGGGTTCGTCTCCTTATGCTCAAAGTCGAAAAATGCAGAAGAAAAGACATTTTGGGATTTTTTTCTAACTTAAGTAACATCGGACCCGCCACAACGGTCCTCACCACGCTACAGCGGCGCCACCCTGGCGGAAAGAATCCCTCTACATTGGCTTGCACAGAACTAGTGAACTATTTTAATAATTTCAAGACCCCATTTTCGAAACACACCTTCAACCAATGACATATAGGAACTACCTATTCATGCTAAGACAGGGATTTCTACTCGTCTGAATTCAATTATTTAAAGTTATACGAGTTCCTAACGACTTATTTGTCTACTCATGTAACCAAAATTATAATTAAATCATCCAATTGCTAGAAGATTTACCTAGACATTGATGACTTCTGTTTCGTCCAAATGTGGACTAGGTTGGGAAATCTCCAGTTAGTAACTATTGTGACGAAACAGAAGTAATCAATGTCCACATTTGGTTGTATTTGTGGGGACTTATTAAGTGTCGTCGCAAAAAGTTTTAGTTGTGGCGACTTTGACACCACTAAATGAGGAGCTTTTGTAGAAACCTTTGAAGTCTCTACTAAATGTTCAGATTTTCTAACAATATACTATGTCTTCGGTAAAAATAAAGCTTTTGCAATAATTTTTTACATTGCCAGAAATTCCTTTATGTTGATATGATAAGACATTATATGTCCATTTAACTTCAATTAATAGTTTTAAAGATAATAATGAATGATTTACTTATATTTCATTACTTAATTAATACTGACACTAATTTAATGTGTCTAATGAACGTCTTTTAAACTTAGTATTTACACTAATTTAATGCATCTAATGAGTGTTTTAAATATATTATTAGGCATTAAATATTGTTATTGAAATAAATAAACTTATAAATTTCGTAATAAACTTATTTTATGTAATTACTCAGTGATTGATACATTTTGCACATTAAAAGAATAACAAAGTTTAGGTACATATATTAGTTTAATTTTATAGAAAAGTAATAAGCTTGATGATAATAAAGATATAAAATATGTGGTGGGTATTTCTTGTTTACTATTTTGAGTTCATAACAGGTTTATTTTTAGTTTTTATTTATAAGAAAGGAATAAAATAATAAAAACTTTTGTTTTATGATTCGGTTTGACATACATTTTATACATTCAAAATCAAATACTTAATGCTAATATAATATGAAAATTCTACTCTTACATCTCCTATGAGATACATATCGACCTTATTATATATTTAAATTAAAATTATTAAGATTAATGTTTTATTTTTCTAATTAAAGGATACTTTTAGAGTGGATGACTAAATAAACAAACTAAAATAAAAATGAAAATTTCTCTATGATAGAATATTATAATAAATTGTTTTTTCTTTAAACTAAAATATGTACATTAAATACTTCGAGATTTTGTTAATACGTAAATACGAATAGACAAACAACTGAGACGAGAAACCATTATTTATTTGTTTAATCGAGTACGAGATAGAATAAGCAAGTTAATGAACATCAATTTTCATCCTCAATTCTTGAACTAAAAACCCTGACCCGACCCAAATAACCAAACTAAAGACCCCAATCCCTTCCCTATTTTCAGTCAATAAATTTTGAACCACATAACTGCAGCCTGTAGGATTTCAGGGAAAGATTGGCGTGACCTGAACTATCGTCATAGTGGTCTCCTCCACCCTCTCACACCTCTTGGAAGCTTCTCACAGTTACAAATAGTGAATATACCTAATTAAGTAACACAACGACACTACTGATTTCTCCTTTTAACTCAATAGATAAAAGATACGTCCAAGGTCAATGGATGAATTCAACCCTCAACAGCCCCCAATGACTTCAAATAGCTATGAAACATTGAGTTTTCTCTTTGTTTTATGATCATATCCTCTCAAAATCACTCGGAAGATTTCCCACTTCTTTTGATTCTCATAGCTTAAAACTCTTTAGGTTTATTTGAAAGCTAATATTTAGTTTTTATGATGTAAAAAGAGCCTATATTGGCTCAGCCTTACTAGTTTTGCAATGGTGAAGACTGAATATTCACCGATTCGTTTTCTTGGAGAAGGTCAATAACCTCCCTTTTACTTACTTTTCATTCTAGGTCTTTAAATAAATGTTTGAATTAAAAATGCTCTTGCCTACTCAATGAATTTTTGTTGTACGTCTATAATTTTTTTATTCTTATTTTATACATTACATCAGCATCTAAAATGGCTAATATGAAATAAAAATCTTAAGAAAAAAACTTCATTGTTTTGATATGTGATTAACATTGTTGCTAGTCTACTTTGTGTTCTTGAGAACCACTTGAATAATGTTTTACTTCATTCTTGTTTTTATCGTGTATGAGAGTTTTAAAATTAAGTTGAACATTTAAGAGAAAACTATTGATGTTAGTTGCCATTGAAAGCATTAAACATTTGTGGCGGACTAAGTCGCTACAGAAATCATTCTTTAGTGGTGATGAGAGTTTCAGCTAATAGTATAGCACCTTTATGGCGACTGTAATAGCTACTTAAAGGTTAAATTTAGTAGCGACTTACAAAACATGTATTTTGTGGAATTTTTTTTTTGCATACCTAATTACTTTTAGCGGCGAGCTAGATCGCCACAAAAGGTCGTTTTAGTGGCGACATATTAGAGTCGTCACAACAAACATTGAGTTATGGAAGTATTGACACGGTGGTAAGGTTGCAACTAAACATAATTTGTGGCGACTTTCAGGTCTTCTGAAGAAACTCTGTCGCCACAAAAGAGCTGATTTCTTGTAGTATATGAAACACCAAGAAAACCTAAATCCTAAGAAATCCTACAGCCTAAAAACACCTTTAGAACATTAAACCTTAAACATTCTTTAAAACTCCTAAGCTCTAAAAAAAATTAAATCTAAAATCTGAGTCCTAAACCCCAAGTAACTCTTACCCTAAGAAGCCCTAAACTGTAAGAAACCATAAATATTATCAAAAAGAAAAATCTTTTATAACCCTAAACCTCATTTACTTTAAGAATAGTTATACCTATGAAACCCTCAAAAACCTTTAAAAATTCTAAATGTAAAATCTCTAAAAAAACCATTTTAGACCTCCTAAAAACCTTAAACCTAAAAAATCCTAAAACACTAAGTCCTACACCGTAATTTACCCTAAAAATCATTTAAATAAAAACCTTAAATCCTATGAAACCTAATTTCCTCAAAATTACTAAAAAACCTTAACCGAATAAACCCATCAATCCCAAACTCTTTACTTTCAACTCGAAACCTTAAATTGTAAACCCATAAGCACATAACCGGGACCCTATGGAAACCCAAAAAAAGCCTTTAGAACTCTAAACTTTACAACCCCTTAAAATTCTTAAACCTAAACATAAACTCTAGAAAACCCTAAACCCTACATTCTCAAAGACTCAAAATATACCCGAGAAGCCTTATATGCTAAATAGGAACAATAAACCCCAAGCCTAATGCAAGTCACAAAGGCTACTATTTATAGTGGGTTCTCAGGGGGAGTAATATCCCTGAACTCTATAACTATCTTGAACCACCAATAAACCCTAAATCCTAAGAAATTAAAAACTCTAAAGCACCTTTAGAAACAATAACCCCCCCAAAAAATCTTGAAAACTCTTATCCCCTACAATAATCCTAAATGTGAAGTCCTAAATCCTAAATCCAAAAACACTCATAAACCTAAGAACGCTAAACCTAACCGTAGAAAAACCCTAATCTTTAATCATTAAACCTTAAATTTATCCTACACCCTAAAAAAACCCAAAATAAACCTTGGAGTTCTTGAATGCTAGACTCGAACCCTAAGAAACCTAAACCGTAAACATTAGGTATAAACCCCCCACCCTAAACCTTATGAAATACTAATAAGACCTAAATCTTAAGAAATCCTAAATTCCAAGAAAATCTAAACGGCAAAAGACCCTAAAAAATCTTGACTGAATACCTAAACTTTGTTTATCATGTTAAGATTGTGTCATAGGGTCATAGGGTCTAACCCTTGATAAAAATCATCATCATCATACGTCAATAAGAATTTCATGAGTATTTTCCTTTCATTACAATAAATATAAGTGAGGTTATTACATTAACATATTCATAACATGGTAAGGCATGTTGGTAAATAATCACTATCCTTATAACATTTACATCTTAGCCAACACCTCATAAAGCATAGTCAAGACATTTCAATTCAGCTTCATACCAACACTATCAATCCTAATATAAGGTATACACCAATACACCATCATGACTTAATCACAATTAACCATACTTGAATAAAAGAATAGGGATCACAAGACTTACAGAGTCTCCTTCATAATTGATCATCAAAGTTTTACCATAAATTCTTTACTCAATGCAACATGAATATAATATGTCATATCAATAACCAACATCATAATAAATTTAATTGAGTTACTAAATCACAATTTATTACTAGTTCATAGATTAAGATAAGAGGCTTAGGTCAATTCCATAATATACTTCATAACCTAGATTATTTACTCAAGAACTAGCATGATAGGACTCAAATTCATCATAATATATTCATTATGATATAATAACATCATATATTAGTAATTAAACCAATAACAAATTTAGTTTAACCATCATTTCACAATTTATATCAATAACATAATCTAAGGTTAATGGGAATAGGTCATCTTCTACAAACTAGATAAATTCATCATAATATAAAACAATTGAGTTGAAATACATATTAATCGATACATAATATCCAAAATAACTCACAGATAAAGTAATCATAACATGAATTTCGTATTGGATGAAAACCCACTTGAAAACCCAACTTTTGAAATAAATTTGATGAGACCCTTTGAGGAAAGAGGTCTCAAAGGTGAAAGAGATCTCATACGTCACTAATTTATGAATATTGATGGATAAAATTTCCCTTTTAATCCATTGAACCAACCTCTAGCTTGTTCATCAATGCATTTATTTGTGAGAGAGAAAGAAGCTAGAAGGAACTGAGTTTTGGGCTTGGGAAATTAGAGAGCTTAGGTTGGTCTAATTAGGTTAGAAGCTTTATATAGGTTGTTAAATAACTTAACTGGTCCTCCATAAATCCCTAATTAACCTCCTAAATAATCCACTGATTAATTAACTTAAGCAAAAACGTGCAGTAAAATAGACCCCTCATAGACGAGATCCTAATCGACCGTCCATATGTGAGACGATGGACACAGGACCTTCCGTCCTATCGATCCGTCATTTTTGTCTGAGACTATGAAAAATGATCCTTCCAAGATTTTGGATAAGTGACCATCGATGACCCATCGATGGAACTCGTCTGTGCGAAACTGCCTTGGGCAGTCATTTGATCCCAAAATGCAAAGGTACTCCTCAAGGGACATGGGTTGGTCCTTGGGGAGTTGTTCCCAAAAGGTTTGACTATGAATTAACTCTAATACATGTCATACACCATTCCATCAATTTTCATCATTTCCCGACTCCTAAAAGCTAGTAAAATAGGATAACACATGCTACTACCTCATTGAACTAGTTTCCAGACGTCATGGACGTTCTTGGACGTTTTGGTTTATAGACTTCCTTAATGAATTATGTTCATTAAAATAGACCTTAAAACAGTGTCTAAGGCTTATTAAACTCATGTTAGGCCGTAGAACACGTCTTAGATTTTTGAAGTGTTACATAACCGACCACCACCTAATCAAGCTGTTCAAAGTGAGGCTCGAGACGAGTCTCTATAAAAGACTTCACCAACCCTTCCATCTCAAGAATATATAAGGAGGGAAGATCCACCTCAAGAACACCCTATTAATGGTACCGAGAAACATTTGAAGAACGCAGTCTAGTTATTGACTCATAAAGTTGCTGGTCAGGGTTAAAGGGAAGAAGGTCCAATTGCAGGTACTAGTGGTGTAGATCGAGTAGCTGGAATGCGAATATACAATTTTCTTAACTTGGACACTCCATCATTCAACAGGTCAGATCCTAATGAAGATGCACAAGACTTTATAGATAAGATAAAACGTACTTTAGATGTTATGCATATTATTATTAAAGAATCACTTGAGCTAGCAACATATAGATTCAAAGGTGTGGCTATATTGTGGTATGAAACTTTGAAGCAATCTAGGGGAAAAGATACACCTTCAACATTGTGGAAAGAGTTTAAAAATGCATCCCTTGACCATTATCTACCATTGAAGATCTGAGAGGGCCGTGCAGATCGGTCTTAAATCCCCCCCCCCCCAAGGATGTATGAGAGTGAGAGAGTACAATCTCCAATTTAATTACTTGGATAAGAATGCTCTTAGTGTAGTAGAAACTATAGATGATAGATTTCTTCGATATGTGGACATAATAGATTAATATCTTATTATAGACTATACCAATGCTTTGTTGAATAATGATATATATATATATAGCAAGGATGCAGGATTATACACAAAAGTTGGAGTATCAAAAGTAAAGAAGAAAGAGACAAGAGTCAAAAACAGGACAGTCTAAGAGGACCAAATCCATTGGCAGTTTAAGCAATCCCAAGGTGAGTTTAGGCCTCGGTTCTCTAACAGACCGTCTAGGCCATCGATAACGCTCAAACTTACTTCTCAAATAAGAAATAAAGCGGTCTATCAAGTAAAGACCCCAACTAATGAGGTTGGGATCATTCCCACGAGTAAAATAGTTCAGACTTAACTTCAATCGATTATTACTATTATTTAGTCAATTATTTCCTTAGAAAACAAAAGAGAATAAAGGGTGGGGGGGGGGTTATTTCTAAATTAATAAAGATAACTAACCAAATTAAAGTAACCAATTACAGAATCAAACATTGGAGTTAAATCAATTAATAAAAGTAACTAGGGTTTAAGTGTTCCCCACAAGTTTCTAACTTGATAATTCTAACTATAACAATTCTTTCCTAGTATCTTGCATGCAAAGTGATAAGTTATTTATTTCGAAATCCTTGATCCGGCATCTAGAAAATTTCACTCCGCACCTTGGTCTGGCTACGTGTGTTGCTATACAAACCCTTACCTTTACCTCATATTTGATATTTGACTAACTTATTACCTTGTACAAATCAATACTAGCCTATTAGATAGTATACACTAAATATGTTGATAATTGTTTTCCTATTATATACCTCCTTGGTCTGACAAGTAGCATTAAGGCGAGTTCTAACGTTGGCTATCCGTTAAAAAGACTTCTAAGTGAAAGATATATCAATACATGCAAGACACTATTCTAGAATTGTTATTTTAGTTAGATTTTACCTTATTATGTACCCATAGTTCCCACAACCCTAGTTATGGAGTTTAGTTACCCATATTCAGAATCACAATATTCATATTTGTAATATAAGAATTCATGTACTTACTTCAATGAGAAAGAATAAAATCTAGAAGTTCACTTGATTAATCAACAAACACACCAACAATCAATTCCATAAAAAGTGTATCAATTACTGAAATTAATCGAGGACTAATTTCTCAAAAATTATAACAAACACAAAGTCTACTAACAAAGAGTCTAACATAAGATAATCTAACATAAGAGAATCTAACTATAAGAGAGTCTAACCCCCAAGACGAGGTTTTTTGAACTATTTATTAAAAACAAAAACCTAATAAAAAAACGACTGTAATTGCTGAAAATCTGTCAAAACGTGTCCGAGTCGACGGACCTCGTGATGGGCCGTCGAAGTCACGAAGGGCCGTCATGGCCTCCGTCATCCTATACTTTACAAATCCTTCTGCTGCATTCTTCATTACCCTCGACGAACAGGTATGATGGACCATTCCAAGAACGATGGTCTGTCGAGGGTCTTCGTTCCATAACACTTAAACTTCTTGGAATTTGGGTACTGTGACTACTCTTTGATCATCACGACGAACAACTAGGATGGACCGTCGTGGCTATGACGGTCTGTCATGAACTTTGTAATCCTACACTTTGGTCAAACTTCCCCAACTTCCTTCAGCAGCTTCACTACGATGCTACGTACGGACTGTCACAGGCTCGACGGACCGTCATAGGCCCCATAGGTGGTAACTTTTCTGCATTTCTTGCTCAAAAACTTTCGCGTTCATCTTTAGACAAATTTCCTGGAAATAAAGAGAAACTTACATAAAAATCAATACAAAAAGGTTTTTGGACACACAAGACTTAAGGAAAAAATATGAAAGTACGGTGAAACCACGGTATGTCAACACCCTTAACTTAAATTCGTTGTTTGTCCTCTAGCGACGCACTATGACTCACTACAAAAATCTTTGTACAATAGTATCCATGTATTAGCTTTCGCAATCATTTGGCTACCAATCTCGATCAAGCTCATTATGTTTATGCATGTTATCACTATTAGGCTTGAATTATGTGGAATCTGACCATGACACAGACTCACCACGCACTGACACCTATCCTCTTCAATTCCTCACCGAGGTGCTAATATTTTTGGTATTTCAACTAGTGTCCTCACTTCAAAACAACATCCTCATTTTTCACACAATGATTTCAGTTTGAGTATTAGGATTTCTTTTCAACACTCACTCTTAGAACAAATTCACAACTCATTCATACATATTGCCATAAGCTTGCCCTTATTTTCACTGCTTTAAGTTTGTCATACAACTCTTAGGATGACGATAGGACTTTCTTATCTTGTAACATAGGCTCAGGGTTAGGTAAGGGTAGATTTAGGTATACTTTAGTGACATTTTTTCCCTCGTTGACATATCGGCTAAACATACCACTTTTTATCATTTTATTTCGTCCAATTTCTCATATTATTTCACCTTGTTATTTTCCATTCTTTATTCATTTGTGTAAGTGACTATCTTCTTTTATTTCTTGTAGTTATTATATATTTTTTTTATTTAACTTCTCTTTCAACTGGTTCTTGAGTCACTTTACTTTTGTTCTTTCTCTCTCTTTGTTTTTTCAACCCCACTTTCTTGAGCATTCATCATAATAGCCACCCTCAACTCATGGCTTTGTCATGAGTCAAAGTACACAATACCCACAATTTGGTCAGGGCCATGAAAAGGTTGTTTACTGCATTACCCACCCTAAACTTATGCTTTTGGCATAAGCTGAGGTGCTCATGTCCAAGGAGAGACCAGGGCCAACACAATATTCCCACAAAATCAGTTGGGGTGAAAAAGAAAGGTCTAGTTTAAACTCAAATCATTTGGATCAAAGAGGGTTTAATTTCATTCGTTTTTTTAGGCTAAAAACTGGCTAAATTGAACAAGGGGGTATGATCATTTCCTAACTGTCCATTATAGCTTACTTTTAGCAGGACTAACAAGGCAAGTTCTAGCTCAATACAAATAGTGGACTATAAAAAATATTCTTCACAATCACTTGACATCTCGTTACTCTACAAGTTTATCAGACACCCAGTTCGAATTTTAGACTTAGGGTCATCCAGTTGTGTATCTTTATGTCATGCTTAGAGACACACATTTATCAATTACTATGCCTAGTCATGCATCATTTTCATTACATCATGATATCATTTTAGCCATCATGGTTCAGAGTTAAACTATATACACTAGATATAGACATGATGGCTCAACAATAAAAATAATTAGTCTCTTGGGGGAAAAGAACACAGGCAAGAAAACCCCAAAAGAGGATAGTGAATTTGAGCTACTCAGACTTCACCCTAGCACTCACATTCCATTTACCCCACCCCAAACAAAAAGATATGCAATTGTCCCCAATGCATAAAAAATTGAAATATGAGAGTGGTAGGTGAAGCAAACCTGGGGCACAAAGCGCCGACGATCAGCAAGATGGTGGGTCTGATTCCCCGAAACCTAGTACCTCTGTAGTCTGGACACCCTTAATAGTGACCTCATAAAAAAAAACACTGTCAGCAGTGCTTCCCGCTATCGCCACATCCCTAGAGCTAGAGGACCCAACAATTGACTCTACAACCCTAATCCGACGTGCCTCCTTATCAACAAGCGAGCCCCTCCTCGCAGCCTCCATATCACGGCGCTCATTCTTTCGTGCTCTAGTCTCATCCACCTCTTGACCCTTGCACCTCTTGGCATGCTCTAGAGGGGGAGGTGGTGGAATCTAAGAAGTGGAAAATAAGGCCCCCATGATTGTGTCCTCAGCAGGCTTTGCAAAAGGGGCCTCAAACTCTAGCACCCTAGCCTCTTAGATCATATCAATGTCTGCTCGCGGACTCTCAATCACAGCCTAAAGGGTCGACATGTCCTGAGGGGCTGGCCAGGCACCCGCAACTCAAAAGTGTCCAAGCGCTGATGAACCTCAGTAATCTTCCGCTCTGTGTGCTGGACCATTTTACACTCCAAGTGCTCTTCTGCCTCAACAATAGACCTCTGCATCCAAGGATGGAGGTGACGCAAAAGTGTAGCCATCTGTTCCTCTAGTTTCTGGACCCTAGCAAGCAAGACTAGAACGCGGAACGGGGATGAGCAAGAGGAGCTAGGGGCAGTGATACTACCTGGGATAGTCTCGACCAGGGTACTGTCAGTGGTTTTAGAAGCAGCCTGCGTAGCCGTTCGAGCATGTGCTACTGTGTCAGCTAGATTTTCACCAAGTGGAGGCAACTCTCGACGGGGCCCTCTATGTGGAGCCAACTCATTATCCTCATCCCTGATGAGGCTGATATCAACACTGCCTAGCGGAGTCTGGAGTTGATCAATATGCCAGATGGGCACACCTGCGGGCCTGCATAAAAGGAAAATATCATGCACTGAAAAGGATAAGTAGTTGTGACCTTGAAAGCCCTCTCGTGCATGACCGCCTGTAGAAGACAAGCGAAGTTCACCTCAAACTGGACTATCAATTCCGCCATCAGAACTGCACAATCCCATGTGACTATATTATCAGCAGTCGTGGGGGGAAGGCAGTGGCGGACAATCAACCATAAAAACTTAGCCGTGAAGGTCAAGTTAGCCTTCTTGATGGCTCTCTTCGGCTCCGTTACCCAGTCGTCACCCTCCCCATTAACAGAAAAGTGCAGGGGCATCCACCTCTTGGTGGTCTCTCTCAGCGATGGCTCACGCAAGAAGAGGACTTCTTTTACAATTTGCCATCAGTTGTGAAACTCGGCGGTGAGAGGGGTCCTATTGGCATCTACATCCTCGCCGTATAGATAGAGGCGGGTGGCAGGCAAGGAGGTGTCGACCTGAATGCCATGTACTCGAACATGCTCCAGTAGGGCCTGTTTGGCGGGGGCAGCCCGCCTATCTATCTGTGATCTGAGTGTAGCCACGTAAGAGGCGTAGAACTCTCAGACCAACTCCTCACTATAACGGCCTAAAGAATGAGCTGTCCACTCCAGCCGGTGTCTGGTGAAGAGATTGTGGATCTCGTCATGGTGGGGAGACTTTCCATAAGGACCCGCCTCTCTAGTGTATGGGTCCGTGTCATGATACCTTTATCATTCAGAAACATGGCGTTTGAATACACTTGATATTGCCCGTCGACACACCACCGGTTAGGTTGGCTAACAACCAGGGTGAGAGCACAATTCGGTGAGCCGGGAGTGAAATCAGAACTGTCAGCCTCATAAGACGAGGCAGATTGTGCAACTGCGGTGGGTGCAGGGATTTCCGCAGACCCGGAAGCTTTCTCCGACCAAGAAACTCCTAAGGAGGTAGACTCTCCTTCTTCATCTGTAGCTGACCCAGAAGGTGTGCCGGTCAGTGTGCGCTCCTTATCAGACTTTGAGGCAGTAACTACGCCAGACGCCACCTTTTTGGGTGTATCTCTTGTATCACGTGCATCTCGTGATGGAGTGGCAGTTCCTGGGGGCACGTACTCGGGGTCATGCTTATCATGAGAGTCTATAAGTAGTCAGGCAGACTGGGCGATAGAATTTGAACGCCCACGTGAGTAAAATGGATCATTATTTTTGTGCCATTAGAGATAGTACCTTTAAAGAATCAATATTAGTACGAGAAGGAGCAAAAAGACGAGAAAAAACGACACAAAATAAATATAAAAACTAAGTTGTAATGACTTTTCTGCAGTATCAGTGAAACACGACGGACCAGGTGATGGCTCGTCATGAGTATGATGGACCGTCATGGGGTCTGTCATGTCTTACTTCAACTATGTTGATGTGGAGACCTCTGAAGGAAAGTCTTTGACAAGTATGATGTCTAAGCAGGATGGACAGTCGTGATAATGACGATCCATCGTCGATGTCCGTCGTGGAGTACTTAGAAAAAAGTATGGAGACCCTTATAAGAGGGGTCTGTGACCGTCACGACGGTTATGCAGGATGGACCGTCGAGTGTATGATGGTCCATCTTAGATGTCCATCAGAGGACACTTAGAAAAAGTATGGAGACCCTCAGGAGATGGGTCTTTGACCGTCATGAGGGTTCTGCAGGACAGATCGTCGAGTGTATGATGGTCCATCGTATATTTCAATCAGAGGACACTTAGAAAATGTGGGAGACCCTAAGGAATAGGGTCTCTGACATCCAGTACGGTTGTGCAGGATGGACCGTCGTGGGTATGACGGTCTGTCGTGGGTATGACGGTCCGTCCTGGGTATGACGATCCGTCGTAGCTGTCCGTCAAAGGACACTTAGAAAAAGTTGCAAACCCTAAGGAATAGTGTCTCTGACAACCAGAATGGTTGTGTAGGAAGGACGGTCGTGGGAACGACGGTCCGTCGCATGTGTCCGTAGGTGGACACTTGGATAAAATTGGACAGTAATGACGGTCCGTCGTGGGTACGACGGTTCATCATCGGGGTCACGTTCTGTCATTCAGTGACAGAACTGAGGATGCCACATTCATCCTCTGCTACTGAGATGGAGTACTTAGTGTTAACCTATATGTTGCTAACCCAAATACCTAGCAAACTAGCAATGCTAAAGAACCTATTTTTTGAGTTGTAATCAAGGCAATTTGAGGATTGTCAACCTAAGTCAGAAAAAATTAGATCAACTGATGAAGACCCATCAATAAGAAATAGGCTAATACTAATTGAAAAACAAAAATGCAATGTAAATGGGTAGAAATCAGAGACACATACCTAAGAAGAGGAGAACAACAAGCAAGTGAGGCACTTGATTAGCAAGAACCGAACCACAGCAGCAGACTCCAACTAGTAGAGAGTAGATTTTAGGAATTGGGGAATCTTGGGAAATGATGAAATGAAGGGGTGGGTTTTTTAAATGTAATCAATATATTAAATTACCCCCAATCGGGTCGGGTCGGGTATGCTAACTATTGACGCAACTGTCCGCGACGACGGTACATCGCAGATGCGACGGTCCGTCATTGGTTCCGTCTCGTGTGCCCTAGTTTTGAAAATAAAAGAAAGACGTATCTCGCACGACAGATTCATGCGATGGGCCATCGCAAGCGTGGCAGTCCGTCGATGTATCCGTTAGTAACTGTTGCAGTGTGATTTTCTGCAGAATTTCCTGGTGATGTGCCTACATATTTAAAACCCATTAGTAGAAAATGCTACCATTACTAGAAATAAAAACAATAGGTATTGGGTTGCATCCCAACCAGCGCCTGATTTAACGTCGCGGTAGGAGTGAGGACACTTGATTACTCAACCTTCATCAAGATGGTATGCCTCGATCACTTTATTCGCTGATTCAGCATGCCCAAAATAGGGTTTTATTCATTGTCCGTTTACCTTAAACCGCACACCTTCCTTGGTTTCTAACTCAACTGCTCCATGAGTGAATAGTTGGGTAATCAAGTAAGGGCTAATCTATTTGGACTTAAGCTTTCCCGAAAACCAACGCAACCTAGAATTGTATAAAAGAACCAAATCCCCAACCATAAACTCTCATTTTTCAATTTTTAGGTCATGGTGCTTCTTCATCTTTTCTTCGTAGGAGATAGCAGATACCGATTGGAGCTCACTACTCTGCCTCATGGACCTACGAATGTTGTAGGTCGCTTCTTCATTGTTTAACCAAAATTTTTTGTGCCCCTTTTCCATATAAACTAAGGCTCTACCCGTAGCAAGGAATGGCCTCTGAAGAATAATAGGCACTTCAAAATCGACTTCACAATCAAGAATAACAAAATCTCCCGGAACTAGCGCATCGTGGAGTATCCCTGTAGGCTTTTTTACTGTTCTATCGGCCATCAGTAGCCGCATCGCAGTGGGCTTTGGATCACCCAAACCTAACTTCATGTAAATCAAGAGGGGCATGAGATTTATGCTTGCCCCCAGATCACATAATGCTTTCACAAAATGTAATGACCGGACTGTACAAGGAATAGTGATGGCACCCGGTCTTTTTTCTTTTATACTAGAGATCTTGTAGAAATAGCACTACAATGCTACATTCTATCATCATCCTCGAAAGTGACCGATCTTTTCTTTGTAACCAGATCTTTCATACACTTGGAATAATCGGAAAATTATTCTTGAGCTTCTACCAAAGGGACATTGATAGAAAGCTGCTTCAACATTGTTGTATAACACCGATATATACAATCCTCAGTCTTCTTCACTATTCTTTGAGGAAAGGGGGGTGGTGGTCGAGGCATGGGAGTTACCTTTGTAGGCACTTCATCATCTTTTTCCGTTTAACTTCTACTTCACAACTAACCTCTACCACTTTTTCCATTATCTTTATCACCTTTTCCTCATTAGACGGCATAGATGGGTCAATGGTTTGCTTAGAACCTCGAATAGTGATTACCATACATTTTCCATCATTTTTTGGATTTTGGACAGTGTTGCTAGGACGAGTGCCCGATTGCCGTGTGTTCACAGTCGTAGAAAATAGGGCCATTTGCAACTCAATCAGCTTAATCGATATGGTTTGTGTATCGACTTTCTACCCAATACCCGCTAAATCACTCCTCAACTCTTTAATATGCTCATCACTAGCATCCAACCTCCTCATCATTTTGTGCAACATATCCTCAACTCGCGCCATACTAGCTCCACCATCCCTAGGAGTAACTTCAAGATTTTGAGGAGGGACATAGGGCCCATTCCTAGCATTTATGTTAACATATTTACCACTTTTGAAGTTGTTGTCGCGGTTGTAGTTTCCATCTCTGACATAATTACCCTCACTGTTATAGTTACCATAGATCTGACCTTCGTTTACTTGACCTTGTCGCCAATTCTCCTGATTTGAGCCTTGGGCACTCGGTCGGAACCCCCCTTCTTCTCATTTACCGCATACGAATCCTCGGCATAATAGCATTCATCATTTGGTTGTGGTAGTTTAGATAAGTAGTTAAATGCATTTATATTTTCTGCACCGCCAATGATATGTCTTTATACCAACCCAAGCTTAGTTCTCATCTGAGCCATCTCTTCACGAATCTCATCTGTGGCTGGGTTGTGAGTGGATTGCACTGCGAAGGTATTTCTCCCAGCATCTAACTTCCTATTACTCCAAGCATTATTATTCCGAGAGATTTTCTCTAACTTTTCAGCAATCTCAGCATAAGGACACTCCCCGTAAGAACCACCCGCTATATTATCCAAGACCGCTTTATTATTATCATCCTGTCCCAGAAAGAAGTATTCCTTCAGCGACTCATCATCTATGCGGTGATTGGGGACGCTTCTAAAAAATGAGGTGAATCTATCCCAAGAACTACTAACTGACTCTCTTTGTAGTGCCACAAAGTTGTTCACTCTGTCTTTGTGGTTTAGTTTCTTGGAGACCGGGTAGTAGCGTACTAAGAAAACATCCCTTAGTTTGTTCCATGTGAAAATTGAGTTATAAGGGAGCTTAGTGAAACAAATAGCAGCCTCTCCCATCAGTGAGAGAGGAAAAACTCTTAGCCCTATTACATCCAAATCCAAATACGGTCTCCCTACACAACTTTTACACTGCCATTACCTTAGCTATATGGGAATGTGGGTCCTCAGAAGGTAGCCCTGAAAACAAACCTCTTGCAGTGAGTATTTGCATCAGACTACTAGTTACCACAAAAGTGTGGCGTGGTGGTAGAGGGGGCAAGACAAGTGGCCCATCAAAGTCTGCTATATTGTCATAGACTCTGTAGTATTCTTGAGGGCGTGGAGCGGGATTCTGTCCCCTTTGTTGATTTTCACCCGGATCATCGGGTAATAATTGTCCATGAACATCAATCGAAGCTGGGATGTTTTGGTTTGATTCATGATTATTAATACCCATGTTTTGATTCATATTCTGTAGTGTACGCTTTAATTCATGATCGTAGGGAAACAAGGGTTTTTCTTCCTCTCCGTGTATTTGGCATACAAGGAAGATAGTTCTGCAAGAATAAAAAACAATAGAAACGTAAAATCAAGAAATATTGACTAAACTTTAGTAATAAGTTTAAGTTAATCAAAAATCTACTTTCCCGAGCAGCGGCGCCAAAATTTGATAACGCTCAAACTTACTTCTCAAATAAGAAGTAAAGTGGTCGTATCAAATAAAGAACCCAACAAATGATGTTGGGATCGTTCTCACGAGTAAAATACTTCAGACTTAACTTCAATCGATTATTACTATTATTTAGTCAATTATTTCTTTAGAAAACAAAAGACAATAAAAGGGGAGTTTTTATTTCAAAATTAATAAAGATAACTATCTATATTAAAGTAACCAACTAAAAGAATCAAACCTTGGAGTTTAATCAATTAATAAAAGTAACTAGAGTTTAAGTGTTCTCCACAGGTTTCTAACTTGATAATTCTAACTGTAACAATTCTTCCCTAGTATCTTGCATGCGAAGTAATAAGTTATGTATTTCTGAATCCTTGGTCCGGCATCTAGAAAATTTCACTCTGCACCTTGGTCTGGCTACGTATGTTGCTATACTAACCCTTACCTTTACCTCATATTAAGCAACGCATTCAATATTTGACTAAATTATTACCCCGTACGAATCAATACTAGCCTATTAGATAGTATACACTAAATCTATGTTGATAATTCTTTTTCTAATATCTACCTCCTTGGTCTGACAAGTAGCATTAAGGTGAGTTCTAACGTTGGCCATCCGTTAAAAAGACTTCTAAGCGAAAGAATTATCAATACATGCAACACTACTGTAGAATTGTTATTTTAGTTAGAATTTACCTCATTATTCACCAATGGTTCCCACAACCCTAGTTATGGAGTTTAGTTACCCATAATCGTAATCACAATATTCATATATGTAATATAAGTATTCATGCACTTACATCAATGAGAAAGAATATAATCCAGAAGTTCACTTGATTATTCAACAAACGCACCAACAATCAATTCTAGAAAAAATGTATCAGTTATTAAAATTAATCGAGGACTAAAAATTCTCAATAATTATAACAATCACAAAGTCTACTAACAAAGAGTCTAACATAATAGAATCTAACATAAGGGAATCTAACTATAAGAGAGTCTAATCCCAAAAATGAGGGTTTTTGAACTATGAATAAAAAAACAAACACCTAATAAAAGAAGGACTCTAATTGATGAAAATCTATCAAAACGCATCCTAGTCGAGGGACCTCGTGATGTGCCATCGTGGTCACGACGGGCCGTCATGGCCTCCGTCATCCTATACTTTACAAATCCTTCTGCTGCTTTCTTCATTACCCTCGATGAACAGGTACGACAGACCATTCCAAGCACGATGGTTCGTCGAGGGTCTTCATTCCATAACACTTAAACTTCTTGGAATTTAGGTACTGTGACTACTCTGTGATCATCACGACGAACAAGCAAGATGGACCGTCGTGGCTATGACGGTCTGTCATGAACTTCGTAATCCAACACTTAGGTCAGACTTGCCCATCTTCCTTCAGCAGCTTCAGAACGATGCCACCTACGGACCGTCACAGGCTTAACAGACCGTCACAAGCCCCGTAGGTGGTAACTTTTCTGCATTTCCTGCTAAAAACATCTGCGTTCATCATTAGACAGATTTCCAGCAAATACAGAGAAACTTACATAAAAATCAATACAAAAAGGTTTTTGGAATCACACTAAACTTAAGGAAAAAGCATTAAAAATATCGTAAAACCACGGTATATCAACCATCATTTTTCTACTCTATAGCTAGTGCTCCACCACAGTTCCTACAGATTAGGGGCAATCTAATTGGGCAAAGAAGTGAAAAAATAAGGTTCATAAATAGCGGCTTATCAAGAGAGGGGAAGTATGAGCCAATCAATGTCTCGTCGACAACCTAGTAAACAATGTGGGAAGAATCATCACGAGCATGCAGGTTTGGGACAATAGTTTGTTTTTTGTATGGTACACGAGGATATATAATGGAAACTGCCCTTATAAGGGAATGGTTTGTGTTGGTTGCACAACTGACTAGATCAGTTGTTGCATCATCCTCATCAACACCTTCATTTATGTAGGGGAACAAGTCGTTGTAGAGAAATTAGGGGACAGATAGTTCTATTGGAGGTCAGAATCACACATATGCTCTAGGGTAATGACAAAATTAAGAAGCCTCGCCAGTTAAAGGTACATTGTCCACTTTTTTCACATATACATTATATGCATTAATTGATCCAGGGTCTACACAAACACATGTTATGCCATTGATTGTTGGAAAGTTCAAAAGAACACCAAAATTATAAGCGAAGCCATTTGAAGTGTCTACACCGATTGATGAATCTATTATTTTGATGACATTGTAACTGTTTGTAATCGTGTTACATTGCCTGACCATGTTTAGTAGGAAATAGTTGATTTTGATTTTATAATGGGTATGGATTGCTTCTGTTTATGCCACCGTGGATTGTTGAACTAAGATGGTGCATTACCAATTTCCAAAAGAGGCATTCCTCAAATGGAAATGTAATATTGAGGCACCAAGAGGTTAATTTATTTCTTATTTTAAGGCAAAGAGTGAAAAATATAGATGTGGAGCCGCCATCCCTTCAATCCATTCCGATAGTGAATGAGTTACCTGATGTATTTCGATCTTCATGTTTGCCTTTAGAATGAGAAGTAGAGTTTTGTATTGATGTGCTTCGAGATAATCAACCTATATGCATTTCTCCATATAGAATGGCCCTTACAAAATTACGGGATTTGAAGAAGAAATTTAAAGACTTATTAGAAAAGGATTCATAAGGCCTAGAATGTCCCAGTGGGAAGCAAAAGTTTTCTTTGTATGAAATAAAGATGGCTCCTTATGAATGTTTATCGACTACCGACAGTTGAATGAGGTAACAATTAAGAAGAAATTATCCCCTCTCTAATATTGATGATTTATTTTATCACTTACAAGGTGCTAGGTGTTTTTCAAAGATCGATCTGAGATCAGATTATCACCAAGTGAGGGTCAAAGACAAATATATACCAAAGATAACATTCCGAACACGTTATGATCATTTTGAGTTTTTAGTCATGTATTTGGGCTAACAAATTTTAACGACCTATATTGTGTATATGCTAGTTTTATTCATGTGATACTTGGCATGAACTTATCGTATCGGTGAGGTATCATGTTTCTTATATGATTAGTGTTGCTTGAAACTAGCTCGTAAGGTGATATTACGCCATCCATATTTTAGCATGTATATTTGCAAGTTAATTCCGACGAAAAAAATTTAAGTATATAAAGTAGGGTGGTAATTGAGCTCAAAGATAAAATTTAAGTGCTAATTTGAAGAAAAAGGGATTAACATTCAGAAATCAAAATATAATAAATGAGTGGCTTGCTTGTCTTAATTAAGATAGCAGTTGCATCTACTAAAAGGGCCCAAGTTTGATTGACCAGATTTTCGCTTATAATAAAGGGCTCACTGAAGCCCAAACCTATTAAAAGAAATAAAAATGAAATAAAGACCCACAACAAAATCTTCCAACTCCCAATATGGATAAAGCCCAAGTTGAAGTAAGTGGGTGCATCACCAAGTTTGACCTTCTGAGTTGCTTTGTTACAGCTCTAAAATGACTTAGCTGTAACTAGGTCCTAGCACTTGTTTCTTGATGTATTCAAGTCCTTAAATGAGTTAAAGTGATGTTAGGAGGCAGAGTCTAATGTTTCATGAAGTTTGGAGGTCAAACATCCATGACGTTTGAAAGGTTTGTTTTGAAACGACCTTGTGTGTCTTAAAGTGTTTCATTGAGTTTTACGTGCTCATTTTGGATGAAATTGATGTGGGAAGTCCTAAACTTGTATACGATCATATTTGGGTTGGAAATGTCCGCGAAAAAGTCCCCAAGGACCAATCAATAGTCCTTGAGGAAGGACACATCTTGGTGGCCAAAACTCCCTAAGGCATTACCAACTACGGAGGCAATCAACGCCCGGTAGGTTGAGGGATTCGATGGGGATTAGTCATGGAAGGATGGCCTTCCAATGACAAGCCTCTGACAAAAACCGCGGACCAACAGGATGGTTCGTTTATTAGGTGATGGGACGTAGGTGGGCAGGCGTCGATGGTGTTCTACAGCCTGCGCAATTCACTGTTAAGTGAAGGGTGAATTGGATATTATAAATAGATTTATAAGTCTTAGATGTATTGACTTTACAAAATAAAAACCCAAATTCGTTAAGTAATTCTCAAGAACTCCATTTGATCTAAAGCTCAAGATAGAGATTGAATTGAAAATTTATTTGGTGATTCTTTAATCAATTCTTCATCAAATTCATGATTTAGCATCAACAAAGGTATTATTTTTTTTACCCGATCCCTGTCCTCCACCCACCTCCACTCGCTAGCCCCCCCCCCTCCAAAACCTCTCCGCCACCCCAAAAAATTAATTTTGCTCTTTATTAATATTTTCAACTTCAAATTTTTATATTAAAATTCCTATCCCCCCTTCTACCAGACCCCCATCCACCCCCAACCCCAAAAAAATAATTTTGTTTTTTTAAAAAATAATATCAAATTAAAAATTTTATTTTTTTACTCCTACGCCCTTCCACTGCCCCAACCCACTACTCCACTACCCAACCCCACCACCCCATGAAAATGTTTTTAAAAAATATTTTCAATTTCATAAATTATTTTCTACTCTATTAAAAATAAAAGATGTCTCTCAAAAACATTTTTCATTCATAAATCAAATACTAAAAATTATTTTCGGAAAATATTTTCTACTCACCAACCAAACATTATAAAATAAATTAAAAATCTACTTATTATTGAGGAAAACATTTTCCTTCATGCCAAACACACCCTAAACCATAGATATTAACGTCAAATGCTAAACCCTAAGACCTAAAACCCCCCAAAAAGTTAAACCCTAACCCTAAGCCAAAAATACGAAACCCAAACATTAAACACTAAACCATAGATTTTAAATAGAAATTCCTAAACCCCAAACCCTAAAGCTTAATAAAACATAAACCCCTATTAACCCTAATTCTATCTTTAACCCTAACCCTAATCCTAAACCATAAAGCCTAATCCCGTAGCACAAAAAACGAAAACTCAAACATTAAACACTAAACCATTGATTCTAAACCTCAAAACCTAATACCTTTAAAACCCTAAATCCTTACTTTAACCCGTACCATAACCGTAACCCTAACCTAAATCATAAACCCTAAATCCCAAACCCAAACACTAAACAATAAAGCATATATATTTATCTATAAATCCTAAACCACTAACCCTAAAACCTATAAAAATCCTCGACCCTAACCCTAACCCTAACCTTAACCCTAATCCTAATTGTAAACCAAAAATGCTAAACCCAAGCCCAAATACAGAAACTGAAACATTAAACACTAATCCATATATAAATCCACAAATCCTAAGCCTCAAACCCTTAAACCTTATAAATAAACTAAACCCTAAACCTAAAAAAACACTCGACGGTAAACTTTAACCCTAAACCCTAAACCCCAAGTCCAAATACCAAAACCCAAACATTAAACAGTAAACCATACATATCAAACATCAAATGCTAAACCCTAAAACCAAAAAAAAAGTACACCACAACCCTAACCCTAAACTCTAAAACTATGTCAAAAATACAAATACTCAAACATTAAACACTAAACTTTAGATTTTAAATCTCGAATCCTCAACCACAAACCTTAAAACCTAAAAAAATTAAACCCTAAACCTAACCGTAACCTTCACCACAACCCTAACCCTAAACCCTAAACACAAAACCCGAAGACCAAAATACCAAAACACAAAAATTAAACACCAAACAATAGATTTTAAACAATAAATCCAAACCCCAAAACCTAAAACCCTACAAACCCTAAAAGCTAATCCTATCCTTAACCTTAACCCTAAATCCTTAACCCTAAACCCAAAGAAAAAATATAAAAATCTTAATATTAAACACTAAATAATACATATTACAACTCAAAATTTTAATACCAAACCCGAAAAAAAAAATTTACCCTAACCCTAATAGTAACCCTAACCCTAATCAAAATGTAACATCTATACCAGGTATGATTTCACAACCTCATTCATCACAACACACTGAGATCATTTCTGATACTAATAAAAGGTCTGTAGATGTCGAAAATAGTGAAAATTTTAAATTTAAGAGCATGTATAGATTGTTTTACAGGATAAATATATAACAGGGTTGGTTGATGTTATGAAGGAAGGAGAATGTAGCAGTTTAGCTCTTCTCCAACAGCGTGCTGATGGTCAATTTCAAATTTGAAAAATAGTCCACTGCAGGTCACAACAAAAGCCTCACATGTTTCTAATGAGGTTAATAACATGTTAATAAAGTAATTTAAAGTGTTGATATTTGATTTGAAGTGGTTTGTAGGTCAAACGTTCAAGACGTTCGAATGGCTTGCCTTGAAACGTTCTTGTGTGTCTTATTGTGGTTTGGCTCTTTTTATGTGTTGTTTTGAGTTAAAATTAATTTAAGAGGTTCCTAACATGTATACTCGATTATTTAAGGTGGATTCTCTCTGGAAAAACTCCCCAAGGACCAACCAAAGGGTCCTAGAGGAGGACAGAACCTTGGGCCGAAAAGTTGCCCAAGACAACAACTTTTGTTCCTTGGTGAAACAGGTCCACGTCGCAGACTTGGTCCTCCATAGGTCAAAAAGTTGGTCCGCATTGTAGACACAACACAGAATCAAATGCCTTGGAAGTTATTTTCAAAAAAATCATGCAGGAATAGCTCCACGACGTGAACTTGTTCGCCGATGAAGATTTCAAAAATCAAAATTGAGTTTGACCTGTCTAAAAATTCAAATAAATATGGGTGTGTTTTGGTAACTTTTGTGTCAGTTATAAACTATTTTAATAACTATTTAATACCTTTCCCATGTCAAAACTCCAACACCCAATAAGAAACTCAAAAATCTCAAAACCTTCTTCTCTCTCGAAATCCCAAAACCTCCATTGAAGACCAAAATCAAGAACAAGATATGGAGGTACATTCATGGAGATTTATTCTAATATTTTCATGAACTTTATCTCATATAACGTATGGTAATCCTTCATCCTTATATAACCATTAATCTAAGGAGTCCTTTCAATGTTTTTTCAAACATGATTCTAAGTCAAAATTTCAAATTTTTAATCTAGGCATTGGTTCATTGCAAATTAATTTCAAAGTCATTATAATGATGGATGTATGTTTAATTACTGTTTTAATCATGAATTTTGATCCAATTCCATGAATAACCCATGATACTCCTAATTTCTCAAATTTGCCTATAATGTTGGTGATGTGATCTTGATGATATGATGACTATTGTAATGACTTTCTTAGAGCTATATTCATTTATGTCAAGTGATTATGAATTGTTAGTAAATTATCAATATGCTTATTATATTGGAGATTTGGTATGTTGACCTATTTTTCTCTATTTAGCTTAGAATGTAAATTGAATTGTGATGATTGGTATGTTCCACTTATGATAGAGGTGTTTACATTCTTGTACATGTTTATGTGTTATGATCATGGCCTTGAAGGCATTAGATGCAAGATTATTGTATATGGTGATTTTCATGTCTAGGAAGTTAAAAGATTTAGCCTTGATTCTAATATCATGTTTTAAGTGAATTGATGTTATCTGAAGTATATGAATAGTCTTCCACATTAAATGAATGACTCAGGAGTTTGGATTATGTTATGTATATGTGATGATCAGGTTAGGATTAGGATTGGTCTAAGATAGCTAATGTTCATGAGTAATAGTATGACCCCTACCTATATGAACCCTATGTGAAAGTGTAATAAAAGTATGCTAGGAGTCTTCTATTTCTATTGTGGAATATGTACTTGTCTACTATGATGTAATGTGAATGTGTGTAGTCTATAGTCTTAAATACTATAAATGGTTTGTCTCAAGACATGAAAGAATGTTGTACATGTGTTATGGTGTTTAGTGGGTGGCTTCCTCAATGTTATGTGATAGCCATTATGTGATCATGCTAAGCAATGTACACACACTTCATGCATATCTATGAATAGGATAGATTCATGATGACTAAGAAAGGGTAGTTCTCCTATGCATCATTACCTTTTTCTATGCATTTGAATTATACTATTAATAATGGTATGAACATGTGTAATTGGAGGTGTTTATGTGAAGGTAGATCTAACATTGTATGCCCATACACATGATGTATGATTGTATGAATATGTGGAAGGACATTCCCAGATGAAGTAGGGTCTATGATGAAAGGACATTCTTATCTTAGAATTATTTGAGCTATATGTTGTATCAAGGAGAAATATCCTAAAGTCTTCTTCATGAATTTAATGAATTAAATGCTTAAATATATTAAAAAGGGAGTTAATCCTAGCACCGAGTGAACATGATGAATGAGAGTGGGGGCTTCACGTTAGTAAGTTCGTCTTCTCACAAGAGAACCTTCAATTAGGAAGCCCGGGTTCCCAACCTAGATGTTGTCTCATGAGATAAAAACCTCCACGTTAGCAAGTCAAAGTTTCTAGAAGCAAACTCCTTGTTCCATAACTACGTGCCCTCATAGGTTTTAGTGTAGTTGATATACTAAAATAGATATTTTGTATAAAGGTCCTACCTTGGAAAGTAAAACCCTCTCTTTTCAGTGTGTAGTAGAACACCGAGTTCCATATAGCTCACATAGTCTATGTCGGTTACGGCTAAGTCTCGCAATGTAAGAAATGAACTAAGATAAGATTATGGACTCTAATAAGAACTCCTTGAGAGTGTTACTTAGTGTAGGTAGGATTATGGCGCCTACCAATGCATTGCACAAGTGAACTTCAAGAAAGGATAAGATTATTGTATGTATGAAAGTAAAGATTATGATATGTAATGTATGAAATGTATGAGTGCATTTTTAAGTGACTTTTCTATGTGAAGACATATATTATGTTTATTTATGTGAATTGAACTTATGGATTCTAAATGATCTTACTTAGTATATGTGGGGGTATGGGACTCCATGTGTACATTGCACAAGTAAGCTTGTGAAGGAGTTGTTAGGGTAGTTTGAACCAAATGAGTTATGACTAAGGTTGTATCAAAGGAAAGAGTCCTTATGTGATACTATGAAGTTTGTGGCTTATGTCAAGTTGTAAATGAAAGTGATATGACTTGTTGAGTATGATATGCTTATTCTAGGGTGAGTTCTTAAGTACACTTGGTGGAAGTAGTATTATGGGATGCTACCTACAAATTGCACTAGTGTGACTTAGGAGATGTATTAGGTGATGGTCCTTATTTGAAGTTGATGTCTATGAGGTGCTTAAAACATATGAATATATGTGGTTGTGTTATCAATCATTATATGAAAAGCTATTGTAAGGTGACCTCAATGTGATACAATGTCATAGGTATAGTTGAGGGCTAATTAAGGAAACAAGTTATATCAAAAGAGAGGTAATGTATTATATGTATTGAATATGCCTCAAAGTATGATAAATGTCTTTAAGTGCTATTATGACTATTATACATGTCTATTTGATGTATGTAAGCTAAATTGAGCTTCTATATTCCTTTGTTTGTGAAATTTACTAAAAAGACATGTTGCATGATTTCAAATGAGTATCCTCATTAAATGCATGTTTTGGCTTGGTTGTCATACTTAGTGCCTTCTTGTACTAATAACATTCTTCTTCATTTTTTTATACAAAGTGTAGGTGGTGATGGATATAGGATGTCTACTAGGTGAAGAGTGTGGATAGATCTCCCAAGTTAAAAGAAAAAAGGGTCCTTCTGATTCAAGGATTTCCTATGTCAAGTTCCTATTTCCATTATGTAATAGCTTGCATATTATTTTATGTTGTTAAGGGTCGTGTCCCTAATCTACTCTTGTGATGTCAAGTTTAAAAATAAAAACAGACTTGGACTCTAATTATGTACTTATGTATTTTATATATGTATATGAAGTGATGTTCTGGCAAAGGATGTTCTTTGAAAAGTTTTAAATTTCCGCTATCTTTACTACGATTGTGCAACGAAAGATGTCTAAGGGCTTGTCTTAGACCTTCGAAAGGTCAAAGACGTCGTGGGGCGATCTAGGATTACTCTAACTTTTAGGGGGTTATTTGGGTAAGTACAAAACATTAGTAGCATGATAAGGAGTCACAACAAGATGAAGATTGTCCTCAAAATAGTATTAACAAATCCAAGAATAGGCTTAGTAATAAAAGAAGAAATTCCATCAAAAAAAAGACAAGCGATGGAACAGTTGGGACAACAGAAAGAGTTGAAGAAGTGGATAAATATAGTCATATAGCATCTGAGGATGACTATGGTATGAGTATGATTAAGATACTCAATCCTTATATAGTGATGCAGATGAAGAAGAGGTTAAAACAACCTTAAACACTGATTATGAAAAAGAAATACAAGGAACGTAAAGACACACAAGGTCTGTCACCAAGAGGAAAGAAGACAACTGAACATAATCTTCAGTTTGTAAATACTAGTAGACCGATCCCAAGATCTACAATTAGAGGCTTTTAATGTTAATATACAAGTCATAGTTAATGATATATTTATGATTTATAGTAATCATTTATAAAATTCCTTATGCTTTTACATTTTTTATAATGTGTAACAAGCATAATGTTATACATCCTAGTCATAATGACTATGTATAGTTTTGATATATTTATTAAAATAGGTTCTTTTATTTTTATACATTTTTCTTCTAAAGTGGAGCGCCTCCCTTGTTTATGTATTCTTAGTAAACTATTTATTAAGGAGGATTCCTCCATAGGTGCTTAGTTTATTTTGAATACAACATGATGTATCAGGTTGAGTTCACTAACCTTAGTAGGTTGGTCGACTCATAACCCACACTAGGATCGGAGGTAAGCATTATGCACCCCTCTATGTACTTTTTGATTTTTATAAATGAGAAGACCTGAGGGTGTTGCTAAGACCCTGACTCACCACAAAGGACATTAAAATGTAGAAAACAAAACCAAATATACCAAAACCAAACATTTATCACTAAATGATAAATATTAAACCCCAATCCGAAACCCCGAACCCTAAAACCTAAAAAAACCTAAACCCTAACCCTAACACTAAACCTAAATTATAAACCCCAACCCAAAAATACGAAAACCCAAACATTAAACACTAAATCATAGATATTAAACATCAAATTCTTAACCCCATGTCCAAAAACTTAAACAATCCTTAAACCTTTCCTAACCCTAACCCATAAACCCTTAAACCCTAAAACCGAAACCCCAAGCCCAACATACCATAACCCAAACATTAAACACTAAACCGTAGATATTTAAATTTAAATCCTAGACCGTAAAACCTCAAAAAAACCAAAACCTAACCCTAACCCTAACCTTAAACACTAACCCATAAATATTAAACCTCAAAATCTAAACACTAAAACCGATAACCTTAAAAAAACTACACCCTAACCTTAACTTTATCCCTACCCTAACCCTATACCTAAACCCTAAGTCCAAAATACTAAAACATAAACATTAAACACTAAACTATAGATTTTAAACCTCAAATCCTACACCAGAAACCCTAAACCCCTAAAAACATTAAACTCCATTCCAAACCCTAACCCTAACCCTAAACCACAAACCTCACACCCGTAGCCCAAAATACCAAACAAAAAGATTAAACACTAAACCATAAATCCTAAACCCCAAAACCTAAAACCTTACACAAAAAACCTAAATTCTAACCTTAACCCTAATGCTAACACTAATCCTAACCCTAAACCATATACCCTACCTAAGCACAAAATACTAAAGCCCAAAAATTAAAAAATAAACCATAGATTTGAAACCACAAATTCTAAACCTTCCCTAGACCTAACCCTAACCCTTAAACACTTAAACACTAAATCCTAAACCCCAATCCCAAAATACAAAAACCTAAAAATTAAACTCTAAACCATTAATATTAAACCTCAAATCCTTATCCCTAATTCCTAAAACCTAAAAAAGCGCTAAAGCCTAACCCTAAATCAAACCCTAACCATTACCCTATCCTCAACCCTAACCTAACCCGAAACCATAAACCTGAAACCCCAAGCTCAAAATAACAATACCCTAACATTGAACATTGAGCCATAGATATTTAACCACCAATGCTAAACAATAAACCCCTAAACCTAAAAAAACATACACCATAACCTTAACCTTAACCCAAATAGAAATGCTAAACCCTAAACCCCAAGACATAGCTCAATACACCAAAAGAAAAACATTGAATTCTAAACCACAGTTTTGAAACCACAAATCCTAAATCTCAAAACCTCAAACCTTAAAAAACCCTAAACCCTAAACCTAACCGTAAACCCCAATTCCAAAATACCAAATCCCAAATATTAATCATTAAGGCGTGATATTAAAACTCAATTCCATCATCCCAAACCCTAAAACCTAAAAAAAACCTATACCCTAACCCTAACCCTAAACCATTATATTTAATAGTTCATTAAGAGACATTCAAAACAAGGACATTTAAGTAATGGCCTTGGAGAAGACCTAGGGACTCACTTACTTGCATCTTCAAAGTCTAATCGTGTAATGTCTAAATAGCGTCCCATACCTTTACCTAAACTTCATAGAACTTCTCAAATACTAGTAGGTATCCTATATGATGAGAATAGGCAATAACCGACATAGAGTATACTAGCTATGCATGGAATCCGAAATAATGAACCTACTCCATTGGAGGTTTGTTATACGCGCCAATGGTAGAACTATCACATATCCCATGTAGGCACATGGTTAAGGAATATAAAAGGTTTCTTTGTACTCTAGCCTCATCCTTAACTTTAGCTGCTTCCTAAGCCATACTCAATCGGTGCTAGCCTTTGTTGTCATAAAGTATTTCAATAAAGGAGTACATGAAGAGGTTCCATATCTAATTCACAACCCAATAATATTACACCTAACCAAACAAAGTCCACTAAGGGTACATACAATGGTCAAGATGATAGCTCAACAACTCCTAAGGATGATTTCATGTCGTTTCAGCCAACAAACACTAAGTCCACAATTCACACAAGAAGGATACCATTACGGCTTTTCAAGTTGAAGGATTCATAACCTTCCAACTTGGTTAATGGTTCTAGAAAAGGACCTTCTTAACAATCAATGCTCAAGGTCACATGTCATTCACACATATAAGAATAAGAAGATTTAGCATACTAAGTCAAGAACTCATATTCACATTGTACATGTATCAAGGACGAGACACTAGTCTGCCAAACCAAGACATACACATACTTCACATATAGCATATTATTCTATAAGCACATAGGCATAACCAATATAATATATAGTTCTCCCTATTCACTACTATAATATCATTAATATGATTATTACAAGTATCAGGAAACATCATACTTCAACATCAAGTAATCCACATAATGACTACATTATAGTCTACTAGATGCACACATCACCTACTAGAAGAACTCATGCTTTGACTCCACATAAACACACAAGTAATCTTGACTCCGAGAACGATGCCCCGGGAACCATCAAAAGGGTCCCAAAGGAGGCCCCAAACATGGACTGCTAAGCTGCCTCGCCAGCCTATTTTAAGAAGGGCTGCGCGTCGCAAAACTGTTGTCATGCAGTGGGGAAAAATATTTCCCAGTGACGCATGGCTGTCACAAACCATTCTGTCCAACAATTTTGAAAAATAAGATTTGGAAGTGCATCCCCGACGCGCAGTAAAGTCCTAGATTTCGTTGCATCATTTTTATGTCAAATTTGTGTTTGTTAATTTCTCCAATAAGTGTAGTCGTCTATTTAGTAATTTAAGGGTGAAGTATAAACGGCTATAAGACCTATTTAAACCCCTAAACTCACCAATCAAAGATAAGCCCTCAACTCAAAACAAAACCTTTCCATGCGCTCTCTCTAAAACTCCATTATTGAAGCTTCGGAGCTTCAACGAAGAAGATAGATTTCACGAGTTTTTTCTCCATCAATATTGTGGGATTTTCATCACAATTTGTGTATAGTTATTCATCCTTTAAATAGTTTTCTTAAAGGAGTAAATTCCAATGATTATTCAAAGATGATCAAAAACATGAATTGTCCAATTTGTAATCTAGCCATATATTATTGCACAACATGTTTTGAATTATTGTTTATGATTGAATTAATATTAATTTCATTATTTTAACCTAATATATTCATAAAACCATGCAAACCATAATCTCGCCAAAATAGATATATTTTGGATGTGGTCATAATTATGTAAGAATTATAGTGGATTGATGTATAGGTTGTCTTAGATAGATAAATCTATATTGAATTGCTTTTTGATTTATTGAGTATGTGATTTTCATATTCAATTGATGATCATGGACATGGGTAATGGACTTTTTGTATTGAATTGGATGATTTAGCTATGGATCGAAGTTGTGAGAATTGATTGGTGACACACTACCCTAATTCTCTATATTTTATCTAATGTATGTTTTGAATTATGTTATGATTGGAATGGTCCACTTATGGTGATGGTGCTATGTGTTTAACTTATGAATTATGTGGCCTCGTCGGCATTACTTTATGTATTATGTATATCATGGCCTTGTCAGAAACTACTTGATATATCATGATGAGTTGTATTGTTGAATTATGTGAAGTATGATCATATCTATCATATTGTGATTAAGATGAATGTATATGTAATTCTTTTGATGATATTATTTGATCCTATTAGACGATGACTATGTCGTTTAGTATGTGGTGTCTTAGAGTTGATGCATGATACGTCATACTAGGTTATAGAGTCTTATCATGGCTATATTAATGAGTCTATAGTAGTATATATGATTACCAATAGATGATATTGGTTATGCCTATGGGCTTACAAAATGATATGCTATATGTGAAGATGTGTGTATCTTGTCTTGGTAGACTTGTGTTCCTTACTTGATACATGTATATTATGAATATGAACATCTTGATTTAATAGGCTTATGCACCTTTGTCTTGTATGTGATATGATGATGAATGTTGAATAAAAGTCTTGGATCGGTAGACCTAAGATGTTGCCCTTCTAAGCATGACTAATATATGGAATCTGCTTTATAGAACGAAGGTTAAGAATGAGATATCGTTATAGACCATTGAGTGGCATCCCTAGGGGACCCATCTGTTGTAGGTGCATTATGACTAGGTAATGACTAAGAGATGATACCTTTTCATATGCGCCTTTTTATTGAACTTACTCTATGAGAACAAAGGCTAGAACCGAGTGTGTATTTTATGGTATGTAGCTCTACTTAAGAAAGAGAATACAGTACAATATAACTATACTTGATAATGAGACTAGAGTGCATAAATGACCTTGATATTCCCTAACCATGTGCCCACATAGGATTTGTCCTAGTTCTACCCTTGGCAAGTAGAACACCCTCCATCTGAGTAGGTTTATGACGCAGAATGACATGCCTAGCTAGTATGGCGTATGTCAGTTGTTGACTATTCTCCACATGTGAGATACATGCAAGTGTTGTATAAGTACTATTAAGTTTAGATAGTGGAATGGGACTCTATCTAGACATTGCACGATTAGGCTTTGATGATGTTAGTGTGTGAGTGCCCTAGGTCTTCTTAAACACCATTATGTGAATGTCCATAAGTGATGAATGTTTTCTAAATGACTTAATGAACACAATGAGTTTAGTAAAGGAATGTTAATGAAAAAGTACTTATGTAGAGTAGGTTTGAGGATTGCTTAAGTAGGCCTGAAGAGGGTGTATGGGAGGTCTCTTTAGGTCTTACTTAGATTAGTCTTAGAGTAACTCTAGGTAGGGAGTTTAACAAATAAACTAAGAATGATGTTATCTTAGATAGTCTTAAGGATCATTTTAGGTGTGCTTACAGAGGCTGTATGGGCGGTCTCTCTTTGTTGTGTCACTTAAGTGAGTCTCAGGATAACCTTTTCTGAAAGGGTTTCAAGCTAAAAGAGGTCAGTATGAAGTTGAACTTAGTTCAATATAAAGTGACATAGTTTACTGTAACATTCTTCAATAATTGATAAAATGCTTATGTGATATCGTATATGTTTCTAAAGTGTTAAATGTTGTTGTTATGCTTATACTATATTATTTTAATAAAAAAGATCATATTTAACATAAATGTATGTTTATCATGATTTTATGCATTAATCCATAGTTAGTACAAGTGTTTACATCTATTCCATACTTTTGTGTATCTCTAAAGGTGTAGGTCGCATTTCAGAGGAGTCTCAACGTGGAAGCTTGGATTAATGTTCGTTCAACCAAATAATTGGTATGTCCTCACTAGATTCCAGGAAATCGTGATGTTTACCTTTTCTTATTGAAAGTATTGTAATAAAATTAGCTATTTTCCTTTATGATAAAGTATGTGTCGTGTCCAAATATATTCGTATGTCTAATATGGCAACTTTGAGACTTAGCCTTTCATTAATTTTTCTAAAAAGAGATATTATGAAGTATTATTATTTTGGGTGAATAGTTTTAATTCTTCAGTACTTTTCATACATGTATGCAACAAACGGTATCAAAGGGCTTGTACAAGACGTTCGCAAGGTCAACTACGTCGTGTTGCGGTTCGAGAATGCCCTAACTTCTAGGGGGTACTCTTGGAATGTAAAAATTTCCTTAAATCTAAGCCCTCAAACTTAAAAACCAAACTAATCCCTAACCCTAACACTAACATTAAGCCTAACCCTAACACTAAACCATAAACCATAAATTCCAACCCCAAAATACCAAAACTCAATGATTGAACAATAAACCGTAGATATTAAACTCCAAATCTTAAACCCCAAACCCTAAAATCTAAAAAACCAACTCTAACCCTAACCCTTACACAAAATCCTAAACCCTAGACCCTAAACCTTAAGACGAAAATACAATAACAACAACATTAAAAGCTAAACCATAGATATTGAACCTCAAATGCTAAACCCCAAACACTAAAACCTATAAAAGAATTCTAATATCTAACCCTAACCCTAACTATAACACTAACGATAACCCTATCCCTAAACCCTATATCCTATATCCCAAGCCTAAAATACAAAACAAAACATAAAACACTAAACCGTATATATTAAACATCACACCCTATGCACCAAACACTAAAACCTAAAAGCACTAAACACTACCCTAACCATAAACCCTAAACCTTAAGCCCCAATCTGAAAATATTAAAACCAAAACATTAAGCACTAAACCATAGATATTATACCTCAAATCCTAAAACCAAAAAAAAAACTAAACATGAAACCCTTACCCTAATCCTTACCATGAGCCTAATCCTAAACCCTTAACCAAAAGTCCAAAATACCAAAACATTAACATTAATTACAAAACCGTAGATATTACATATCAAATCTTTAACCCTACACCCTAAAATCATAAAAAAACACTAAACCCTAACCCTAACCCTAACCCTAATATTAAACCTATCCCTAACCCAAAACAATAAACCCCAAGTCCAAAATACCACAACTCAAACATTAAACACCAAACCATAGAGATTAAACCCAAATACTAAACCCCAAACCCTAAACCAAAATTAAAAAATCAAGCCTAACCCTATCCTTAAATTCCAAAACCCAAGCAAATAACACCAAAACACAAGCATTAAACACTAAATCATAGGTATTAAACATCAATGTTTAAACCTTAAACCCTAAAAACACCCTAAACCTGTAACGACCTGTTTAGTCATTTTGAGCAGCAGATTTTATTTCTGGAAAAACTGTCTGAGTCGACGGAACCCACGACGGACCGTCATGGGCATGACGGACCGTCGAGGGGGTCTCGTTCCAAAACATTTAGAATTCTGAAATTTGGGTACTGATATCGACTCTCTGAACTTCACGACGGAATGGCAGGACGGACCACCGTGGGAACGACGGACAGTCACACATTTTCCACAGAAAATTAGACTCTGAACTTTGTGACGGACCTGCAGGACGGACCGTCGCAGGCACGACGGGCCGTCATAGGATGCATAATCCCTGGCTGGGTCGGATTTCTGTTAAGTAATTTAAGGGGCGTTTTGGACTATTCCTTCTATAATTATAAATTAAGTGGGTTAATACTAATAATTCAATTTCTTGGGGGTTAAAAGAGATAACCTTGAATTAATTAATGGGTTAATTCATCATCTTTTATACTTAATTATATGCTAATTAGGGTAAAAGAAAGAGGGTTGGAATAAGAAAAATAGAAAGAACAAGAGAGGGAGAAAAATGATCGAGAGAGAGGAGAAAGGAAGAGGATAACAAAGCTTTGAGAAATTGCTTGCTTGATCAAATTCTTCGGTGGAGGTAGGTTATGGTTTTTATGCTATTCGTAGTAAACTCTTAATAGCGGATGATATGTATTGGTAGTATTGTAAACCCTTCTATATGCTTAATTGTATGCTTGCATGAATGTGATTACAAAATTTTGATAAAATAAGCATGATGAAGCTATTGAATCCTAAATCTTGAGAAATCCTAATCTACTTTGTTAATGATGATGCCTTGGTGTAAAGGAAGGCTTGATGAACTAAAGTAATGAGATTGATGATGCCTTGGTGTAAAAGAAGGCTTGATGAACTAAAGTAATGAGATTGATGATGCCTTGGTGTAAAAGAAGGCTTGATGAACTAAAGTAATGGGATTGATGATGCCTTGGTATAAAAGAAGGCTTGATGAATTAAAGTGATGAGATTAGTGGGGCGGGTGTCACGAACTGACACGTAGAATTAGGGGATCGTGTGTCACGAACTGACACGTAGAATTAGGGGATCGCGTGTCACGAACCGACAGGTAGAATTAGGGGATCGGGTGTCACGAATAGACACGTAGAATTAGGAGATCGGAGTGTCACGTTCCGACACATAGTAGTAGGGGATTGGAGTGTCACGTTCCGACACATAGTAATAGGAAATCGGAGTGTCACGTTCCGACACATAGTAGTAGGGAAGCGGAGTGTCACGTACCGACACAAGAGGAATAAAGATAATGAATCTTGAAAGATGTAATATACTCAATCTAGTGAACCTAATTCCCAAATGAGTATGGCATTGAGGCTTGAGTCCTCATGGGTGAACTTGGCGATACTTATTTATGATTATAGTACTTGTTGTTGCTGCATGTTGAGTATTGTAGTTGATTTATGATATCATCGGATATATACTGTTTTCTATTTTGAGTTGGCCGATGATACCTACTCAGTAATTGTGTTTTGTACTGACCCCTACTTGTATGTTTCTTTCTTTGTTATTTGTGGAGTGCAGCAAACGTGCCATCGTCTTCAACTCAACTGCAATTCTAGCCAGTCTTCATTACACCGGATTTCAGGGTGAGCTAATGCTTCTAGCTTGGACTGGATCTCCTTCTTCATGTCTTGATGCCTTAAAGTTCCGGCATGGACTAGCTTTTATTTATTTTAGCTTCTTAGATACTTTTAGATTAGTAATTTGAGGATAGATGTTCTTGTGATGATGACTCCCAAATTTTGGGGAATAATGTATGTTGAGTTTTAGAAGTTATTGAATTGATTTTCATTAATGAGTTTAAGTCTTCCGCATTACTTTCTGTTGATATTATATTGAAATGTTGGGGTTTAGATTGGTTGGTTCCCTCACATAGTAGGATAAGTGTGGGTGCCACTCGCGGCTCGGTTTTGGGTCGTGACAAACTTGGTATTAGAGCATTAGGTTAGTTGGTATCATCATACAAGAACGAGTCTAGTAGAGACTTAAGGAACGGTAGGGGGACGCCTTTACTTTTCTTTGAGAGGCTATAAGACTTTAGGAAAATTCTATTCTTTCATTCTTGCTTTTGTGCTATTACTTGGATCCAATTGGTATCTAGGTGATACAAATTGGTATCTGACCATCTTCACTCTATTTCGCAGATGGTTAGAACTAGAGCAACGACTGCTCCAACACCAACACCGACAAGGCAAGATGCATTTGAGCCAGCCACTGGGGCTGTAGCTCGAAGAGGAGTAGTGGCGAGAGGCCGCGGAAGAGATCGTGGGAGGACGTCCTTTAGAGGAAGAGGACAAGCACCTAGCCCATCTAGTACTAGGGCAGTGACTCCTCCACCGACTGAGGAAGTAGTAAGAGAGGGTGAGGAAGGGGAAAATGAGCAAGTGCAGAATGAGGAATTACCACCCCAACCTACCCAAGAGATGATTAATCAGGTTCTTGCTTATCATAGCGGGTTATCTGATCAAGGCCAGACACCTCCAGTGTTTTCTGCACCAGCACCTCAGGTTCCGAAGGTACAACATGCAGCTACCGTGGCTCCCCGCATGTATGCCTCATTAGAAATAGGCACGTTTCCTCGTCTGACTACAGGGCCTATAATGACAAATGATCAGCATGAACTTTTCAGTAAGTTCTGAAACCTCCAATCTTCAAGGGTGCTGAATCTGAGGATGCCTACGATTTTCTTGTTGACTGTCATGAGCTACTACACAAGATGGGTATAGTAGAACAGTTTGTGTGTTGAGTTTGTGACTTATAAGTTTCAAGGGAACGCCAAAATGTGGTGGCGATCACATGTTGAGTGTCAACCAACAGAGGCACCACCTATGACTTCAGCATCATTCTCTAGCTTGTTTATGGAGAAGTATATCCCCCGGACTTTGAGGGATAGGAAAAGAGATGAGTTCTTGAGCCTAGAGCAAGGTAGGATGTCGGTTACTGCATATGAGGCTAAGTTTCGTGCATTATCCAGGTATGCCACCCAACTTTGTTTCAGTCCACAAGAGCATATTCGCCATTTTGTGAAGGGGTTAAGGTTAGAATTGCGGATTTCAGCCTTACAAGTAGCGGCTACGGCAAAATCCTTTCAAGAAGTGGTAGACTTCGTGATAGAGGTGGAAGGAGTGAAGCCAGATGACTTCAGCATGGCATCGACATCAAAAAGTTTTCGAAAGGGAGGTGAGTTTAATGGTTCTTACTCTAGAGGACAGGGTTTAGGAGGTTACTCAGTCCGACCAATTCAGTCTTCACTACAGACTGTAGTTGGGGGTCCACCTCAGACCGGTCAACACTTCTCTAAGAGACCTATGCTTTACTCTAGAGAGTGTTATGGATGTGGGGAGACTGGACATATTAGGAGGAATTGTCCAAAACAGAGTTATAGACCCCCATAGCTAGAGGTAGAGGTGGTCATGGTAGAGGCCGTTATTCTGGAGGACGTGGTGGCCGAGGTAATGGTGGTCACCAAAACGGCCGGGGTGATGGGCAAACTGGAGCCACTACAACACAACATGGTAGGGGCAACGGACAGACAAGTAATGGGCCCTATTGTTACGCTTTCCTTGGGAGATCTGAAGCGGAGACATGTGATGTTGTCATCACAGGTAATCTTTCGGTTTGTGATTGCATGGCTTCTGTATTGTTTGATCCTGGATGCACATTTTCTTATGTATCTTCTTCATTTGCTACTGGTCTTAATTTACCTTGTGAATTACTTGACATGCCTATTCGTGTTTCTACTCCGGTGGGTGAGTCTGTGATAGTTGAAAAAGTATATAGGTCTTGTTTGGTGACTTTTGTGGGGAGCAATACTTATGTAGACATGGTTATCTTAGAAATGGTTGATGTTGATGTAATTCTGGGTATGAATTGGCTTTCTCCGAATTTTGCAATCTTTGATTGTAATGCTAAAACCGTGACGTTAGCCAAGCCTGGGACATATCAATTAGTTTGGGAGGGCGACTACACTTCCACTCCGGTTCGTATCATCTCCTTTCTTCGTGCTAAGAAAATGGTTAGCAAAGGGTGTTTAGATTTCTTGGCACATCTCAGGGATGACACTACCCAAGTACCTTCAATCGAGTCGGTTTCGATAGTCCGTGAGTTTCTGGACGTGTTCCCTGTAGATCTTTTTGGTATGCCACCGGATAGAGATATTGATTTTTGCATTGATCTGGAACCGGGTACTTGCCCCATTTCTGTACCCCCTTATAGAATGGCTCCCGCGGAGTTAAGAGAGTTAAAGGCTCAACTTCAAGAGTTGTTGAGCAAAGGCTTCATTAGACCAAGTGAATCTCCTTGGGGTTCTCCGTCGTTATTTGTTAAGAAGAAGGATGGGAGTTTTCGGATGTGCATAGACTACCAGCAGTTGAACAAGGTAACAATTAAGAACAAGTATCCCATTCCTCGCATTGATGACTTGTTCGATCAGTTACAAGGTGCTTGTGTCTTCTCGAAAATTGTCTTTAGATCCGGTTATCATCAATTGAAAATACGGGCAACGGATGTGCCAAAGACTGCTTTTCGAACCAGGTATGGGCATTACAAATTTGTAGTGATGTCTTTTGGTCTTACGAATGCCCCTGCTGCTTTCATGAGCTTGATGAATGGGATTTTTAAGCCATATCTAGATCTCTTTGTGATCGTATTTATTGATGATATACTGATATACTCCAAGAGTAAGAAGGAACATGAGGAGCATTTGAGAATTGTATTGGAGTTGTTGAGGAAGAAAAAGCTTTATGCCAAATTCTCCAAGTGTGAGTTTTGGCTAGATTCAGTGTCCTTCTTGGGGCACGTGGTTTCTAAGGATGGAGTGATGGTGGATCCTTCTAAGATTGAGACGGTGAAGAATTGGGTAAGACTTACTAATGTGTCAGAAATAAGGAGCTTTGCTGGTTTCGCTAGCTACTACCGTCGATTTGTCAAGGGATTCTCTTCTATTGCTTCCCAATTGACAAACTTGACTAAGCAGAATGTTCCATTTGTATGGTCAGATTAATGTGAGAAAAGCTTTCAGAAACTCAAGACATTGTTGACTACTGCACCAATCCTTGCCTTGCCAGTAGAGGGTAAGAATTTCATTGTTTATTGTGATGCATCCTATTCTGGTTTGGGTGCAGTGCTAATGCAAGAGAAGAATGTAATTGCTTATGCTTCGAGGCAATTAAGGGTGCTAGAACGCAATTACCCGACCCATGATTTGGAATTGGCCGCGGTAGTATTTGCATTAAAGAAATGGAGACACTCTCTATATGGGGTTAAGTGTGAAGTCTATACGGATCATCGTAGCCTACAGTATGTCTTTACTCAGAAAGATTTGAATTTGAGAAAGATGAGATGGATGGAACTACTGAACGACTACGATATCACTATTCTGTATCATCCGGGAAAAGCTAATGTTGTGGAAGATGCTTTAAGTAGAAAGGCCAGAAGCATGGGTAGTTTAGCCCACTTATAAGTCTCTAGATGCCCGTTGGCGAGAGAAATCCAAAACTTGGCTAATGACTTTATGAGGCTAGAAGTAAATGAGAAGGGAGGATTTTTGGCTTGTGTGGAGGCGAGATCTTCTTTTCTTGACAAGATCAAGGGAAAACAGTTTGATGATGAGAAACTAAGTCGAATTCGGGATATAGTGTTGCGAGGAGAGGCTAAAGAAGCAATAATTGATGAGGAAGGTGTTTTGAGGATTAAGAGAAGGGTATGTGTGCCCCGTGTGGATGATTTGATCCACACTATTCTTACAGAGGCTCATAGTTCTGGATATTCTATACATCCTGGTGCAACCAAGATGTACCATGACCTAAAGCAACACTTTTGGTGGAGTAGAATGAAGCGAGACATTGTTGATTTTGTTGCCAAATGTCCAAATTGTCAACAAGTAAAGTATGAACACCAGAGGCCCGGAGGAACACTTCAGAGAATGCCCATTCCTGAATGGAAGTGGGAGAGAATTGCAATGGACTTCGTGGTTGGTCTTCGAAAGACATTGGGTAAGTTTGGTTCTATTTGGGTAATTGTGGACAGATTAACTAAGTCTGCTCACTTCATTCCGGTCAAGGTGACTTACAATGCAGAGAAGTTAGCCAAAATCTATATCTCAGAAATTGTTCGACTGCATGGAGTTCCACTCTCCATTATATCAGATAGAGGTACGTAGTTTACTTCTAAGTTTTGGAGAACATTGCATGCGGAATTAGGTACGAGGTTGGACCTTAGTACTGCATTTCACCCTCAGACCGATGGTCAGTCTGAGCGAACGATTCAAGTATTGGAGGATATGCTTCGTGCATGTGTGATAGAATTTGGTCGTCATTGGGACAAGCTCTTACCCTTAGCGGAGTTTTCATACAATAATAGCTATCACTCCAGTATTGACATGGCTCCATTTGAAGCAATGTATGGGAGGAGATGTAGGTTTCCCATTGGTTGGTTTGATGCATTTGAGGTTAGACCTTGGGGTACTGATCTGTTGAGGGATTCAATAGAGAAGGTGAAATCTATTCAAGAAAAGCTTTTAGCGAATCAAAGTAGGCAAAAGGAATATGCGGATCGAAAGGTTAGAGACTTGGAGTTCATGGAGGGTGAACAAGTCTTGCTGAAGGTTTCGCCCATGAAAGATGTGATGCGGTTTGGTAAAAGAGGTAAGCTAAGCCCAAGATATATTGGACCATTTGAAGTACTTAAGCGAGTAGGGGAGGTGGCTTATGAATTAGCCTTGCCTCCAGGACTTTCAGGAGTGCATCCGAAATTTCATGTGTCTATGTTGAAAAGATACTATGGGGATGGAAACTACATCATTCGTTGGGATTCGGTTCTGCTTGATGAGAATTTGTCTTATGAGGAGGAGCCTGTTGCCGTTCTAGATAGAGAAATTTGCAAGTTGAGGTCGAGGGAGATTGCATTCATCAATGTTCAATGGAAGAATTGACCAGTTGAAGAGGCCACTTGGGAGAAGGAGGCTGATATGCAAGAAAGATACCCACACCTGTTTACAGATTCAGGTACTCCTTTTCGCCCTTGTTTTTCTTCTTGTGATCGTTCGAGGACGAATGATGGGTAAATTGGTATCTATTGTAACGACCTGTTTAGTCGTTTTGAGCAGCAGATTTTATTTCTGGACAAATTGTCTGAGTCAACGGAACCCACGACGGACCGTCATGGGCACGACGGACCGTTGAGGGGGTCTCGTTCCAAAACACTTAGAATTATGAAATTTTGGTACTGAAATCGACTCTCTGACCTTCACGATGGAATGGCAGGACGTACCATCGTGGGAACGACGGACCGTCAAACAGTTTCCACAGAAAATTAGTCTCTGAACTTTGTGACGGACCTGCAGGACGGACTGTCGCAGGCACGACGGGCCGTCACAGGTTGCGTAATTCCAGGCTGGGTCGGATTTCTGTTAAGTAATTTAAGGGGCGTTTTCGATTATTCCTGCTATAATTATAAATTTAGTGGGTTAATATTAATAACTCAATTTCTTGGGGGTTAAAAGAGATAACCTTGAATTAATTAATGGGTTAATTAATCATCTTTTATACTTAATTATATGCTAATTAGGGTAAAAGAAAGAGGGTTGGAATAAGAAAAATAGAAAGAACAAGAGCGGGACAAGACCGATCGATAGAGAGGAGAAACGAAGAGGATAACAAAGCTTTGGGAAATTGCTTGCTTGATCAAATTCATCGGTGGAGGTAGGTTATGGTTTTTATGCTATTCGTAGTAAACTCTTAATAGCAGATGATATGTATTGGTAGTATTGTAAACCCTTCTATATGCTTAATTGTATGCTTGCATGAATGTGATTACATAATTGTGATATAATAAGCATGATTAAGTTATTGAATCCTAAATCTTGAGAAATCCTAATCTACTTTGTTAATGATGATGCCTTGGTGTAAAAGAAGGCTTGCTGAACTAAAGTAATGAGATTGATGATGCCTTGGTATAAAAGAAGGCTTGATGAACTAAAGTAATGGGATTGATGATGCCTTGGTATAAAAGAAGGCTTGATGAATTAAAGTGATGAGTTTAGTGGGGCGGGTGTCACGAACCGACACGTAGAATTAGGGGATCGGGTGTCACGAACCGACACGTAGAATTAGGGGATCGGGTGTCACGAACTGACACGTAGAATTAGGGGATCGGGTCTCACGAACCGACACGTAGAATTAGGGGATCGAAGTGTCACGTTCCGACACATAGTAGTAGGGGATCGGAGTGTCACATTCCGACACATAGTAGTAGGGAAGCGGAGTTTCACGTACCGACACAAGAGGAATAAAGATAATGAATCTTGAAAGATGTAATATACTCAATCTAATGAACCTAATTCCCAAATGAGTATGGTATTGAGGCTTGAGTCCTCATGGGTGAACTTAGCGATACTTATTTATGATTATAGTACTTGTTGTTGCTGCATGTTGAGTATTATAGTTGATTTATGATATTATCGGATATATACTGTTTTCTATTTTGAGTTGGCCGATGATAACTACTCAGTACTTGTGTTTTTTACTGACCCCTACTTGTATGTTTCTTTCTTTGTTATTTGTGGAGTGCACCAAACGTGCCGTCGTCTTCAACTCAACCGCAATTCTAACCAGTCTTCACTGGACTGGATCTCCTTCTTCATGTCTTGATGCCTTGAAGTTCCGGCATGGACTAGCTTTTATTTATTTTAGCTTCTTAGATACTTTTAGATTAGTAATTTGAGGATAGATGTTCTTGTGATGATGACTCCCAGATTTTGGGGAATAATGGATGTTGAGTTTTAGAAGTTATTGAATTGATTTTCATTAATGAGTTTAAGTCTTCCGCATTACTTTCTGTTGATATTATATTGAAATGTTGGGGTTTAGATTGGTTGGTTCGCTCACATAGTAGGATAAGTGTGGGTGCCACTCGCGGCTCGGTTTTGGGTCGTGAGAAAACCTCCCCTAACCATTACCTTAACTCTCACCCTTAAACCTTTAAAAACTAAACCCTAAACCCTAAACCACAACCCCAAAATACCAAAACCCTATCATTAAACACTAAAAAATAGATATTACAAATCAAATCATTAATACATATCCTTAAACCTAAAAAAACCCTATTTGCTAACCCTAATCCCTACACCTAAACCAAACAAAAATACAAAACCCTAACACTAAACACCAAACAATAGATATTACAACTCAACTACTTAACCCCAAACCTTAAACCCTAACCTTAACACTAACCTAAACCCTAAACCTTAAAGACAAAGCCCAAAAGTCCAAAACTCCAATATTAAATACTAAACAATTGATATTGCAACTCAAATCCTTAGCCCAAAATACTAAAACCTAAAAAACACTAAACCCTAACCATAAACCCTAAGCCCCATCTAAAATTACATGAACCCAAACATTAAGTACTAATCCATTTATATTAAATCTCAAATCCTAAAACCAAAAAAGACACTAAACATGAAACCTAACCCTAACCCTAACCCTAACCCTTACTCTGAACACTAAACCCTAAACCCAACACCCAAAATACCAAAACCTTAACATTAACCCTAACCCTAAACCCCAAGCCAAAACCTTAAAATTTTATAAATACTAAACCCTATCCCTAACCCTAACATTGACCCTAACCCTAAACCCCAAGCCAAAAATACCAAACTCAAGAATTAAACACTAAAGATATTAAACCCCAAATCCTAAAACAGAAACCCTAAAAACTAAAACTTAACTAGATATTAAACCCCAAATCCTAAAACACAAACCCTAACAACTAAACCTTAACTAGATATTAAACCCCAAATCCTAAAAAACAAACCCAAAAAACTAAACCCTAACCCTAAACCTAACCAAAAATTCTAAACCCCAAGCTAAAAGTACCGAATCCAAACATTAAATAATAAATCATTGAAATTAAACTTCATATTCTAAACCCAAAATCCAAGAACCTAAAAAAAAACCCTCTCCTAACCCTAACCCTAAACCTCACCCTTAAACCCTAAACCCTAAACCATAAACCCCAAGCCCAAAATACCAAAACCCTATCATTAAATACTAAACCACAGATATTACAACTCAAATCCTTAACCCCTATCACTTATGCCTAAAATAACCGTAAACCCTAACCCCTAAACCTCAACCCAATGCCCAAAATACAAAAACCCTAACATTAAACACTAAATCATAGATATTACAAGTCAAATCATTAGCCCCAGACCCTAAACCTAACACTAAACCTAATCCCCAATCCCAAAATACCAAAACCCAAACATTAAACACTAAACTAAAATCCTAAAACTAGACCATATAACCTAAAAACACAATAAACCCTAACCCTAACATTAATCCTAACCCTAACACTAAACCATAAACCATAAACCCTTTGCTTAAAATACCACCGCTTCCCTATTTCTAAATTTTTTTCTCTCTCTAACTTATCTCACTAAGCGCACACTCGCAAGGACTTTTCTAAAAGTCACGATCAAACAGCTAGTTCTGTCTGGCTGAAATGGCACGTGAACCACCAGAGGTCTATTTCAGATCGCCGGACCATCCCCAATAGGAGATCCTAATGAGGATGAACAAAATCAACCAAGAATACCCCTGTAATTCATTTTATAACTCTAGGAGTTAAAAATACAAAGAAGTGATGAACACTGAATTTTCAGTGTGAAAAAGATGGGAATCGAGAATTTATTTCCCCAGGGTATATTAGATTGAATCAAGACTACATAGATACAAGGAATGATTCTACACATCAAGTTTTACAACATACTCCAAAACCACAAAACCCCATTGCGCCAATTGACAAATCAGAAGAGGCTATTTCTAGAAAAATCGCAAACATGTCGCATGATAGTCGAAATCAAAATCGGCTATATCCCCAGATGAATTGAGGCGTCATACTTACTGGGGTTTACGCCAATTGAGAAAAGGTCCAACTTACAGCAATTTGAAGTGAAATGGGAGGCCAAGTCGTCGATACCAAGAACTCCGATGGCCAAAAATCAATCAAAGAAAAGCTGATAGCGGGGAGGACAGCGGATCATGTTCTACTAACCACGAAGTCCATCTCACTAATATATCAAATCACTTATCTCAAGAACACAATCAAATTGTAAATTCTAAAAAATTGTATGGAGAACCATCACCAAGACGAAACAAAGAAAGAGGAAGTCACGGAAGCAAGTCTGGTTCCCAAGGGTCAACAAAATAATACTTGACCTGTAGCAAAGGATGTAATTGATGTGGAAAGCTCATCACATTCTCATTTGGATTAAAACCTGCTGATGTTTGCACAATTTCGGGCAGCCAAACACAGATATGAATTTTATATACAGGGAGGAAGTTGTAAGTAACAAACAGAAGGGCCATCAATATATGTCAGAGGACCAATATGGGAAGGAACATCGATCAGGTAAGTATACTACATCCTCTTCTAGACATTATCAAACTAACAATAGTGTAAGTGTTGTCTATGTGCATGATAATACCATAGGAAAAGTAGTTGTTGTGTCTACATCCACAGAGGGGTCTTGCCAACACAATTCTGAGACAAAGAAAAAAAGATCAACAAAATGAGGATGGAAATTTGGGGCAATTTCAACAGACTGATCAGCGGAAGAATAGTAACCAAAGCAACTACCATAAAGAATTCCCTAAAATCTCTAGCAACTTTGATAAAAAGAACTCCACCAATCCACAATATTACCCAAAGTTCCCTCAAACCAAAAGCAAATGAGTCCACCAATTCCAAGGTTTCTCTAGCAACCACCCAAGAACATGTCCCTGAACCTACCCCTTATACAGTAGTCCAAACATTGGCTGCTACATTAAGACATAATAATGCTACTCAAAATCCTACAATTGTGTTGAGAACAACCTCTAGACAAACCACTAAGCAAGGCCAACCAGTAGTGATTTTTGATACGCTTGATTACATGCAAACTCTTACTTTGGACTATAAATACACTCTGGTAGGGAAGTTTAGTACTACTATGCCTAAGGTTGAAATCATCAGGATAAGTTTCATCCAAGAGACTCAACTGAGTGGGGGGGGGGGGTAAACATTGCTTATTATATTGCTAAACATGTGTCCATTTACCTACAAAATGAACTGGCTTACAACACTGTTTGAACAAAACAAATAACGACCATTGAGGGTAAACTTATGAGGATACAAGCCTGGACACCTTTCTTTACTCCAGAAGATGAAACAACTATATATATTCCCAGTGTTTATCCTTTTGCCTGGCTTACCTTGGCATTGCTTCAAAAAACCTTTCTAAAACCACTATGGGAGACAGTTGACAAGGTTTTATATTTGGACACAACTTCAATTAAAAGATCTAGGACAGGAATGGCCAAGGTTAAGATGGAAATGTAGTTGACCAAACCTAGGCCTAGACATGTGTGGATTGGTTTGAATTAATACGATGATACAATAGGAATATGGAAACCAGTTGAGTATGAAAATATTCCCCCAAACTGTGAGTACTGTAGACACCAAGGACACTATATAGATGAATGCAAATCCAAAATGAGGGATTAGGAATACAGACAAAGAAAGGAAAAGCAAAATGAGAGGAAAAAACAAAAACAAAGAAAACCAAGTCCACAAAGAAAGGAAAACAGACAGGTTAAAGCACAAGAAGATAGAGAGAAACAACAGCAGCACAACAAAGACGGTAACAAACAGAAACAATCAGGACAACAAAAGGAGGAAGGGTGCTAAACTCAAATAAAGAAAAATCAGAGATAACAAAAGGATGCAGCTCAAAAGACAACATGGAGACCTACCTCAACAACAACTCAGACTATGAAAGAAAATCACCATGAAGGTATGCCTAATAATTCACAACACAGTTTTTTAGTAATTAGAAATTGCGGGAAGAGCATACTTCAACAATAGAGGAAGAAACAAACAAGGAACAGAGCACAAAAAAAAAACAGATATGTATAGGGGAGCAATAAAGAACAAGAAGGAATGTCAAAGCAAAAGGAAGACAAAAACAGGAAATCAGGTATCACAACTGAAAAGCATGAATCTAATAATGTATATATGTCTGAGCATATGACTGACGAAGCTGATGGAGGGTTGGATGGGGGAAGTCAGGAGAGCCCTACTAACTTGCAGGAAGGGGTGTCCAAAGGGGGAATATTGCCCCATGCTTTGCATGTGGGGGAACACAATGACCATAATATAGATCTTAGAGCCCCAACTAAAGTCCTACAAGGTTCAGCTACAACAAGTCAATATTGTAGAAAAACAGGGAAAATCAGCAAAGGGAAGCAGGTCACAAAGTTAAACAAAATTAGCTTCTATAGCAAAGGAAATGGGTAATAATGCCAGTACCAGTATATAGGAAAACATTCCCAAAATGAAAAATAAACCTAGTAAACAAAAAAGGATGCTACCAAAAGATAAATGAGTAAAATACAATAAAATGAGGAAAAAAGGAACAAGAAAGGGAGGAGGAACCATGTAAAATTTTTGTCATGGTAATGATCATCAGGTGATGGATATTCCTCGTTTAGAAGCTTAGTACATTACTTTTCCACCCACAGAACCTCCAGACAAGCGACACTGCAATGCCAAGTCAACACCGTCCCACTTATTGATTAATATGAAGTAAATATTTTTGAGAATGAGTTTGATAGAGACAACCAATCACTTCATGATCAAGAGGAAGATGATAAGACTAGTGAAGGTTTGATTTGAGCCTTCAGTCATCCCAATGGTCAGAACCTTGAATATGAGATATAACAGGTAAATCTGAATCAAGGTTTATCTCCAAGAGAGTTCCAACATCACAGGTTTCACTTTAAAAATCAAGAAATAAACAGTTTTACTGCTCGCAGACCAAATACCAGACTATTTTCTTCCAGACTATTCCAATGGTTAATACAATTATATCGAATGTGAGGGGGATCAATACTTAAGGTGTTGTGGAAAGACTAAAATATTATTAGAATGCATCAACACCCAATTATAGCAGTTTTGGAACCCTTTGCAGACATTGTTAATGCACATGATTTCAACATTAAATTTTCCATGGATAACGTGCCTAGTAACTAATACAAAGATTTGGTTATTCTGGAAATTACTTGTGACCTTAAACACAATGAGCTAACAACTCCTTTCACTTTTACTTTTGTTTATGAAAAGTGTAAAGACCATCATAAAAGACCATTGAGGGATAGGCTAATCTGATAGTAAGCTGAGAATGACAAACCTTGGTGTATATTTGGTGATTTAAATGTAATACTCCTAAAGATTAAAAATTGGGGGCATACCTTACAATTTGAGAAGAAGTATGTATTTCATTTCTTTCATTGAGGCTTGTGGTCTCCTGGACATAGGCTTCAGTGGCTAGAAGTTTACTTGGTCAAATAAAAGAGGTATTAGCAAAGAACCTGGAGAAGGCTAGACAGACCCCTTATTATTGATGATTGGCTTGAAGTGATGACCCAAACAACCATTACTCACCTTTCATCCGCAAGTTCTAATAACTGTCCTTTATTAATAGAAATGACATCAAATAAGGATGAATACATCAAGTATTTGAAATTCCTCAACTTTTTGGTGGATAACCCTCATTTCCTAGACAATAGAGAAAGCATGGTGAGACAGAGATTTTGAAGGTAACAGTATGTGGAGGCTTCATCAGAAATTGAAAAGAATAGCTAACACTCTTAGTGTTCAAGGTTAAGGACTATGAAGAGAAAGTGAAAAATGCTAAGGAAAACCTTATCCAAACTACCAGTGAAACTAACAGGACTGCACTCCATGATCTTAATGCCAATTATATTAGATTTTTTAAATTGGCGGACTTCATTATGAAATGAAAAACTCAACTGCAATTGTTTAAAGAGGTTGACATTTACTCCAAATACTTCCATTCTTTGATAAGGAGAAGTAGGAGGAAGGTTTTTATTCACAGAATTCACAGTGAGGAAGGGGAATGGCTACAGGGAGATAAAAATATTGCAAAGGCTGCATGTGATCACTTTCAACACATTTTTATAGGGGAAGACAAGTTCATCAATGAAACTCCCTAAGAATGAATACAAAGAATGATCAATGTAGAGCAAAACCACAGACTCACCGCCATGCTACGATGGAAGAATTTAAAGAGGTGGTCTTCACTATGAACCCTACTTCACCAGCTGGCAGTGATGCATGAAATGATGTTTTTTGTAAAAGTGTTGGCTTATATATCATTAAGCAAGATCTCATGAGTAATTATGGCTTTCTTCAGTGGTCAAATGATTCCTCCGTACTTCTCTTATTCATACATTGTGTTACTCCCCGAGTGAATAACCCTAACAAAATGAATGAGTTCAGGCCTATCAGTATAGGCAATTTCACTAGCAAGATAATTTCCAAACTAATGAGCAACAGAATTAGATCTATCCTCCCTAATATGATTTCTCTAAATCAATCTGACTTTGTCAAAGGTAGAAGCATATATGATAACATAGTGTTAGCTTAAGAGATTATCGACCAAATCAAAAAGCCAAAGGTGGGGAGTAATGTTATTATAATATTGGATATGACAAAGGCTTATGATAGAGTTTCTTGGTCATTTATTTGTCAGGTACTAAGGAAAATGGTATTTAATGAAATTATTATATGGTTTGGAGAGTTATGGCCAACATTATTACTCTATTATTATAAATAGCAAGATATATAGGTTTTTTCATTCCACTAGGGGGATCAAATAGGGTGACCCCCTCTTCTTTGCACTATTTATTTTAGGAGTGGAGATGCTTTCAAGATCTCTTAACAGGCTACACAACCATCCTGATTATCATGGGTTCTATATGGAAGTGAGAGGGCCACAAGTGAATCACTTGAGTTTTGCAGATGACACCATATTATTTACTTCAAGGAGAGTCAAAACTCTAAAGCTCATCATGCAAACTCTCAAGAGTTATGAAGAAGCTTCAGGCCAAATGATTAATTGTGACAAAAGTCACTTCATACTCCACTCAAATGCATTAAACAGTACAAGGGACAGAATTAAACAAATCACGGGCTTCAGGAAAAAACAGGCCTACATAACCCATATAGGATGCCCTATCTTTGTAGGTAGACCTAAGATTAATTTTTTACCTTGTTAACAAAGTGATTTGCAGGATTATAAGTTGGCACACAAAGCAACTAAGTAATGGAGGTAGGGCAGTTCTTGTCAAAAATGTGATTCAAGCCCTCCCAATTCATCATATATCTGTTGTAACCCCCCCCCCGACTGTCCTCAAACAAATCCAAATGATGATGGCTGACTGTTTCTGGGGATGGAGGATTTAAAAGAGGAAGTATCAATGTGCATCATGGAAAATTTTAAGTTTCCGTTATAAAAAGGGAGGGGTGGGCATGATAAACCTCAAAGATGTATGCATAACTTTCCAATACAAATAGTGGACCTTCAAAGCCAAACACACCTTATGGGGAGAATTTCTGAAAGCTAAATACTTTCAAAGGTCCAACCCCTTATGTAATAAATGGGATAATGGAGATTTATTGATCTGGAAACACGTGTTAAAAAAAGAAGAAAAGTTAAATAACACATTCAATGGAAAATCAATTCAGGCACATGCTATTTTTGGTGGGATAATTTGCTAGGTGTTGGACCCCTTGCCTTATTTTCATCCAACAATAATTGGTTCAACAATAGCACAATAGTAGAATTTTTGGAAGAGGGGCAATGGAATTTGAACAAGCTGATGTAGTAGGCTGCAGAATGTAATCTGTCAAGCATTCTAGATACAAAAATCCCTTTGCATCAACACCAGCTCCCAGCTTAGGCCATTTGCAAACTCAACAACAGTGGACAATTGAGTTGTTCTACTGGCTGGAATGAAATAAGGCGAAAAAATCCAAATCTCTTTTTAATTCTCTGATTTGGTATAGGAGTATTCCTTCAAAATCATCCTTTTTATCGTGGAGGGTTCTAAGATGCAAACTCCTTACTAAGGAAAGACTAATTAATTTTGGTATTGAACATGTGACTTGTTTTTGTTGCATGAACAGGACAGGGCTTCACAACATATGTATGGAAGAGTTTTACATAAATAGCTGGAGTCAAGAAGAGCACAGTTCCTTACAACAACTCATCATACAATGGTGGACAACCAAGTACAAGAATGGGGCACACAAAATTCTGTTACAGGCAACACCTATTTTCATTTGGAAAAGCAAATGTGCTAGAAAACATGGTGGAAAATCATCCAATATAAGCAGGGTCAAAATTTAGCTTTTGCATCACCTCTTGGAAAAGGCAGAAACAGTTTAGCTAAAATAGAAGCAGCCATCTTTGGAATGACAAGGGCTCTGGAACTGGGATACAAGAAAATTTTATTAGAATTTCATTCCAAACTGTTGGTGGACTGGATTATGCAGAAATCAATGCCTCAATGGAGTATTATCACACAGGTGGAAAGACATCAATTTCTCATCACACAGGCTCAAAGCTTTAAGTTTATGCACACCTTAAGAAAAGCCAATTGGGTTGCTGACTCTCTATTAAAACACAGTCACAACATTCTAACCCACAATTATTCTTCAACCTTCACACTTTATCCAAAGAAGCTAAAGCCTACTATAAGTTTGACAGACAGGAAATGCCATGTTTGAGAAGAAAGAAGAGATAGAAGATTAAAGAACCACCCTAGGCAGTGTTCTTCCCCATTTCAACTTAGATATAATTCAATATTATAGCTTTTTAAATAGGTTAGGATAGGATAGTTTTATTATGTTTTTTAAAGTGTAAAGGGAAAGTCTCCTTGTTTATTTTCCTAGTTGTTTTGTTTTGAGAGAAGTCCGCTCTTTTAGGTGCTGAGATTCTTGTTTACCTTTTGTCTAAGGGGATGAGTTGACTATCCTTTGGAGCGTCAACTCTGAACCACCTTAGGATCGGAGGTTAGGTTTATGTCCCCCTCCGTGTACTTTTGCTTTTATTAATAATAAGTCCTTGGGGTGTTTCTTATCCCCTACCCCTCCAAGGGTATTCAACTACAAAAAACCTTAAAATACTAAAACTCAAACATTAAACACTAAACCATAGATATTAAAACTATATACCCTAAACCCTAAAACCTAAAAATAACTAAACCCTAACCCTAACCCAAACATTAAACCCTAAACGCTAAGTCAAAAATATGAAAACCCAAACATTAAACACTAAAGCATAGATTTTAAAGATTAAATCCTAAACCCCAAACCCTAAAACCTAAAAAAATTGCAACCTTACCCTAACCCTAACCCTAACACTAACCCTAATTCTAACCTTGATCTTGACCCTAACCCTAAACCCTAAGCCAAAAATACCTAAACCCAAACATTAACCAATAAACCAAAGATTTAAACATCAATTCCTCAACTCAAAAACTTAAACCCTAAAAAAACCTAAACCCTACCTTTATCCCAAACCTTAACCATAACCCTAACCCTAAATCATAAACCCGATATTCCAAACCTAAAATACAAAAACCCAAACATTAAACACTAAACCATAGATTTTAGAAATCAAATATTAAACCGCAACCGTACAACCTAACCCTAACCCTTACCCTAGCCCTAAACCATAAATGCTAAACCCCAAAATACCAAAACCCAAACATGAAACACTAAAAATACATATTAACACACAAATCCTAAGCCCCAAACCCTAAAATAAAGAAAAACTAAACTCTAACCCTAACCCTAACCCTAAACCCTAAACCCACGAGGAATACCAAAACCCAAACATTTCCTACGTCCAAAATACTCCCTCTCTGTAAGACAATCTATCTCTAAGAATCGTTCAAGGTATTAGCTATCTTGGCTAATAGACACAATTCTCTATCGTTGGTATGGATAGTGAGCAACCAGATCCTGGACTAAAGAAGTGTAATTTGAATATCTAGCCCACCACAAGGGCCATTTCAAAAAAACCCAAGACCAAAATACCAAAATACAAACATTAAATACTAAACTATAGGTATTGAACCTCATATCTTATACCCCAAAAGTAAAATCAATAAAAAAAATCCCAATATCTAACCCTTACCCTAACCCTATCCCTAAACCTATCCCCAAACCCTAAACCCTAAACTCTAAACCCCAAGCCTAAAATACAAAACCAAACATCTATACTAAACCATATATATTAAACCTCATATACTCCACCCCAACTCTAAAACCTAAAAAACACCAAACGCTAAACCATAACCATAACCCTAAACCTAAACCCGAAACCATTAGCCCCATTCTCAAAACACATGAACTCAAATAATAAGCACGAAATCATAACTATTAAACCGCAAATCCTAAAACCAAAAACAACACTAAACATGAAACCCTAACCCTAACCCTAACCTTTACCCTGACCTAAACCCTAAACCCTAAACCCAAAGCCCAAAATACCAAAACCTTAACATTAAACACTAAACCATAGATATTACAACTTAAATCTTTAACATAAACCCTAGAACCTAAAAAAACACTAAACCCTAACGCTAACCCTACACCATAAATGCTAAACCCCACGCCTAAAATACCAAAACTCAAACATATAACACTAAACCATACATATTAATCTCCAAATCCTAAACCCTAAAACCTAAAAAAAAAAATAAGGTCTAACTCTAACCCTAACCCTAAATTCGGAATCCCAAGCAAAAAATACCAAAACCCAAACATTAAACATTTAATCATAGATATTAAACCTCATATCGTAAACCCCAAATGCCAAAACCTAAAAAAACCTTACCCTAACCCTAACTCTTACCCTTAAACCCTAAACTTCAAAAACTAAATTCAGTTATGTGGGATTACATCATGACACTACCAATTTGAGATGCATGTTGATTCGGTGGATAAGATTAAACTACTATAATGAGGTACAAAAAACTGTATTTCAAATTTTACCTAATTATATTTGCTGTAATTTGTGGAAAAGCAAGCGTGTAGTAAAATCTGGAGGTAAAAGCTCAAGTTTGAGCAGAGTACACCATCTCATATATAGAGATATTGTGCAAATACTAAGGATCAATTTTCTTACAATACACTGGCCTTATATGTGGGACAGATTGTACAAAATGGTCAATCGTTGTCAACAACAAATTAAGGTAGCTCTTTTGCATTGGGACAAGCCTGTATTAGGATTCTTTAAATACAATACAGACGGTATTGAATTTATGGGATTTTAAGGGATAATCATGGTAATATGATTTATGCTTTTGCTATACCTCTTGGCTTTGGTATTAATAACAATCAGAAATTAAGGCAACATTGTTACAAAATAATTATATTGGAGGTTGATTCTGATTTGGTGAGAAAATGGATTAATCGAACAAGTATGATACCATGGCGTAAGAGGCATGATATTCGAACAATTCAAGATATTGGTAGCAAGATAGAAGATATTAGTAGCAAGCTGGAAACATTTTTCATGTAGACACACATACAGCGATGCAAATGGTAGTGCTAATTTACTATCAATGGAGTCAGAAGAAGTATATAATTCAACATTTCTACACTCATAAATTGTTGGGATAAATGAAGGATTCCTATATACTGGACAAGTCTGGATGGAAAAGCTTTAGAAGTAAAAGACTTAAAAAGAATTAAAGAACCACCTTAAGTTTCTTATCGTTGTTGCATATATCTTATGTATTCTTTACAAATGTATTGTACTTTTATTGTAACTTATTCAAAAGTGACTATTGTAATAGTTTGATTAGTATAGGATTATTTCATTATTTTCTCTTACAAGTCTAAGGGGAGAGTCTCCCTCATTTATTGTATTATAGACATAGTTTTGATTAGAATATGATCAATGTGTAAGGGTAAGTTGAACAACTTTAGTAAGTAGGTCAAAACTTAACCCATCAAAGGTTGTCGGTAAGGTATAGGCCCCCTCTTTATACATAATTTTTTTGTGAAATGATAAGGCCTAGGGGTGTTGCTCAACCCTTAACCAACCACAAGGGTTGTTTTTTGTTAAAAAACAAAAACAAGCCCAAAATACAAAAACCTATAATTAAACACTAAAACATAGATATTACAACTAATGTCCTTAACCCCTAACCCTTAAACCTAAAAAAGCCCTAAACCCTAACCTAACCCCAAAAGATAAACCCAATGTCCAAAAATCAAAAATCCTAATATCAAACACTAAATCATAGATATTACAACTCAAATCCTTAACCCAAAACCCTAAATCCTAACCCTAACACTAACCTTAAACAATAAGCCCTAATCTACAAGACAAAATTATCAAAACCTAAACATTAAATATTAAACCATAGATATTAAACCCCGAATCCTAATCCCCAAACCCTAAAACCTTAAAAAAAGAAGTTAACCTAGTCTTAAACAGTAAACCCTAAACCCCAAGCCCAAAATACAAAAACTCAAACATTAATCCCAAACCATTGATATTAAAAACCAAATCCTAAACCCCCAAAGCCTAAAATCTCAAAAAAAACTAAATCCTAATCCTAACAAAAATGCTAAACCCTAAACGCTAAGATAAAAAAATGAAAACCCAAAATTAAACACAAAAGCATATATTTTAAAGATTAAATCCTTAACCCCAAACCATAAAACATAAAAAAAAACATAAACCCTTACCCTAACTTAGCCCTAATTCTAACTTTAAACCTTAACCCCAACCCTAAACCCTAAATCTGAAGCCCAAAGTATCTAAATCAAAACATTAAACACTAAACCAAAGATTTTAAGCCTTAAATTCTCAACCCAACACCTAAAACCTTTAAGAAACCTAAATCTTATCTTTAACCCAAACCTTAACCCTAAACCTAACCCTGAATCATAAACCTTATATCCCATACCCAAAATACAAAATCCCTAACAATACACACAAAATAACTTATTTTACAACTTTAAATCTAAAAATCCAACCCTACAACCTAAACACTAAACTCTAATTAAAACCTTAACCCTAACCCTAACCCTAAACCATAAACGCTAAACCTAAGAACAAAGTACCAAAACCCAAACACGAAAAACTAAACCATAGATATTAACCCACAAATCCTAATCCCCAAACCCTAAAATCTAAAAAACCAAAACTCTAACCCTAACCCTTACCCTAAACCTCAAGACAAAAATACAAAAAACACAAACATTAAACACTAAATGATAGATATTTAACCTCAAATGATAAATCACAAACACTAAAACCAATAAGAAATCATAATATCAAACCCTAACTCTAACTCTAACCCTAACCTTTACCCTAATCCTATCCCTAAATCCTATACCCAAATCCCAAAACACAAAAACCTAACATAAAACACTAAACCATAGATATTAAGCCTCATCGTAATCCCCAAACACTAAAATTTAAAAACACAAAACACTAAACCATAAACCCTAAGCCCCAATCTCAAAATATCAGAACCCAAAAATTAAGCACCAATAAGTAGATAATAAATCTCAAATCCTAAAACTAAAAAAAATACTAAACATGAAACCCTAACCCTAACCCTAACCCTAAACCATAAACCCGATACCCCAAGCCCAAAATACCAAAACTCAAATATTAAACACTAAAACATAGATATTAAACCCCAAATCCTAAACCCCAAACTATAAAACCTCAAAAAAACTAAACCCTACCCTAACCCAAATGCTAAATCCTAAACGCTAAGCCAAAATTATGAAAACCCAAACAATAATAAGTAAAGCATAGATTTTAAATAATAAATACTAAATCCCAAACCGTAAAACCTAAAAAAAAAACTAAACTCTTACCCTAAGCCTGACCATAATTCTAAATTTAACCTAACCCTAAATCCTAAATCTTAAATCCAAAGCCCAAAATATCTACCACAAAACATTAAGCACTGAATCTAAGATTTTAAACCTCTATTCCTTAACCTAAAACCTTAAAAACCCTAAACCCTATCTTCAACCCAAACCTTAACCCTTACCCTAACTCTAAATCGTAAACCATATATACCAAACCCAAAATACAAAAACCAAAACATTAAACACTAAAAGAAATTAGCTTTCATACCAATTGAGGGAACAAACCAAGTTTCGGTATGGAATTCTAATTGAAATTGGGCAGATCAACGGAAGGGAGCAAGAACAAGCAAAGATTAAAGTATGTTGGTCGTGAAGGGTATGAGTAGGAGTGGCTATGTCCCTACACTATCCTTGGGCGGACGGCGTCGAAATTTAGGTTGCGGTCGAGGTGGTATGTTTGGAGTTTGATCGTTGTTGTTGTTCCTCCACTTGTCTTCTTAGTTTTATTCCTTGAAGTGGAGTAACCGGATAATTCCCGATTTAGACGTTGGCAAGCCCTTAATTTCAGCTGGATTAGCTTAGACTGTGTGCGTCGTAGAGCCGGACCCGGAGGGTGTTCCCGTCGCAAAGCCTGTAGGAATAAGACCAAAGAAAATTAGTGAAAAAGGTAACAACAATTACTTCACAAAGAATTTATTATTCCGGTAGTAATCTTTAAAGTAGACATTTAAGCCAAATGGTAGTGTTCCTCTCCTTGCTAAATTTTCCTTTGAATTAAAATGAATTCACTTACACATCAAAATATATTAAACAGTATTAACATCTCTACAACCTCTAATAAAATTGAAAATAACTAAAAATGATCTACAAAATTGGAATATTCCTAAAGAACACTTTAAAAAAGTATATGAAACATGACACTTTCATTTTATTAGAAATTATAATACTAAAACTTCTGAGTCTACCATCGCTATTAATAAAAATATTGAATCTATTATATTATTAGTAACCAGTGTTATTAATAGATATAAGAGAAATTATAAATTTCTTAACATAGGACTTATCCAGGTATCAGTCAAATCATCATAAAGATTGGGTTTAGATGTACCCATATGTCTTCTTTTTAGAGACAATAGATTATTAATTTTTGATGATTCATTATTAGCAATACTACAAAGTAATCTTGCCAATGGCCCGATATACTTTAATTGTTATCCTAATTATTCAATAGATATAAATGAGCAAAATGTAATTGATACATTAATTTAAATGTTAAAATAAAAAATATGAATAGTGAAGCTAATACTAGAGAAGAAGCCATAATATATAGGGTATATTATAAACTAATGAAAACTACCTTGGCCCCTAAGGCTAAAATATAAGTAATAAAGGAGTTACCATGCTCATTGAAGCAAATCATAACCATAATAACACCTTTGTCCAAAGATGATAATATGGGATGATGTATTAACAAACTGTAACGACCTGTTTAGTCGTTTTGAGCAGCAGATTTTATTTCTGGAAAAACTGGCTGGGACGACGGATGTAACGACGGACCGTCGTGGTCACGACGGCCCGTCGAGACGGTTCCGTTCCATGACACTTAGAATTCTTCAATTTGGATATTAAAATCGACTCTCTGTAATCTGTGACGGACCTGCAGGACGTGCCGTCACATCTACAATGAACCGTCGTGGGGCACCGTTTCAATATACTTAGGAATTCTGAAATTGGGTACCGAAAAACGAGTTTCTGACCGTCAGGACGGAGGTGCAGGATGGACCGTCACAGGTGTGACGGGCCGTCACAGCCCACCTGGAATTTGGGGAGGCTGCGACAACCTGTGTGACGGACCGTCGCAGGCACGACGGCCCGTCACAGGTCACGCAGATCCCAGTCAGAATAGGATTCCTCTACACGTTTTAAGGGTCGTTTTGGTCTATTCTTTCCTTAATTATAAAGATTGAGGGTTAATATTAATAAGTCTAATTACTTGGGGGTTAAAAGAGGTAATCCTAAGTTAATTAGTGGGTTCTATTGTCCTCTTTATTCTTAATTATATGTTAATTAGGGTAAAAGAAAGAGGGTGTTGAATAAAAAAAAAGAGAAAGAACAGAGAGAGAGAGAGTGTTGATCGATCAAATTGGTTGAGGAGAATATCAAAGCTTGGGAAATTGCTTGGTGATTCCAATTCTTCGGTGGAGGTAGGTTATGGTTATGTTACGATATTCGTAGTGAACTCTTAATAGTGAATGTTATGTGTTGATAGTATTGTAAACCCTGCTATGTGCTTAAATTGTATGCTTGCATGATTATGATTATGAAATTGTGATTAATTAACAAAGCATGATGAAGCTATTGAATCCCAAATCTTGAAATAACCCTAATTCGCTTGATATATTATATAATAAGATTGATGATGCCTTATTATGAAAGAAGTCTTGATAAATTATATAATGAGAATGATGATGCCTTAGTGTAAAAGAAGGCTTGATGAATTAGGGGATCGGGTGCCACGTTCCGGTACCAGGATAGAATGAATATGAGGATCGGAGTGTCACGTTCCGACACCAGGATAGAATATGGATCGGGTGCCACGTTCCGGTACCAGGATAGAATGAATATGAGGATCGGAGTGTCACGTTCCGACACCAGGATAGAATATGAGGATCGGAGTGTCACGTTCCGACACTAGGATAGTATATGGATCGGGTGCCACGTTCCGGCACCAGGATAGAATTAGAGGAGCGGAGTGTCACGTACCGACACAAGAGGAAGAAAGATAATGAATCTTGAAAGATAATTAATATACTCAAACTAATGAACTAAATTCCCAAATGAGTATGGTATTGAGGCTTGAGTCCTCATGTGTGAACTCGGTTGTATTCACTGATGAATTAAATATTGCTATTGCTACATGTTGAGTATTGTAGTTTATTTACATTGTTATTGATATATACTGTTCCCTATTTTGAGTTAGCCGATGATATCTACTCAGTACTTGTGGTTGTACTGACCCCCTACTTTCATGTTTTCTTCTTTGTTATTTGTGTAATGCAGCAAACGTTCCGTCAACTTCAACTCAACAGTAGATCTAGCCAGTCTTCACTACCTTCGGAAATTCAGGGTGAGCTAATGCGTCTAGCTTGGACTGGGTCTTCTTCTTCAAGTCTTGATGCCTTGAACTTCCGGCATGGACTAGCTAGTGTTTGTTTTAGATTCTTAGTCAGTTTTAGTTTAGCAACTTGAGATAGATGTTCTTGTGATGATGACTTCCAGATTTTGGGGATAATAATAATAGTTTTGAATTGTTTATTAATGAGTTTAAGTCTTCCGCATTATTTTCTGTTGATATATCTTGAAATGTTAAGGCTAGATTGGTTGGTTCGCTCACATAGGAGGGTAAATGTGGGTGCCAGTCGCGTCCTCGATTTGGGTCGTGACAAACTTGGTATCAGAGCATTAGGTTCGTTGGTCTCATCACACAAGAACAGGTCTAGTAGAGTCTTAAGGAACGGTAGGGGGATGCCTTTACTTTTCCTTGAGAGGTTATAAGACTTTAGGAAAATTCAAATCTTTCATTCTTTCTTTCATGCTACTACTTGAGTCCAATTGGTATCTAGGTGATACAAATTGGTATCTGACCATCTTCACTCTATTTCGCAGATGGTTAGAACTAGAGCAACGACCGCACCAGCAGCAACAACGGCAAGACAAGAAACATCTGAGCCAGCCACTGGGGCTGTGGCTCGAGGAAGAACAGTGGCAAGAGGCGCGGTAGAGGTCGTGGGAGGACGTCCTCTAGAGGAAGAGGACGAGCACCTAGTCCATCTGAGGCTAGGGCAGTGACTCCTCCACCGACTGAGGAGGTAGTAAGAGAGGGTGAGGAAGGGGAAACTGAACAAGGGCAGAATGAGGAAATGCCACCCCAACCTACCCCAGAGATGATGAACCAGGTACTTGCTTATCTTAGCGGGTTATCCGATCAGGGTCAGGCACCTCCAGTGGTTTCTGCACCAACACCTCCTGTTTCAAAGGTACGACATGCGGCTACTATGGCTCCCCGCATGGATGCATCATTGGGAATAGGCACATTTCCACGTCTGACTACTGGGCCTATTATGACAAATGATCAGCATGAACTTTTCAGTAAGTTCTTGAAATTGAAACCTCCAGTCTTCAAGGGTGCAGAATCTGAAGATGCTTATGATTTTCTGGTTGATTGTCATGAGCTACTACACAAGATGGGGATAGTAGAACGGTTTGGCGTTGAGTTCGTGAGCTATCAGTTTCAAGGGAACGCCAAAATGTGGTGGCGGTCACATGTTGAGTGTCAACCAACAGAGGCACCACCTATGACTTGGGAATCATTCTCCAACTTGTTTATGGAGAAGTATATCCCAAGGACTTTGAGAGATAGAAAAAGGGATGAGTTCTTGAGTCTCGAGCAAGGAAGGATGACAGTTAACGCATATGAGGCTAAATTTCGCGCACTGTCCAGATATGCCACCCAACTTTGTTTCAGTCCACAAGAACGGATTCGCCGTTTCGTGAAGGGGTTGAGGTCAGAGTTGCGGATTTCAGCCTTACAGGTAGCGGCAACGGCAACATCCTTCCAAGAGGTGGTAGACTTTGTGATAGAGGTGGAAGGAGTGAAACCAGATGACTTCACCACGACATCGACATCAAAAAGGTTTCGAAGGGGAGGTGAGTTTAATGGTTCTTACTCTAGAGGACAGAGCTCCGGAGGTCACTCAGTTCGACCAATCCAGTCTTCACTACAGACTGTAGTTGGGGGTCCACCTCAGAACGGTCAACACTTCTCTGAGAGGCCGATGCGTGAACCCCGAGAATGTTATGGATGTGGAGAGATTGGACACATTAAGAGGTATTGTCCAAACCAGAGTTACAGAGCCCCACTAGCTAGAGGTAGGGGTGGTCATGGTAGAGGTCGTTTTTCTGGAGGACGTGGTGGTCGAGGTAATGGTGGTCACCAAAACGGCACAGGTGATGGGCAAAACGGAGCCACTACTACACAACATGGTAGGGGCAACGGACAGACGAATGATAGGGCCCATTGTTATGCTTTCCCTGGGAGATCTGAAGCGGAGGCCTCTGATGCTGTTATCACAGGTAATCTATTGGTTTGTGATTGCATGGCATCTGTATTATTTGACCCTGGCTCCACATTTTCATATGTATCTTCCTCATTTGCTAATGGTCTAAATTTACATTGTGAATTACTTGACATGCCTATTCGCGTTTCTACTCCGGTGGGTGAGTCTGTGATAGTCGAAAAAGTGTATAGGTCTTGTTTGGTGAATTTTGTGGGGAGCAACACTTATGTGGATTTGGTTATTTTAGAAATGGGTGACTTTGATGTAATTCTGGGTATGACTTGGCTTTCTCCGAATTTCGCGATTTTGGATTGTAATGCTAAAACTGTGACGTTAGCCAAGCCTGGGGCAGATCCGTTAGTGTGGGAGGGGGACTACACTTCCAATCCGGTGAGTATTATCTCCTTTATTCGTGCTAAGAAAATGGTTAGTAAAGGGTGTTTAGCTTTCTTGGCACATCTCAAGGATGACACTACTCAAGTACCTTCGATTGAGTCAGTTTCGGTAGTCCGTGAGTTTTTGGATGTGTTCCCTGCAGATCTTCTTGGTATGCCACCAGATAGGGATATAGACTTCTGCATTGATTTGGAACCGGGTACTCGCCCCATTTCTATACCCCCTTATAGAATGGCTCCCGCAGAGTTAAGAGAGTTAAAGGCACAAGTTCAAGAGTTGTTGAGCAAAGGCTTCATTAGACCAAGTGCATCTCCTTGGGGTGCTCCGGTGTTATTTGTGAAGAAGAAGGATGGGAGTTTTCGGATGTGCATAGACTACAGACAACTGAACAAGGTAACTATTAAGAGCAAGTACCCCATTCCTCGCATTGATGACTTGTTCGATCAGTTACAAGGTGCTTGTGTCTTCTCAAAGATCGACTTGAGATCCGGTTATCACCAATTGAAAATACGAGCAACGGATGTGCCAAAGACTGCTTTTCGAACTAGGTATGGGCATTATGAATTTGTGGTAATGTCTTTTGGTCTTACGAATGCCCCTGCTGCCTTTATGAGCTTGATGAACGGGATTTTCAAGCCATATCTGGATCTCTTTGTGATCGTGTTTATTGATGATATACTGATATACTCCAAGAGTAAGAAGGAACATGAGGAGCATTTGAGAATGGTGTTAGAGTTGTTGAGAAAGAAAAAGCTTTATGCAAAATTTTCCAAGTGTGAGTTTTGGCTAGATTCAGTGTCCTTCTTGGGGAACGTGGTTTCTAAGGATGGAGTGATGGTGGATCCATCTAAGATTGAGACAGTGAAAAATTGGGTAAGACCTACTAATGTGTCACAAATAAGGAGTTTTGTTGGGTTAGCTAGCTACTACCGCCGATTCGTCAAGGGATTCTCTTCTATTGCTTCCCAATTGACGAACTTGACTAAGCAGAATGTTCCATTTGTATGGTCAGATGAGTGTGAGGAAAGTTTTCAGAAACTCAAGACTTTGTTGACTACCGCACCTATCCTTACCTTGCCAGTAGAGGGTAAGAACTTCATTGTTTAATGTGATGCATCCTATTCGGGTTTGGGTGCAGTGTTAATGCAAGAGAAGAATGTGATTGCTTATGCTTCGAGGCAATTAAAGGTGCATGAACGTAACTATCCGACCCATGATTTGGAGTTGGCCGCGGTAGTATTTGCACTAAAGCAATAGAGACACTATTTGTATGGGGTTAAGTGTGAGGTCTATACGGACCATCGTAGCCTACAGTATGTCTTCACTCAGAAAGACTTGAATTTGAGACAGAGGAGATGGATGGAACTACTGAAGGACTACGACATCACTATCTTGTATCATCCGGGAAAGGCGAATGTTGTGGCAGATGCCTTGAGTAGAAAGGCCGGAATCATAGGAAGTCTAGCTCATTTGCAAGCTTCTAGACGCCCATTGGCTAGAGAAGTGCAGATTTTGGCTAATGACCTTATGAGGATAGAAATAAGTGAGAATGGAGGATTGTTAGCTTGTGTAGAGGGAAGATCTTCTTTCTTTGACCAGATCAAGGGAAAACACTTTGATGATGAGAAACTAAGGCGAATTCGAGATAAAGTGTTGCAAGGAGAGGCTAAGGAAGCAATAATTGATGAGGAAGGTGTTTTGAGGATAAAGGGAAGGGTATGTGTACCCCGCATCGATGATTTGATCGCCACTATTCTGACAGAGGCTCATAGTTCCGGATATTCGATACATCCTGGTGCAACCAAGATGTACCGCGACCTAAAGCAACACTTCTGGTGGGGTAGAATGAAGCGAGATATTGTTGAGTTTGTTGCCAAATGTCCAAATTGTCAACAAGTGAAGTATGAACACCAGAGGCTCGGAGGAACACTTTAGAGAATGCCCATTCCTGAATGGAAGTGGGAGAGAATCGCGATGGACTTCGTGGTTGGTCTTCCCAAGACATTGGGTAAGTATGACTCTATTTGGGTGATTGTTGATAGGTTAACTAAGTCTGCTCACTTCATTCCTGTCAAGGTGACCTACAATGCAGAGAGGTTAGCCAAGATCTACATCTCAGAGATCGTTCGATTGCATGGAGTTCCTCTCTCCATCATATCAGATAGAGGTACGCAGTTTACTTCTAAGTTTTGGAGAACATTGCATGCTGAATTAGGTACTAGATTGGACCTTAGTACGGCATTTCATCCTCAGACCGATGGTCAGTCTGAGCGAACAATTCAAGTGTTGGAGGATATGCTTCGCGCATGTGTGATAGAGTTTGGTGGCCATTGGGATAGCTTCTTACCTTTGGCAGAGTTTTCATACAATAATAGCTATCACTCTAGTATCGACATGTCTCCATTTGAAGCATTGTATGGGAGGAGATGTAGGTCTCCCATTGGTTGGTTTGATGCCTTTGAAGTTAGACCTTGGGGGACTGATCTGTTGAGAGATTCTATGGAGAAGGTTAAAGCTATTCAAGAAAAGCTTCTGGCGGCGCAAAGCAGACAAAAGGAGTATGCAGACCGAAAGGTTAGAGACTTGGAGTTCATGGAAGGTGAACAAGTCCTGTTGAAGGTTTCACCCATGAAAGGGGTGATGCGGTTTGGAAAACAGGGTAAGCTAAGTCCAAGGTATATTGGACCATTTGAAGTGCTTAAGCGAATAGGGGAGGTGGCTTATGAATTAGCCTTGCCCCCAGGCTGTCCGGAGTGCATCCGGTATTTCACGTATCCATGTTGAAAAGATACCACGGAGATGGAAACTACATCATCCGTTGGGATTCAGTTTTGCTTGATGAGGATTTGACTTATGAGGAGGAACCAGTTGCTATTTTAGATAGAGAGGTTCGCAAGTTGAGGTCGAGAGAAATTTCATCCATCAAGGTCCAATGGAAGAATCGACCGGTTGAAGAAGCTACTTGGGTGAAGGAGGCAGATATGCAAAAAAAATACCCACATCTGTTTACAGATTCAGGTACTCCTTTTCGCCATTGTTTTTCTTCTTTTGATCGTTCGGGGACGAACGATGGGTAAATTGGTATCTATTGTAACGACCTGTTTAGTCGTTTTGAGTAGCAGATTTTATTTCTGGAAAAACTGGCTGGGACGACGGATGTAACGACGGACCGTCGTGGTCACGACGGCCCGTCGAGAAGGTTCCGTTCCATGACACTTAGAATTCTTCAATTTGGATATTAAAATCGACTCTCTGTAATCTGTGACGGACCTGCAGGACGTGCCGTCACATCTACGACGAACCGTCGTGGGGCACCGTTTCAATATACGTAGGAATTCTGAAATTGGGTACCGAAAAATGAGTTTCTGACCATCAGGACGGAGGTGCAGGACGGACCGTCACAGGTGTGACGGGCCGTCACAGCCCACCTGGAATTTGGGGAGGCTGCGACGACCTGTGTGACGGACCGTCGCAGGCACGACGGCCCGTCACAGGTCACGCAGATCCCAGTCAGAATAGGATTCCTCTACACGTTTTAAGGGTCGTTTTGGTCTATTCTTTCCTTAATTATAAAGATTGAGGGTTAATATTAATAAGTCTAATTACTTGGGGGTTAAAAGAGGTAATCCTAAGTTAATTAGTGGGTTCTATTGTCCTCTTTTATGCTTAATTATATGTTAATTAGGGTAAAAGAAAGAGGGTGTTGAATAAAAACAAAAGAGAAAGAACAGAGAGAGAGAGAGTGTTGATCGATCAAATTGGTTGAGGAGAATATCAAAGCTTGGGAAATTGCTTGGTGATTCCAATTCTTCGGTGGAGGTAGGTTATGGTTATGTTACGATATTCGTAGTGAACTCTTAATAGTGAATGTTATGTGTTGATAGTATTGTAAACCCTGCTATGTGCTTAAATTGTATGCTTCCATGATTATGATTATGAAATTATGATGAATTAACAAAGCATGATGAAGCTATTGAATCCCAAATCTTGAAATAACCCTAATTCGCTTGATATATTATATAATAAGATTGATGATGCCTTAGTATGAAAGAAGGCTTGATAAATTATATAATGAGAATGATGATGCCTTAGTGTAAAAGAAGGCTTGATGAATTAGGGGATCGGGTGCCACGTTCCGGTACCAGGATAGATGAATATGAGGATCGGAGTGTCACGTTCCGACACCAGGATAGAATATGGATCGGGTGCCACGTTCCGGTACCAGGATAGAATGAATATGAGGATCGGAGTGTCACGTTCCGACACCAGGATAGAATATGAGGATCGGAGTGTCACTTTCCGACACCAGGATAGTATATGGATCGGGTTCCACGTTCCGGCACCAGGATAGAATTAGAGGAGCGGAATGTCACGTACCGACACAAGAGGAAGAAAGATAATGAATCTTGAAAGATAATGAATATACTCAAACTAATGAACTAAATTCCCAAATGAGTATGGTATTGAGGCTTGAGTCCTCATATGTGAACTCGGTTGTATTCACTGATGAATTAAATATTTCTATTGCTACATGTTGAGTATTGTAGTTGATTTACATTGTTATTGATATATACTGTTCCCTATTTTGAGTTAGCCGATGATGTCTACTCAGTACTTGTGGTTGTACTGACCCCCTACTTTCATGTTTTCTTCTTTGTTATTTGTGTAATGCAGCAAACGTTCCGTCAACTTCAACTCAACAGTAGATCTAGCCAGTCTTCACTACCTTCGGAAATTCAGGGTGAGCTAATGCGTCTAGCTTGGACTGGGTCTTCTTCTTCAAGTCTTGATGCCTTGAACTTCCGGCATGGACTAGCTAGTGTTTGTTTTAGATTCTTAGTCAGTTTTAGTTTAGCAACTTGAGATAGATGTTCTTGTGATGATGACTTCCAGATTTTGGGGATAATAATAATAGTTTTGAATTGTTTATTAATGAGTTTAAGTCTTCCGCATTATTTTCTGTTGATATATCTTGAATTGTTAAGGCTAGATTGGTTGGTTTGCTCACATAGGAGGGTAAATGTGGGTGCCAGTCGCGTCCTCGATTTGGGTCGTGACACAAACGATGATTGGCATTTTGACTCCATAATAGAGCCAGAAATTAAACAAGAGAATCCACATATTGACCAAGTAATTCTATTTCCAAATGGATCCATAGATTTAAAATTTGTAAGATCCCAATCGTATGATAAAATCTCTAAATGTAAAAGAATGTCATTTTCTAGACATTCTTTCTCCATAACTAAGGAGGAAGATGACATATCCTTAGAACATATAGATAAAAAATTAAAAGGGTTAGATTCAACAAAAATCATTCCAAAAGTGGAATATGCACTAAAAAAAGAATAATCTGACTCCTAGCATAGAAATTAAGGATGCTTTATGCATGATAAGATTTGATGAACCTGTTGAACCAAATATTGAATATTTAGATAAACTCTAGACTAGTCAAGAAAATTCCATTAAAAAGGAATGGTATGTACAAAGATACACTTTATCAGAAAGAATAACCTTTAGATATAAATTGTTTAGTGAGATGAAAAGAATAAAATGTAATATAGAATTTTTTAAATGGTTTAAATGTACAGAAAAATTAGATGATAAAAAGGAGTCATTAAGCATTCTTGTTAATAAATGTTATACTACCAATAATATTAATATAGTTGAATCTACAATTCCTCCAATAGAAGAAATTAGTTTTCCAATAGAGAATAAAATTATTAATTCCTCACCTTTTAAAATGGACATAATAGACACTAAAGGTGATACTACAAATAAGGATATAAATGAAATACTGCAGCAAAAGAATCATACAAATTAACTATTTTACGTAGTATCTAATCAAATCCTAATGGCTAATAATAATCCTGATATTATGGATAAAACAATCTCTTCCTATAAGATTAAAAATATAGATTTGGAAAATCATACAATATTTAAATTTCCTGAACTTCACAAAGATATATTTCCTAACTTTTAAGAGAAACTTGAAATTACCAATGAATTTGTAGGAATAATTAATGAAAAATTAAAGTCTATGTATATAAATAACTTATCCAAAGATAATAACAATTAAATTAATAAATAAGGTTCTACCTATTCTTTCAAAAAGAATTATTATAAGAGACCTTCGTTTCGGGATATGCAGTATGAAGAAAACGAATTTCTATCACATACTTCATATTCTAGAAGTGAGATTACGTAATGGAATATTGATGGACTCAAAGAACATCAAATTTATAATGAATTATATGAAATGGCTATGGCCATTAAGGCATATAAAATAAAAAATTTATCCGATAAACAAGCTGCTACTTTAATTATCAGAGAATTTACTGGTAAATTAAAAAATTGGTGGGACAACTACCTCACCGAATATAATAGGGAGAGGTAGTAAATTCAACTACTATTATCCTTATAGTTAAAACTGAACGTGGGGGGAGAACTATAAAAAATTAAATTCTAGAAGATGCTACTGCCAACTTAATTTGTAGTATAGCTAAACACTTTATAGGTGAACCGCAGTTCTTTCAAGATAGAAGTTTAGAAATATTCTCTTATCTATGTTGTAAAATGTTTGATGGTTTTAGGTGGTATAAAGATGTTTTCATAAACAAAGTTATGTTTCGCAAAGACTGCAATCATGACTATTGGAAAAAAAATTTATTAGTGGTTTACCAACTCTATTTGCTGAATATGTAATGATAAAATTAAAAGATAGGTTTGAAAGAAAAATACCCTATAATTAATTAACCTATTGTGACCTCTTAAGTTTATAAACATTACTGGATTAGAATTATGTATAGATATGAAACTTGAAAATCAACTAAAAAAGGATAGTAAATTATCACAAAAGGAACTAGGAAATTTTTGTGAAGACTTCTGTTATATTAACCTATCTTCCCCATCAAAAGAGGCTTCTAAGAGAATTAAAATAAGCCATAAGAATGATGATAAATCAGTAAAACCCCGTTATTACAAAAAAAAGGCTCAACCATGACCCTAGTAAAATAGATTTAAACCAAACAAGACTGAACAATGTTGGGGCTGTGTAAAAAGGGACATCGAGCCAAAGACATTCGAGGCGCTAATAATATTAAAGACAAAATTAATATGTTACAAATAGAAGAAGAAATTAAAAAAACAAGTATTTTATCCTAGAAAATAATAGAAACAATTCCTCCTCGGTTGAAAATCTTAGCGATGAAGATCAACTGAATATGGTGTATGATTCTGATAATAGTAAGGCATTAGACTCTTGTGAGTGTGGCAGTGCAATTTGCACCTGCAAGAATCATTTCATAAATGTCATCAGTAGTAGTAAAGAATTTTTTTTTGATATATGATAGATTATATTGAGGATCCCGATTTTATGAAAAATAATACTTAATCGCCTTTAGGGATTTAGTTCTTGATAAACAACCGGATATAGGGCTATTAAGCCCTTTGATATGAGAAGTGTTTTAAATAAATTTAAACAACTCTACAAAGCATTCAAGCCGAATTAGTTAAAATAAGAGATGAAATAAATGAAATTAAGCAGAGACTTCACACTTTAGAAATTGAGTCAATTACTAATAAATCTTTCAAGAATCTATCACCCACACAAAACCCGGGAGGAATGAAAATTAGAAGCAGGAGAAACTTCAAAAGAAGCAGAGAATCTTGTAGAACCTCTTTCAAGAGTAGGTGTTAATACAGTTACGATCATTCGATCACAAAGCTACCACATACCCATTACATTAGTTATAGATAAAAAATTTATGATTTATAAAATTGCATTATTTGATACAGGCGCAGATCAAAATTGCATTATTGAAGGAATAATTCCTCAAAAATATATAGACAAAGGCACTACATGTTTATTCTCCGCAATATGAGAAAAGCTTAAAACAAATTATAAACTTAGAAACGCTTACATATGGAATAAATAAATGGTCTCATAAATGATTTCATAATAACCAAAGACATAAATGAAGAAATTATACTTGGTATTCATTCCATCACTTAAATAAAGCCTTATACCTCACAATTAGATGGCATCCATACCAGAGTGCTAGGAAAGAATCTTGTTTTCCCTTATCAAAATACTATAACAAAATATGAAAGTAGTTTCATAAAAATAAAAAATATGTTTCAAATAAATTACTTTTTTTATCAAGAGAGTTTTACAAGAAAGATTACTAAACCTTCTTCTCCTCCTACATTTTTTAGCACTAGGAGTTACCCTCTTTAAATATATAAACAATGACTACAACGCAACCATATATTTTCCATAAAATTTTATTTTATAAAAAGAAACGATCTCCCAAAAGTTTTATAAAGAATTCTCCAGGGAATTATGACACCAGAAATAACCAAAATGAAAAGACCATATTTTTCTTTCAAGTCACAAGGTGGTGATTGTTAAGTCTGATTGCTCCGAAATGAATACAGGTCAACAAATGTTACATGTACTGTCAAATACCCCATCATATATGAAAATTATGAAAGATCTGCTAAACAAAATAAATTTATGTGGAGACGAAAGATTCCCGCAATACCCAGAGATATTATATGTTTCTGTAAAAGATACATTCAAATTGAGCATATATTTGAGAAAATCAATAGGTATTATCAACTCAACATCAAAGGCACTTCACAATATTTTTTGAAGGATCACATGTTTAATCAAGAAAGTTTAAATTCAAGAATCTGATGTCCCTGATAATGTCCAGATCATCATCCGAAGGAATTATGACAATTCCAAAGAAACATTAAAAAGAAGTTTCAAGGAAGCCTCATTTAAACCTCAACACTGATGCGAAATTAAAATACGAATTATCAGATTTTATTTCAATAAAAATAACACAAAATTACTTTCTTAATAAAAAGAAAGTTTCAGCAAACTTTGCTATCACTTAGAGAAATATCTAGAAAAGAAAAATTCAAGAGTGGACCCTACATGCTAAGATATGCTATACAAGTTCAAGACAATTATAAAAATCAGCATTTGGACAAAGCAAGCTTATTCACTATGTTAAAAATTTCACCATCATGTGGACCCCACAGGAATACACAATGCAACAAGAAGACAAAACAACATAATATGCTCTGAAAATAAAGTTTCAGCAAAAGAAGATAAACATGCAGTGAAGGCTACGAAAGTAGTTTCAGCTAAGGTGGCATTTATTCCAAGCCACATACAATTATCATCAGTTATTTTTTGTAGGTAGTAGATACGTGTAAAATGAATAATGTGTATTAGTATATGCACACATGTAAAATACATAATATAATAAGTTAGATTAATCAGCTCATTTTAGGGATATTTAAGGCTTAAAACTTGTACTAGTAAGAGGCATTTAAAATTTCACACTACTTTGAAAAACCTCTGTAGTTCTCTCCATTTTACCTTTACCCATCCATGTTCTCTCTTCCCCTAAATCAAAAAAAACTTTTATTGCATGTATTCTCTCTAATGTTTTATTTATTTGTTTTCATGTTTTAAAATTTAAATTTTACTACTACTTTTGTTATTCTCTTTTCTTTAAACTTTCTTAAAGTTTTGTTTTAAGCTTTGCTTGTTCTTGGTCCCTTTTATTACTCATCCCAATTTAATTTAGGATTCTATTTCGAAACTCGGTACGTCCCTTTAATTGGTATCAGATCCAAGTTGGCCGGAAAGGGCATGATTAGCAGCGGTTAAGTTCCTACGTTGTCCTTGGGCGGACGGTGTCGAAACTTATGTCGCGGTCAGGGTGGTAGGTTCGGAGTGTGGTAGTTGTTATTCTTCTTCTACATGTCTTATTAGTTTTATTCCTTGTAGTGGGATAACCGGATAATTCCCAGTGTGGACGTTGGCAAGCCCGTACTTTCAGTTGGATTAGCTTAGACTGTGTTTCGTAGAGCCGGACCTGTAGGGTGTTCCCATCGCCAAGCCTATAGGAATAAGATCAAAGAAAATTAGTGAAAAAGGTAACAACAATTACTACACAAATAATTTAATATTTTGGTAGTAATCAATAAAGTAGATGTGTAAGCCCAAGGATATCGTTCTTCTCTACGCTAGATACTTCGTACTATATAAACTCTTAATTATTCATGTCTACTCTACCATGTGTTAAATACTTAGAATGTTTAACATTGATTACCATAAAAGGTAATAAAATAATAAGTAAAGATACTACCTTAAAGGGTAATTAAAATAATAAGTACAAATGCTACTTTAGTAAAATCAATTAAAAATTTAAGAATTATATTCGTATGATTTATTTAGATGAACCTTTTCAACCATATTTTAATTATTTAAAATAAACTCTGGACTAGTCCAGAAAACTCTATTAAAAAAAATTGTACGTACAAAGATATTTTGTATCAAAAAGAATAATATTTAGAAATAAATGGTTTAGAGATATGAGAAGGTTAAAATATAATATAGAGTTTTTAAATGGTTTGAACCCAAAGGGAAATTACACGATCAAAATGAGTCTTTAGAAATACATCTTGACAAATGGTATACTACTAATAATAAGGTAGTTGAATCTAAAATTCCTCCTTTAGAAGAAATTAGTCTACCGACAAATGGTAGAAATATTACTACCTTACCTTTTAAAACAAATATAATCAACACTAAAAAAGTAAAACAAGTCCTTCATACAATGATGAAACTAAAAATCTAGAAACTCATCCAATATTTAAACTACCATAATTATCTAATATTAAATTCATAGAGTATCATATTTACAATAAAATATGAATAGATATTACGACTTATGAAATAAAATATTTATCAGATAAACAATTACCTACTATGTTTACAACTGGATTTACCAGCACATTAAAGGATAACTTTAAATGTAAAACTTTCAAGTCAATTAAAGAGTGCTAAATATCATCATAAAAGTTATAACGATAAACACAACAAATCCCAATATTATAAAAGAAAATCTAGATTAGTTAATAAAGACATTAATGTATGTAGGAACTATGGAAAAAACGGATATCATGCTAAGGATAATAAGGCCCCTAATAAAAGGAAAAATACGATAAATAGGTTAGAACTAGAAGATAATATTATAAATAAATTATACTTAATTCTTAATAAAAAATACAGCAGTTCCAAAACAAATTATAGTAGAGATAACCAATTTAAAATAAAGCATAAATCTAAAGATAATAATTCAACTTACAGTGGCAGTAAAAATACAGATTGCACCTATCGAAACCCCTCTATCAGTGTTATTAGCATTAGTAATAAAGAAGTTTTCTTTGATTTAATTGAAAATATCGAAGATAAAGATTATAACAAAAAATATTTGAGGGTATTAAAAGATATAATTCTCAATCAACAAATAAGTAATCATATTGTTAAACCCGTTAGCATGACCAATAGAAAACAAAATTCTGGAAAAAAACACTTCAATATCATCTAAGAAAATTAATACATGTAAAGAATGAAATTAAACTATTCTAACAAAAAATTAACACTTCAGAAGATATATCCACCAAAATTCGAAGTATACAATTGTAATTAGAACCATTAACTCAAAATAAATTCAAGAGTCAAAATTGTAACGACCTGTTTAGTCGTTTTGAGCAGCAGATTTTATTTCTGGAAAACTGGCTGAGACGACGGACCCCACGACGGACCATCATGGGCACGACGGACCGTCGCAGGGTCTCTTTTCAAAACACTTAGAAATTCTGAAATTCGTTACTGAATAATCGACTCTCTGAACTTCATGACGGAATGGCAGGACGGACCGTCATAGGCGTGACGGACCGTCACAGATTAATTAGTGGAAATCTAGTCTCTGAACCTTGCGACGACCTGCAGGACGGACTCTCGCAGGCATGACGGGCCGTCACAGGTTGCGTAATCCCACTCTGGGTCGGATTTCTTTACACGTTTAAAGGGACGTTTTGGACTATTCCTACTTTAATTATAAAGTTAGAGGGTTAAGGTTAATAAGTCTAATTACTTGGGGGTTAAAAGAGGTAACTTTAAGTTAATTAGTGGGTTATTATTGCCATCTTTTATTCTTAATTACATACTAATTAGGGTAAAAGAAAGAGGGTTTGAATAAGAAAAATAGAAAGAACAAGAAGAGAGAGAGAGGATCGATCGAGAAGGGGAAAACACAAAGCTTGGGAATTTGCTTGTTGATCACTAATCTTCGGTGGAGGTAGGTTATGGTTATTTCATGCTATTCGTAGTAAACTCTTAATAGAGAATGATATGTATTGATAGTATTGTAAACCGTGCTATGTGCTTAATTGTATGCTTGCATGAATATGATTATGTAATTGTGAATAAATAAGCATGATGAAGCTATTGAATCCCAAATCTTGAAAAGACCCTAATCTACTTTGTTAATGATGATGCCTTGGTATAAAAGAAAGCTTGATGAATGAAAGTGGTGAGATTAGGGGATCGGGTGCCACGTTCCGGTACCAAGATAGAAATAGAGGATCGGGTGCCACGTTTCGGTACCAGGATAGAATGAGGAACGGAGTGTCACGTTCCGACACCAGGATAGTATATGGATCGGGTGCCACGTCCCGGTACCAGGATAGAACGAGGATCGGATTATCATGTCCCGACACCAGGATAGTATATGGATCAGGTGCCACGTTCCGGTACCACGATAGAATGAGGATCAGAGTGTCACGTTGTCACGACCCAAAACCGAGCCGCGACTGGCACCCACACTTACCCTCCTATGTGAGCGAACCAACCAATCTAAACCTTAACATTTCAATGTATATCAACAGAAAGTAATGCGGAAGACTTAAACTCATTAATACAAACCAATTCAATAACTATTAAAATTCAACATCTATTATTCCCCAAAATCTGGAAGTCATCACCACAAGAACATCTATGATCAAATTACTAAACTAAGAGTATTCTAAGAAGCTAAAACAAGTAAAAGCTAGTCCATGCCAGAACTTCAAGGCATCGAGATATGAGGAACAAGATCCAGTCCAAGCTAGAAGCATTAGCTCACCCTAAAGATCCGGTGTGACGAAGACTGGCTAGATTTGCGGTTGGGTTGAAGATGACGGTACGTTTGCTGCACTCCACAAATAACAAAGAAGAAAACATAAAAGTAGGGGGTCAGTACAAACACAAGTACTGAGTAGATATCATCGGCCAACTCAAAATAGAAGACAATATATATCAAGTAATATTATAAAACCAACTACAATACTCAACATGTAGCAACAACAAGTACTATATCATTAACAATTACCGTCAAGTTCACACATGAGGACTCAAGCCTCCATACCATACTCATTTGGGTATTAGATTCATTAGATTGAGTATATTAGCATCTTTCAAGATTCATTATCTTTATTTCTCTTGTGTCTGTACGTGACACTCCGCTCCCTCATATTCTTTATTCCTCTTGTGTCGGTACGTGACACTCCGATCCCCTACTATTATACGTTGGAATGTGACACTCCGATTCCCTAAATCTACGTGTCGGTTCGTGACACTCGATCCCCTATATCTACGTGTCGGTTCGTGATACCCGATCCCCTAAATCTACGTGTCGGTTCGTGACACCCGATCCCCTAAATATACGTGTCGGTTCGTGACACCCGATCCCCTAAATCTACGTGTCGGTTCGTGACACCCGGTCCCCTTAATACTACGTGTCGGTTCGTGACACCCGATCCCTTAATTCTATGTGTCGGAACGTGACACTCCGATCCACTAATCTCATTCTATCAATTCATCAAGCCTTCTCTCATACCAAGGCATTATCAATCTCATTACTTTTAGTTCATCAAGCCTTCTCTCATACCAAGGCATTATCAATCTCATTACTTTTAGTTCATCAAGCCTTCTCTCATACCAAGGCATTATCATTAACAAAGATATTAGGGTTTTGCAAGATTTGGGATTCAATAACTTCATCATGCTTATATAATCACAATTATATAGTCACATTCATGCAAGCATACAATTAAGCACATAGCAGGGTTTACAATACATATCATTCGCTATTAAGAGTTTACTACGAATATCGTAAAGGAAACCATAACCTACCTCCACCGAAGACTAGTGATCAAGCAAGAATTTTCCCAAAGCCTTGTGTTTTCCCCTTTTTGGTCGACTCTCTCTCTCTCTCTCCCTTCTTGTTCTTTCTATTTTCTTCTTCAAACCCTCTTTCTTTTACCCTAATTAGCATGTAATTAAGAATAAAAGATGGCAATAATAACCCACTAATTAACTTATGGTTACCTCTTTTAACCCCCAAGTAAGTAGACTTATTAACCTTAGCCATCTAACTTTATAATTAAAGTAGGAATAGTCCAAAACGTCCCTTAAAACATGTAAAGAAATCCGACCCAGACTGGGATTACGCAACCTGTGACGGCCCGTCGTGCCTGCGATGGTCTGTCCTGCAGGTCGTCGCAAGGTTCAGAGGCTGGATTTCCACTGAAGAATCTGTGACGGTCCGTCACGCCTGTGACGGTTCGTCCTGCCATTCCGTCACGAAGTTCAGAGAGTCGATTTTCAGTACCCAATTTCAGAATTTCTAAGTGTTTTGAAACGAGACCCTGCGACGGTCCGTCATGCCCATGACGGTCCGTCGTGGGGTCCGTCGTCTCAGCCAATTTTTCCAGAAATAAAATCTGCTGCTCAAAACGACTAAACAGGTCATTACAATAGATACTAATTTACCCATCGTTCGTCCTCGAACGATCACAAGAAGAAAAACAAGGGCGAGAAGGAGTACCTGAATCTTTAGAAAGATGTGGGTATCTTTCTTGCATATCGACCTCCTTCTACCAAGTGGCTTCTTCAACCGGCCGATTCTTCCATTGCACCTTGATGGATGCAATCTCCCTTGACCTCAACTTGCGAACTTCTCTATATAAAATAGCAATAGGCTCCTCCTCATAAGACAAATTTTCATCAAGTAGAACTGAATCCCAACGAATGATGTAGTTTCCATCCCCATGGTACCTTTTCAACATAGATACATGAAATACCGGATGCACTTCGGACAGCCCTGGAGGCAAGGCTAACTCATAAGCCACCTCCCCTACTCGCTTAAGTACTTCAAAGGGACCAATGTACCTTGGGCTTAGCTTACCTCTTTTACCAAACCGCATCACCCCTTTCATGGGCGAAACTTTCAACAAGACTTTTTCACCCTCCATGAACTCTAAGTCTCTAAACTTTCGATCTGCATATTCTTTTTGCCTACTTTGCGCCGCTAGAATCTTTTCTTGAATAGATTTCACTTTCTCTATCGAATCCCTCAAAAGGTAAGTACCCCAAGGTCTAACCTCAAATGCATCAAACCACCCAATGGGAGACCTACATCTCCTACCATACAATGCTTCAAATGGGGCCATGTCGATACTTGAGTGATAACTATTATTGTATGAAATTTCCGCTAAGGGTAAGAAGTTATCCCAATGACCACCAAATTCTATCACACATGCACGAAGCATGTCCTCCAACATTTGAATCGTTCGCTCAGACAGACCATCGGTCTGAGGATGGAACGCAGTACTAAGGTCCAACCTAGTACCCAATTCCGCATGCAGTGTTTTCCAAAACTTAGAAGTAAATTGCGTACCTCTATCTGATATAATGGAGAGTTGAACCCCATGCAACCGAACAATTTTGGAGATATAGATTTTTGCTAACTTCTCGGCATTGTAAGTAACCTTGACCGGAATGAAATGAGCTGACTTAGTTAACCTATCGACAATCACCCAAATAGAGTCATACTTACCCATTGTCTTTGGAAGACCAACCACAAAATCAATTGCAATTCTCTCCCACTTTCATTCAGGAATAGGCATTCTCTGAAGTGTCCCTCCGGGCCTCTGGTGTTCATATTTTACTTGTTGACAGTTTGGACACTTGGCAATAAAATCAACAATATCACGCTTCATTCTACTCCACCAAAAGTGTTGCTTTAGGTCACGGTACATCTTGGTTGCACCCGGATGTATAGAATACCTTGAACTATGAGCTTCTGTCAGAATAGTGTTTATCAAATCATCGATACGGGGTACACGTACCCTTCCCTTAATCCTCAAAACACCTTACTCATCGATTGTTGCTTCTTTAGCCTCTCCTTGCAACACTTTATCTCGGATCCGGATCAATTTCTCATCATTAAACTGCTTTCACTTAATCTTGTCAAGGAAGGAAGATCTTGCCTCCACACAAGCTAACAATCCTCCCTTCTCATTTACTTCTAACCTCATAAGGTCGTTAGCCAGAATCTGAACTTCTCTAGCCAATGGGCGTCTAGAAGCTTGCAAGTGAGCTAGACTTCCCATGCTTCCCGCCGCCTTTTTACTAAAGCATCCGCCAAACATTCGCTTTTCCGGATGATACAAAATAGTGATGTCGTAGTCCTTCAGTAGTTCCATCCATCTCCTCTGTCTCAAGTTCAAATCTTTCTGAGTAAAGACATATTGTAGGCTACAATGATCCGTATAGACCTCACACTTAACCCCATATAGATAGTGTCTCCATTGCTTTAATGCAAACACTACCGCGGCCAATTCCAAATCATGGGTCGGATAGTTACGTTCATGCACCTTTAATTGTCTTGAAGCATAAGCAATCACACTCTTCTCTTGCATTAGCACTGCACCAAAACTAAAATAGGATGCATCACAATAGACAATGAAGTTCTTACCTTCCACTGGCAAGGTAAAGATAGGTGCGGTCAAAGTCTTGAGTTTCTGAAAGCTTTCCTCACATTCGTCCGACCATACAAATGGAACATTCTGCTTAGTCAAGTTCGTCAATTGGGAAGCAATAGAAGAGAATCCCTTGACAAATCGGCGGTAGTAGCTAGCTAACCCAACAAAGCTCCTTATTTCTGAAACATTAGTAGGTCTTACCCAATTCTTAACTGTCTCAATCTTAGAAGGATCAACCATCACTCCATCCTTAGAAACTACATGCCCCAAAAAGGACACTACATCTAGCCAAAACTCACACTTAGAGAACTTGGCATAAAACTTTTTCTCCCTCAACATTTCCAATACCATTCTCAAATGCTCCTCATGTTCCTTCTTACTTTTAGAGTATATCAGTATATCATCAATAAATACGATCACAAAGAGATCCAAATATGGCTTAAATATCGCGTTCATCAAGATCATGAACGTAGCAGGGGCATTCGTAAGACCAAAAGACATCACTACAAATTCGTAATGCCCATACCTTGTTCTAAAAGCAGTCTTTGGCACATCCGTTGCCCGTATTTTCAATTGATGATAACCGGATCTCAAGTCAATCTTAGAGAAGATACAAGCACCTTGTAACTGATCGAACAAGTCATCAATGCGAGGGACATGATACTTGTTCTTGATAGTTACCTTGTTCAACTGTCGGTAGTCTATGCACATCCGAAAACTTCCATCCTTCTTCTTCACAAACAAAAACGGAGAACCTCAAGGAGATGCACTTGGTCTAATGAAGCCTTTGCTCAACAACTCTTGAAGTTTGGCCTTTAGCTCTCTTAACTCCGCGGGAGCCATTCTATAAGGGGGTATAGAAATGGGGCGAGTTCCCGGTTCAAGATCAATGCAGAAGTCAATATCCCTATCTGGTGGCATACCAGGAAGATCTGCAGGGAACACATCTAAAAACTCACGGACTACCGAAACCGACTCAATCGAGGGTACTTGAGTAGTGTCATCCTTGAGATGGGCCAAGAAAAATAAGCACCCTTTACTAACCATTTTCTTAGCACGAAGAAAGGAGATGATACGCACCGGATTGGAAGTGTAGTCACCCTCCCACACTAACGGATCTGTCCCAGGCTTGGCTAACGTCACAGTTTTTGCATTACAATCCAAGATCGCAAAATGCGGAGAAAGCCAAGTCATACCCAGAATTACATCAAAGTCAACCATTTCTAAGATAACCAAATCTACATAAGTGTTGCTCCCCACAAAATTCACCAAACAAGACCTATATACCTTTTCAACTACGACAGACTCACCCACCGGAGTAGACACACGAATAGGCATATCAAGTAATTCACAATGTAAATTTAGACCATTAGCAAATGAGGAAGATACATAAGAAAATGTGGATCCAGGATCAAACAATACAGAAGCAATGCAATCACAAACCAGAAGATTACCTGTGATAACAGCATCAGATGTCTCCGCTTTAGACCATCTAGGGAAAGCGTAACAATGGGCCCTATCGTTTGTCTGTCCGTTGTCCCTACCATGTTGTGATGTAGTGGCTCTAGTTTGCCCATCACCCCGGCCGTTTTGGTGACCACCATTACCTCGACCACCACGTCCTCCAGAATAACGGCCTCTACCATGACCACCTCTACCTCTAGCTATTGGGGGTCTATAACTCTGTTTTGGACAGTTCCTCCTAATATGTACAGTCTCTCCACATCCATAACACTCTCTAGAGTCAAGCATAGGTCTCTCAGAGAAGTGTTGACAGGTCTGAGGTGGACCCCCAACTACAGTCTGTAGTGAAGACTGAATTGGTCGAACTGAGTAACCTCCGGAACCCTGTACTCTAGAGTAAGAACCATTAAACTCACCTCCATTTCGGAACCTTTTTGATGTCGATGCCATGGTGAATTCATCTGGCTTCACTCCTTCCACCTCTACTACGAAATCTACCACTTCTTGGAAGGATTTTGCCGTAGCCGCTACCTGTAAGGCTGAAATCCACAACTCTGACCTCAACCCCTTCACGAAACGACGAATCCGCTCTTGTGGACTGAAACAAAGTTGGGTGGCATATCTGGATAGTGCACGAAACTTAGCCTCATATGCAGTAACCGACATCCTACCTTGCTCTAGGCTTAAGAATTCATCTCTTTTACTATCCCTCAAAGTACGTGGAATATACTTCTCCATAAACAAGCTAGAGAATGATGCCCAAGTCATAGGTGTTGCCTCTGTCGGTTGACACTCAACATGTGATCGCCACCACATTTTGGCGTTTCCTTGGAACTGATAAGTCACAAACTCAACACCAAACCTTTCTACTATACCCATCTTGTGTAGTGGCTCATGACAATCAACCAGAAAATCGTAGGCATCCTTAGATTCAGCACCCTTGAAGACTGGAGGTTTCAATTTTAAGAACATACTGAATAGTTCATGCTGATCATTTGTCATTATGGACCCCGTAGTCAGACGAGGAAACGTGCCTATCTCGAATGAGGCATCCATGCGGGGAGCCCCAGCAGCGGCATGTCGTACCTCTAAAACCGGAGG